>JAJMAP010000023.1:0-163118 GCA_030572695.1 Scheffersomyces illinoinensis
GCCAATCTCTTCCGAGTCATGCACATTTTATGATAGTGGACTTTGCTGCACTGTCAATGATAGTACAAGTGGATACAGCGGACTAAATGGGTGTGCCTCCACTACTGGATGTGCATCCTCTACTTCATGTGCTGGTGGTAGTGTTGGTGGTGGCGGATGCGGAGGTGGTGGCAGTGGCGGTGGTTGCGGAGGCGGTGGCGGTGGTTGCGGTGGAGGTGGTTGCGGTGGAGGTGGTAGTACCTGATTATCACTAGACTTATGCTATACTGTGTGTATAATTAGATCAATCAAATCCTATTAATCCTGACAAATCTAGAAATATGAAATAAATGTTACGAATTGAACGGAAGGAAAGTGTAGAGTTTACTGTTTGAGTTATCCGGCCGGCCTCACGTATTAAAGTCAAACACACATTTGAACATCGTAGACGAAATAAATATTTAGTAAATTTCTTTATGAAATAGATGTGGATGAGGTCTGGTTACTATTTCCGGGGAGAGGCACCTCGGTTTGAGTTTGCTGTATGCTTGCAAAGTCCTGCTAGCTGGTTCTACGGCTAGATTTCCAACTGAATTATAGGGCTAAGAGATGCCTCTCGGTATCACCGGCTCCGTGCTATTTCGAAAAGCTACAAAGACATTTTCAGCAATGGCGTAAGACTAAATCCCAAGCCCACCACGAAAACCGGTTGTGTTCTAGAAACAGTCGATTCTTCAATTCTTTCGTCATGTATATCACGTGATCGATAAACGAAAACGAGCATAAAGACACAAATAAGAGTCTCAGTTTGTAAGCCTCAGGATCTTCAATTTGACTTTTTTGTATACTTCTATTTATACACATTAATTTATAGCCATCAGGACGTGATGGTCAACTACACGAGAGTACGTAGAAGCTAGCGGCATTCGAAGCATTGGACGACATTTTCTTTGGCAAGGACAGCGTGTTGTTATTTGCATATCACTCATAGCCCCTAAAGTACTGTGCCCCGTACTTTGCTACATGCTGTGCCACGTACTGGACAACTTTTTGCCACTATTTCGTGGATTTTTTGTGATTTTGAACTGTTTACTAACATAGATAGCTTCCCATAAGGAAGAAGCAAGTCGAGAGCGACGATTTCGGAGCGGAGATGGACGACTTGAGTAGCTCTTCTGCCAATAACCGGCTCCTAGACTCTTTTGCATCTCCAGATCCAGACGATTACGACTATGAAGAAGATGAAAATCAACTTAAACACATGAATATTCCCACTGGCGTTTCTAGCATTTCTGGAGTCGATGTGAGCCCTGTAACAAGCTCTGGCGACGACAGGTTGGATCACGAGTTCCTTCCCGTCTCAACAATTCAAGAACGCCTCCATGGACCATCGGAACCGTCCGGAACTCAAGAAACGAATAATGACATCTACAATAGCATCGACAATATCGACAGGGACACCATTGACGATAATAGTAATAGTAATAATAGTAGTAGCAGTGAAGGTCAGACAGACTTGGAGCTGCAGGCTCCTCTCGGAAGATTAACTACGCGGACTCGGATCCTTAATGTGATTCATCACTTGGTTCCGATCAAGCAAACTTATGATCGGATTAATAATGGACTAACTACGGGGCGGATGCAGCCGAACACGCCTGGTCGCTTTATAGGTCTGGGAACAGATGGCGTGTTTCGTAATCTAATGGCCAAGCCAGATACCGAAGCTACGAGACAAGAGCAAGAAACAAATCCTCCCTCATATGAAGAAGCCGCAGCTGATGCGACACCGGAGTACTGGGAGCTGACGGTCATTCTGCCGTTGTACGAGGACGAGGTATTTGTAGAAGGCTTGCCTGTAGGAAACATAGCTAACTTTGTCTGGAACGGGTTGGTGACTGTAGCGTTCCAGTTCATCGGCTTTGTGTTGTGCTACTTGTTGCATACATCACATGCTGCAAAACATGGTTCGAGAGCTGGCTTGGGTATTACATTCATCTTCTATGGCTGGGGAATGGTACCTTCCAACTTTGGCCATGCTGACAAGGTTCCTCTGAAGTATGAGCCACTGGACCCGAATGTGTTCGATGTAGACAAATCACTGACAGTACCTGTGGATCATTTGGATACGTATAGTTCTGGCATTTTTCAGCAGCACGCAGATGATCCTGGCGCTGGATCTGTGACTACCAATAGTACCCCGTATATTTCGTACGGAATCATTGCATTTGGCTTGTTCATTATCATTAAGTCGGTTGTGGACTATTATAGGGTGAAACAGATGGAGAAGGTGATCTTGTCGCCGCCTAACCGTGCTCCACCTGTAGTAACATCCACCACGGAGAATGTAAATAACATAGACGAAGAGACAAGGGACTTAGAGTAGTTAGATTAGTATACTATAGTGGACTCTAGCTTATCATTAGTATACTGTATTTTATTGCATCGATTCTATTTATTCAGAATCAAAACTATGATACAATACTAGCACACAGCTTATACTATTCTGATCGATGAGTCTAGTGTACTTTGTACTGCACCACTTTTCTTGATTAGCATTTTACGTTATTCTACATTAGTTATCATTTGATATTAGCATAGGATATTAATTGATTAGTATCTTACTTTTCAATAATGTACACTTCTATATGCATGTTAATGTTTCGTGCTTAGCCCATAATCACCAACATCTTTTCGTAGATGGTAAAAACAATACCACCACTCAACACCAATCTGCCCAAACGTGGCGTGGCTCCCTTCCAGAACGTCAAGAGACCTTCTTCTTTAAAGATCTTAGCGAAACAGTTGATCGTAGATGTGTAGAGCTTATCTGCACCCAAGGCTTGCATTCTGGTCTTAACGGTATCGATAGGCATGGTAGTATAGACAGTGATGATTCCAGCAAATGAGCCTACAGCAAAAGTAGCTACTGAGCTTAAAGGCTGGTCAGGACGAGAGCCACTAGCTTGTTGAATCATAGTCTTGATGGCATTGTAAGATCCCAATCTGACAGCCTGATTAGCAGCCTGTCTCAACGAAACTGGAACTACACCAGCATAAATGCCCTTGAATCCAAGATCTCTACAGAGCTTTAATGTGCCTGAAACAAGACCGTTTTGGTACTTTGGCTTAGCCAGTTGTTTGTCATCGATCAAAGCTGTTTTAATTGCTTCAAAAGGAGTCACCGCCACTACAGACTCAAGCAAACCAGCACCGAGTCCGGCTATCACACCTCTAGGACCAGACAACTTTCCGTTCTTGTCAGCCAAAAGCGCCTTGATGGAATCAAACCCAAGAAAACGAACAGACGCCTTGACGGTGTTTCCTACTACAAAAGCTGGACATCCAACGTAAAGAGAGCCCACACCTTGAGTCTTGGCCACATTGAAGATCAACACCAATGGGTTTCTTGATATGTTGGCTGATTTGTCGATCAACTGTAGTCTTGTTTTGGCAAACTCAAAGGGGTAGGTGATTACACCCTCGATAGCACCAGCTGTACCTCCGGCTATGAATGACTTGATAGGATCAACCTTTTTCTAAAGAAGTTAGTAGAAAGCATTACAAAGCGCTTTAATAATATTGATAGAATTATACAGATATCTTATTTGTTTTAACGCTGTTGGACATTAAGATTTTTAAAACTTTCACTCTTGTGCTCTTTTAAGAATTCACTCTCTAATTTAATTTTTAACAATTGACTAATTTTTCAAGCTGAATTGTTCAACAAATTTTATTTAGCTTCTCACGTTTAATTCACTCTTGTGATTTTCCCTTCCTTCTATCAACTCTCGAAAGTATAATAGCTTTGTATGACATACCTTTTGAGCACTCATGGTTGTTTCAATTTTCAGGCTTTGAAGAGTTGCAATCGATAAGATTGAAAAATTTGAGAAATAGTGGAGATTGAGTCAAAATGCCATGTTCTCACGTGAGTGCTCTGCAACCACTTGACCGGTTTCGGCTAGTTTGCGGAGAAGGGAGAAGACAGAGTACGTAAAGAGAGCATCGAAAAGTGATAAACTGAAATTGTCGGTGAAACGGCCATAGAAGGTAAGTCGATTACACAACTTAATTTGGAAACACTTTAATGAGACAATTGCAAGATCGCTAATTGAACGATTGCAAAGTGAAGAATGAATAATCACTTGGTCCTACTTTCGTATTCCTATAATTTCTAATTCTCTTTGCTCCATTTTATATACATAACTATCTATATCAAGTCATCGAAATCGTCTTCATCATCATCGTCGTCATCGTCCTCGTCCTCCTCAGCCTCGCGCTCCGCCAATTGACTATAATAAGCAGCCAAAGCATCTTGCTGTTCCTTGTCTTTGATCTCCGAGAGAGCAGCTTTGGGCTCAGGAGTAGGTGCCACTGACGACTGGCCGGTGCTGGGCTCAATAGAGTTGTTAGTCGTGTCGATATCCATATTGTCTTCGTTTTCCTGTTTGATACCAGACTCATTTTCTTTCTCAGCGCCGTTACCATCGCCGCTTTCTTCTTTAACCGGTGTTCCCTCGCGACTGTAGTCGTCTTCATCTACCAATCTGCCTAATGAACTTTTTCCTACTGTTGAATTAGAATGCCACGATGGTAAAGCATTCTGTTCCAACTTCTGCCTTCTTCTCTCTTTCTCCATCTGTTCCCGTTCGTAGTTCTCGTCATTGGCAGTAATAGACACATGCAATGTAGCCTGCGACTTTGAAGCAGCATTCTGCAATGACGACGACATGTTCGAACGGGACCTGGAGCTGATACGATTCGATATAGTATAAGAAGCTGTGGAAGTGCTTTGTGCCGGGATTGCCTGGATCAACGCCGTCTCGAAGTCGTTGTCCTGGATGTTGGACTCATCGATCTTCTTCAAGTAGTTGATGATGGGATCAACCTGAAACATCAACTTCTCCAATTTCTCCTGTCTGAGCGTTGCCTGTTGGCTTGAATCGTCTTCAACTAGTGTTCCGCCGCAAACGTCACATAGGAACTCAGTCTTGTCTTCGCTCAACAAGGAAATTGCATCAAGCTGGCTGACTTTCTTACCACAGCGAGGACAGGCGTAGCCCTGGGGATTCCCGAAATGAGACATCTCCTGTTTGAGCTGGTTTACTATGTAGTGAACTTTCCATTTTATGGAGTCTATAGCTTCCGTCACGTGTATGAAGAAGTACGTCCTAGTAACAAACTTCGGCTGACCATTCGGTTGACCGTTCGGTTGACCGCTTTCTTCCTTCTGAATGTGGTTTACGAGAAGACGATCGTCTACCAACTTGTTGCAGAGCGATCGAAGCTCCTTTCTCTTGATGCTGAGAAGGTGGATCAAGTCATCTTCAGAGAGAACAGAATGCTTTATCACAGCATCCATGATGAGAACATACGGGACGCTGTAGAATCCACGGGTGACGAACCGGAGAAGCGACTTGACCACGTCGTCCATGCTGGGTGTGGTTGTGGAGAAAAAGTGGTGGTGGAAGAGTGAAAAATTGATAATCAGAATTATTCTTAGTTTGTATGTAGTGTGACACAGTGAGAACAGCAGTTGGCGAGAAATAGCGAGAGACGAGTGTAGAAATTTGAAAATAGCGAGAGCAAACCTCAGTGTTAACGACAGCGCGAATAGTCTAGCCAGGCATTATAGTTAATATCCCGCTAGAGGATGCATGCCTGTTCGATAACCTCTCGGTACCTTGTTTACGCTGCAACGTAATTTTCATACCAATTGAGGTTTGCATCTGAGCACCTGACGAGAAACATTTTAAAGTTCAAAAACTTCTGTCAAACAGACAGTCAAAGTCCGCTAGTGTCCAGTACCAGCGCACTCTCAACTGTCCCATGATCTTGCCATTGTGTAGCCGGAAAAAGACAATATTTAAATCTGAAAAATCTCTGGTGAGTTTCAGGCAGAAACTGTATAGAGAGAACAATACGAAAGAATGAGGAGGTTTGACAGTGACGCGACATACGACATCTGGAGAGTGCGCAGATTTAGCGACTCCAACATCTAAAAACACGACATTGCACCACCGCATCTGCGCCCCAGACGCGACATTTCACTTCCCAAGGCAACATGGTGCTTGGTTGAATTTCCTTAAATCTGATCCTCGCTCACGCTACCGTGAAACTGCTATGGCTGGAATTCACAAAGGTTACATTTGGAAGAGATTCCCTTCTAGTTTAGCATGAAGTCAGCCAATTTTGTAAAGAACGGCAGCGCTCTCTCGTCACGTGCAGAAGTTCCTTCCTGGTTCCCCTTTCAACTCCTTTATTATTGTCACATGCGGTGCGAGCCGTGCAGCTTTTTCACGCGACTGTTTATATTATTTCTGTTTCGGGAAGCAGCGCCAAAGTAATTTCACCCCCCGTCGCGTCACAGTAACTGAAAATTTCATGCAACGCGTATCGATACTACAGACAGAACAAGATGCCCTCTTCTCGATTTCTGGTTTCTCTTCTCGTTCTGTGTTATATAACCTCTGGCCCACCCATACAGGGTACGACTTTTAGGTTGAGTCTAAATAGTTTGCCTGCTTTCCAACTGTTTTCATCTTCATTTTGTTCCAAATCTAGTCGTAACTGGATCTCGCCAACGCCCACACTGTCAGAGATCATCCTCATCTCGGCCTGTTCCAGAAACTCCCGAGTTCCTGCCACCTTGATATCCACCACCAGGACTTTCAAGGACATCTTCGGTTCCACCGATTTCTACAAGAGCACGTAGGGGCCAGTCCACTGCAGATCCTGAATATTTCGGTCACTCTCCTGGAATACTCCCCCACTAGGAGTCATTACTGCCGAGCCATACAATCAATCATGTCTAGCAGACTCTCACTCACCACTAGAATGCCTTTGCAAGACCACTCTAACAGCCTCGGCCTTTCGGATCGGGCCAAGGTAATCGATACGCCTGTAACCAAGAATGCCAACTACAACACCAAAATGACAACTCCTCCCGAATCGGTTTTTGTCTCGAAAAAGAAGACTCTCAGCTTCTCACCTAATAGCCAGAACATCGACCTCACGAGCAACCACATCAACCATAGCCATGATCATATTCTACAAAACGGTCATACTACTCATCACATAAATACTCAAATTAATAGCAAGCACAGCAACAATAGTCACTTCAATGATTCCATGATGGCACACACTGCTATTCACGAGACATCGAGATCACTCTTGCTTTCTCCAGCTTTCTCGTCTCCACAACGCCCCAACAAGTTCAACTCCAGCATCGGCTTGTCGTCTCCAGCACCAGCCAAAAGCTTTAACCATACTGCAAACTCGTATATGGATCCTAACTCATCATTCTTGTCCTCAGACTCTGGTATCTCTGGATCTGGATCTATGACTGTAGCGCAGGCCCCAGCACCAACAAAGAAAGCAAAGAAGTCAAAGGCATCCAAAGATACAGCTTTTGATTTACACTCGGAGGACAAACCTCCCTACTCGTACGCTACATTGATTGGGATCTCTATCTTAAGCAACGAGCACAAGAAGTTGACATTGTCTCAAATCTACCTGTGGATTTCAGACACCTTCAAGTACTACAAGCGCGAAGATGTTGGATGGCAGAATTCAATCCGTCACAACCTTTCATTGAATAAAGCCTTTGTCAAAGGCGAAAAATCCAAAGATGGAAAGGGCCATTTCTGGTGTATCAAAGATGGCTTTGAAGAACAGTTCTTAAAGTCTAGAAGCGTTAAGAAGAGTTCGTACCATGAAGTCATGGACCAGATCAGAAACGCAAACCTCAAGAACCGTGAAGATACAAAGCGAACCATGAACGCAATTCCATCTTCTCCAAATATTTCTAATGATAGCTTTGAAGAACAACCAAAGAAGAGAAAGGTATCTGACCTCGATAGGGCTGCTGACTACGATGGAGTTGTAGACGACGATGACAACGACAATGAGTACGATTACACGTACGATGACGAAGACAACTCACGTGCCGGTGATGATGAAGACATCACCCATATCTTGGATCCTCCCGTGAAGAAACATAAGCCTGACTCAATGGATGATCCGTTTAAGCAGTGGGACGATACAATAAACTTACACAACTCCAATAATTTAACTAAAACGCCTACTGCGTCCAACCCCCCTCAGTTCACAATAACTGGATCTCCCAACAAGCCTTTGCTAGCAGGTAAGAATTTGACGTATACTTCATCTTTCAGTTGTAACTCGAATTTGGAATTATCTCCAATCAGACCCACAGAAACTGGACCTTTGTTGGAGCCGATAACGCCAGGAACTAATGCCTATCAGCAGAATCAAACTGGGTTACAACAGTTGCACCCTCCAATCAACACTACCTCGCTTGTATCCCATCCCTACTTGTACCTGAAGCCATCTCTCTTGAATTCTAGTATACTGCTGAACCAGCCTGGATCCAGCGGGTTGCAAAAGACTCCCAAGAGCAACGTCTTGAGAACACCATTGCGCAATTTGAGAACTCCACAGACAAACTCCATCATGAAAAAGCTATGGAACTCTCCTTCTTACTTAGACGACTTTTACTTCAGTCCATTGGTTAACAATCATATATTTGGTAGTGGTGTGGTTTCTCGAACTGTACATCATAGCTTAACTTCTTACGACGATGATGACATGATTTTACGCAACTACGAGCACAACCAGCAGCAGTCTATCAACTCATCGCCGTTATTGAGAAGATCCAATAGCATTTCATCTGCCTCTCTAGACACGAGCAGAAACTTGTTTAATGACTTCAAGAAGGTAGATGAAAGCAGCACAACCACCTCAGAGAGCGAAAGCTCTTCAGCTAAGGATGCCGAATAGGCAGCGGTATATGGGAATGGCCAAAGGATGCTGGATCTTTTCTGGGATTAGCTACTTTTTCAAGGGTAAAGTTATGGGGTTCTTTTTTGTTTAATGTTCTGAATTTTCTACGTTTGTTCTAACTATTCTATGTTCTACTTTTTATTCTGATATGGGCGACGAATTTGGCTCGTGGCTAGTGCCTTCAGTTTGATTTGTTTGATTTAATTGATTACTTCTACTGTATTATTAGGTGTTTACTATTCCAAAACAATCAAGGTTTTGCTATGTCTGCTAGACATACTGACTACTAATTATCAATTCATAATATAATACATACTATCTACATATGGTACACTTTGCTTTTGTTAAATATTGTCTAATCCGTACTGGCACATCCCCGACATCCACATGTGACGCATTGCAAGTTCTTGATCTTGTCTTCGCTTTCGTTGTTTTCTAGCAATTTGGCTTTTGGCACACGACAGATACATGGGTTCTTGTGGTTCTTATCCTGGGCCAAAATACAATGAACACAACATAACTTTTCGTAGCCTTGTTTCTTCCATTTCGCTATGAGTTCAGAGTTTACATAGCTCTGTAACAATAACCAATCGTATAGTTCTCGAGATATGAGTTTCTTCTTGTAGTACATGTCATATACGTAACGTGAGATCTGATGATTAAGCTGGTAGATGATCCATAACAGTTGTGTCTTGCTCTTTGTTTTGTCCAGAACTCCAGAACTAGTTTGAGCTTCCTTCATTCTAGCCTGGAGCTTCTTTAAAGTCGGCTCTATCTTAGCATATCCATCCGGAGCAGGATCGCTTTTCTTTATTTTCTTTGCTAGTCTTGCCATTATAATCCTGGATAATGGGCTTGCTTAGTTTATGATTGGAAAAGAATTGCAAAAAAAGAACAGAGTTTGAAATCAAACAAACAAAAACAAGTTAAGTTAAATTCTCATCTCGTAATACAAAAAATATCGACAGCAGCAGGATTCGAACCTGCGCGGGAAATCCCAACTGATAACCCGAAAATATTCGAGTCAGTCGCCTTAACCACTCGGCCACACTGCCCAATTTCTTGTAGAAAATGACCATTTTAATACTGTGAGCATGTTGAAAATACTATTGGTAGCGCTGAATATTTAGTATATTAATCTTCTTCGTTAAAAGGATTTATCCTATTCCATGTCACAGCTTGATAAGGTTGTCGCTCCCTAAGTAATATCAACAAGAAGTTTTTATATTTGATATCTTTCAACGGCATGGACTGGAGAAAGATTACATAATATAAACAGGTTCGAATTAAAAAGTAATACACGCTACTTCGTTAAAAGATAAAAAAGTTACTTTTGAAATAAATAGCCAGTTGAATTGAAAACATCACATTGGAGTCTTAGGGATATGTGAAAGTGTTTTATATCTTTATTGGGATTCCTTAATAAAATATTGAAATAGTTTTTGGAAAATTTTTGAAAAATTATCAATATTAGTGGAAAATAAGATTGATCTTGAAGCTTGCACCATACATTCCAATTGAACGAAACAAAATATTCATTCTTCTCATATGTCTGAAATTATATAAACTTTCTAATCTATAGCCCACCCCTTCATATGTGGGGCATTGCTTACACAGGTCGAATTGTCCTGATGCATAATAGAGCTAATATTTTTGCTTAACGGGAAGTTGGAGGTTCGAAAAGTATGTTTATGAAATCCTTACAAGAATTATGTATTTTGAATTTCATGATTATATTTCTAAAAGAACATCCGCCGAGAACAAAAGATTTCTCTGTGGTTTACTGTAAATGACTTATATATAGATAAAAATAATATTATTGAACAACAAATATATATGATCAAATATTTGTTCATGAGAAGACTATAAAAGATCAGGGGTAGGTACAGTAACGAGATGAGTCCCGATCAAAAACATTAGGCATTTAGCTAGAAATGAGTGAGAAGTATCAGCCAGTGGAATCATATGAGTTGAAGAATTCTGAGGGTGACGACAATTTTGTCTCATTCATGGATGAAATTCAAGATATCCGGAGTTTCTTGGACCAATACTCCAGTTTGATTAGCTTGATTTCACAAAAGCAAACTACGTTATTACAAGAATTGGAGTATGATGATGATACTGATTTCAGTTCCAAGCAGGTGGAAAGTTTGGTTACTGAAGCCCGTGCATTGCAGTTGGATTTGAAGCATAGGATCAAGAGTGTGCAAACTGAAGCCTATCGTATGAATGATCAAATGAGATTGAGCCAGGCTGAATCGGTTAGGAATAACTTTTTGGAATTGATCCAACAATATCAATTGGTTGAATCAAATAAGAGAACTGAATCTAAAGCCCAAGCACAGAGGCAGTACAAGATCATCCAACCCAATGCTACCGAAAAAGAACTACAGCAGGTGGCCGAAAACTCCGACAATCAACAATATTTCCAACAGGCACTTTTGCAATCGAACAGAAATGTGGAGGTTACAACAGTTTTGAAAGAAGTACAAGTTAGACATCACGAGCTTTTGAAGTTGGAACGCACAATGGCAGAGTTGACGCAATTGTTTAATGATATGGAACAGTTTGTTATTGAGCAAGACGAGGTATTCCAGAATATCGACGAAAATGTGGGCATGGCCCAGAATGACATTGAACAGGGTGTTGGTCATACATACAAAGCCGTGGAAAGTGCCAAGAGTTATCGTAAGAAAAAGAAGTGGCTCATTATCATCTGCATTTTGATAGTGATTATTATTGCAGCCGTTCTTGCCGCTTATTTTGCTACCAAGTAGAACACACAATGCAGTGGCTGCTATTAAATTGAAATTCACACTTTTTTGGAAGTAAATTTTTAAATTGCCGTGTTACCCCATTTATTATATATCTTCGTTAATTTTCAGTAATCGATACGGATGTATTCGTAATTTATATTTTTAGCAAGTGTATAGCGAAATCTTTCTGTGCAGATGAACATAAATAGATTGTGGAGACTGCGGATACTGACTAGGAAGAAATCGGCCTGGGCAGTTCTTTGCCAAGAAGTTGCTATGTGGGTCATAGAAATACGAATTATGTTATAGAATACTGTCCCAAGCTTCAAATGGTACAATTAGATTCGTAAAATTGCAAGTTAATCCTCGGAATTCTGAATGTGTCTCGGTAATATTATTCTGGAGCCAAAGTAGTCTTGCCAGCCTCTCAATATAAAGTTAAGTGAAGGAACCAATCCATTTGGCATCATAGGATAATATCGCTCAAAAATCAATTCAATATCAGGTATTCTGGGCAATATCCAAATCTGCATTGTTGTCGTTCTACTTTAATCCGCCCGACTAGACTAGTGCAAGATTATTTGTGCCTACGAGCAAAATTGATTAGACCGAACTTATCTGTATTCCGAGGGCTACAAAATTTCGAGGCCCAACTTGCACTTTATGCAAACTTCAGTTTATAAATATTAATTCATGTCAGAAATCGAAGTACTGGGAAGGCTGAGAATGTAGGCATATGGGATATGCCAAAATGTACGTAAAACATTTCACTAAATAAAAAGTGCAATTAGAAGAAGATCATTACTGGCAATCGAAAAGATTCCCAACTAAGATTTTTCTGTTGATTTATGTTTGGGCACCTAGAAGTTCCATACTATTTTTCGCAGGCATTCGAAACAATTAAATAAATGAAATATATCATATTTAGTTAGAATTTATATAAAAAAAGGCCGCTATAGAGCCAAAAGATTCTTCTATCATTAAAAAAGAATAAAACACGTAATGAACATATTCTGAAAACAGTATGAGGTTTTCTTCTCGGATTTCCACAGACCAAATTCCTCCCTTATCTTTCACGCCAAATCTGTTAGGATAGTAGTCGTGTGCGCGGCAAATAAAATTTAGTCGACATTGTAGATTTTCGCAGTAGTGAGCTTGAAGAATCAAAAGGTTGATTCGATATTGGTATAATTTTCACTTTTTCAATCGAATTTTTCATACTGAATCGGCAAAGATGGATGCTCCACTTAGTGTCACATTGGGTGCTCGTATGAGCGCCTATCTTGTGTCGCCCGAGGACTACCGGAAACAAAGAAAGAGATTGAACAAAAGATTGAACAAGTTACGTCATGAACTCAATCTCATCACCAAAGACACTAAAGACTACAAATCCAAGGAAAAAATCAGTGGAATCAATTCCGCTGACTACGATGCCAACAGCAAGTACGGGTTGGTTCTACTTTTGACAGCTGAAAGAGACAACTTGTATGCTCTTGAAATCAAGTCATTGTTGGAACTCAGTAACGACAATGTCGCTTCGTACAAGAATCTTATGGTGAGCAAGATAAAGAGATCCTTGCAGACTTCGCAGAAGCTCCTCCAGATCTCGTCGAATGACGCTTCTGATTTGAAGAAGCTTGAGTTATACATTTATGCTGCTTTGGCTCAAGGTCAGTTGTCTGTAGCTAAGAAGCAATGGGCCCCAGCCATCACAGCCTTTTCCATAGCCAAGTGTGCATTGGATTTCTTGTATGCACAGTTAAACAGTAAGCCTGAACAAGACGAACAGGACGACGAAGAAGACGTTGATGCTTTCAACAAGACCTTGGTGAATGAGTTGCTTGACACTGTAGTTGACCCTTCTTTAAGATTGGCCGTGTCGCAAGACGAAAGTGCTGGTGAAGGTTCTGGAGACTTGAAGACTATCTCTCGTAGACACTGTCATGATAATAGACTCCCTTATTTGTCTAATGCAATCAAGATCATAGAGAAAACTGACGCCAGCTTCGTAGCAGACATATTTGGCTCTGTAGAACTCATCAAGTCTGTCACATGGAGAGACCACGAAGCAACTATCTACAACGACGAAATTGCATTCAAGATCATGTCATTGACTAACGACGACGAGACGAACTGGAAACACTTCACTGATGCTAACGAGTTCGACAAAGTAATCACTGGCTGGACTGAAGTTTTAGTAGCCCATAAAGCCAACGTAGAAAAGAATCAGGACGAAGACGATATCGAAAAAGTTCAAGACAGAGCCATATTGCTCACGTATATCAATTACAACTTGCTCTTCACCAGATTGAAGAGAGACTTGTTGATCATTGACCAGTTGTCCAGTGCTAACAACATAGAAAACAACAGGGATATCTTCAGATTGTACAACGGCATTATTAGCATAGCACAAGAGTTGAAGGACTTACCTGGTGTGTATAATGACGAAGACTTGTACCAGTCGTTGGAGAACTTGGAAAAGTATTTCACAGCCAAGAAGAACATAGTACTAGCCGAGTCGTTCCAGTACAACAACAGGTTCGGCGAAGCCTTGAAGATCTACAGTTTCATTGAACACGAACTCAACACCGTTGAAGATGACTTTTACAAGATTGACGAGTTCCCTTACCAAGTCACCAATAATGCTGAGTTTGCCAAGTTCCAGGACAACTTGGCCAAGCTGTTGTTGCAGTCGCATATTTCTGCCCAGTTTGCGTTTGACTCGACAGGAAGAGAGAAGTTGTACACAGTAGAAAACTTGAACAAATACCCCAGCCACGAGTTGAAGGACTTGGTCAACTTGAACAGTAAGCCTAGAATTCAACCTATATTGAGCAAGCCAGTGTTGTTTGACGTAGCATTCAACTACATCTCCTATGACTTGGGCCGTTCGTCGGGTGGATCTGCAGCTTCAGTTTCTTCTGAAGCTGCTCCAGCTGCTATCGCTGCCGCCTCCTCTGCTGAGCAGGAAGAAGGCAAAAAGCGTGGAGGTTTCTTTGGTATTTTTGGCCGTAGCTAGTTCCGATTAGATCCTGGTAATAAAAATGATTTACGTGTATTTATGTTCTCTTCCACTGCACAAGTACTGTAGTAGTTCTTGTTCGAGTTTTTCACAGTTACACCTTCTATCTCCATACTCCCTCTCTTATCGATATCAAGCTACAAAAATTGATAAAATTCCATTTGTTCAAATATTTGACCTCTAAGAGCTTTATAAGTTACGTCTATTCTTTTCTATTCGTATATTTATATTCTATTTTCTCAACTTTGTTCGATTGCAAAATAAAAGAAACTAAATGTTCCAATTCAACACTTCTTTTTCTGGTTCCTGCAGACTAAACCACAAATTTATAGGAAAATTATAGGAACAGCATGTTTAGAATTGCCTAATTCCTATTCACCAAACATCCTAAAAGTATGAAAAAACACGGCCTGTTGTTGACATTGACAATATGTGTATTGGGACTCTATGGGTCCTTCATCAGTTGGTCTGTTTTGCAAGAGAGAATCAACACGAAGCCTTATGGAGAAAACGAAAACGAAATTGAATTCTTCAAAGCTCCTCTTATCATCAATATAGTGCAAGCGTTCTTTGCCTCAATAGTAGGGTTTGGCTATTCGCTTGCGACAGCAAAAGTGAACCCGTTCAAGATATTTACAGCTAACGAGAAATCAGTTGCAAGAAAATACATGTTTTCACTTTTGTTGATTTCCATCACCTCCAGCTTGTCTTCTCCCTTGGGGTATCAGTCTCTTAAACATGTAGATTACTTAGCCTACTTGTTAGCCAAATCGTGCAAGTTGATTCCTGTGATGATCATCCATCTTGTTTTCTACAGAACGAGATTCCCTATGTCGAAATACATCGTAGCATCATCGGTAACTTTCGGAGTGACTATCTTCACTTTGGCACATTCATCCAAATCATCCAAGTCTAGCATAAACGACGGTAAGACCCTCATTGGAATGGCTCAGCTAATTGGATCCATGCTTTTAGACGGTCTTACAAATTCAACCCAGGACCAGATGTTCAAGTTGCTGTCACATACTGGAGAGCAAAATATGGTCAAAATCACAGGCGCAAAGTTGATGTGTATTCTCAACTTGTTTGTGTGCGCTTTGACCTTGGCATATACCATCATATTTGCATACGAAAGCGAAGTTATCTATACGGTTAACTTTTTCCACAAGCACCCAGAGGTGTTGTACAACATCTTGGAGTTTGCTTTCTTTGGTGCTGTGGGCCAGGTCTTTGTCTTCATCATCTTGGAGAAGTTTGACTCGTTAATTCTCATCACAGCAACTGTTACAAGAAAAATGATCAGTATGATCCTCAGTGTAGTATTATTTGGCCACTTCTTGTCCAGCATCCAGTGGTGCGGAGTTGGTCTCGTTTTTGGAGGCATAGGCTACGAAGCTTTGGTCAAGTTGAACTCAAATAAGAAGGTCTCCAAGGAAAAAAAGAGTCAATGAAGACGACAATGCTCTCCAGCTACGTGCATCTTAGACCCCTTGCATATAGAATGTAAAATAGAATATAGAATCGTTGTAAACCATGATTTCTTTAGCCAATGTAGAATTGTAGATTTTCACATGTCCTATATCACATGATTATAGTCATACAGGATTGATTAGTGGGTTGGAGATTCCAACTTTTGATCAAGCAATTCGTTCTTTACGAAGCCAGCGTTCTCCTTCAAGATGCTAATCTCGCATCCTTCCATAATGTTCCGACAACATGTGTGGCTAACAAACTTTGAGCAATTTTGCTGTTTTTTGGCTGGCTTATTTCCAAAGGTGTTTTACACTTCTTTATTGACATGGTCGCTATATGTCTTGATATTTGTAGCGTCTAGCAAATACATATGGACTGACTACGGCCATCGCTCCTTGGCAATAACTATTGATATTGTGGGAATTATCACCTATTTATTTTCGATATACACATACTACAAGGTGATACTCGTAGGGCCTGGATCACCTTTGGATTATCCAGAATTGATCATAAGAAATCTAGAACTGCTCAATAGACCTAGTCAGACAACGTATCAATCGGCAAACCCTTTTGATGCCACTACTAGCACCATGCGGGATTCTGAATTTGATTCTCAGTTGTTAATGAATGGCATAGATAGCTCACATTGTCCAGAGCCCGAACTGCCCCCAGAGCAGTACTTGGAAATCCACACTATAAACTCGCCTTCGCTGTATAGGTATTGCAGCAAGTGTTCTGTTTGGAAACCTGATAGGACACATCATTGCTCAGCTACTGGAAAATGTATTTTACGTATGGATCACTACTGTCCGTGGTTTTCGACAACTGTTGGCTTTTTCAATCAGAAGTTCTTCATTCAATTCTTGGTGTACTTGACAATTCATTCATTTTACTTGTGTATAGTGTCGTCTGCGATCTTGTGGAAGTTTTTGGCATCGAGTGCTTATGAGGAGGAGTTTATCTCGATAAATGTAGTAGCTCTATTTGTACTCTCATTGGCTTTTGGGATTGCTCTTGCTTGCTTTTCTGGGCTCCAAGCATATTTTCTACTTAAGAACATGACGACCATAGAGTTCCAGGATTTCCGATGGTCGAGTATGAGGAAGATCGGCGGATCGTTTCAGTACGACTTCGATTCTACTGGGAAACAAAAGGCCCTTGGTCATATCTACGATTTAGGTTACTATAAAAATTTCACCAGTATCATGGGGCATACATGGAAAGACTGGCTTTTACCATTAACTGTAACCAGCCATTCGATAGAAGACAAATACAACAACGGAATCAACTATGAGATCAATGAAGTCGAGTACGAAAGACGGTGTCTGAGTGCAAGGTTGCAAGATCAGTTGAACGAACAGTTGGCAGAGTACAAACGTAGAGCCAGACAGCAACGCGAAGAGGAAGTATAGATTATAGAAAATGTACCATAATATTAATGTACCATAGTTAGGATATTCAAAGTTGTAAGCAATGGAGAATCTGAAAAGTTAATTTCCGACGCTAAAGACTTGACGGCGAATTTCTGCATGGCGGTAGATCTCTGAAGTACCAGAAGGTATGAGAGGGCATAATTCATAGAGTAGGTACAATTAGCGCTGCAATTCTCCAAAATAGTCAGAAAAGCAAATACGTAAAGCTAATTTTCTGTTGATAATGTTTTCAATTTCCCACATTTATATAAAGAGTGTTCCATTTTGAAATCTTGTCAATTTACGATATCCATCGTTGGGAAGGAGACGGGGAAATTTCTACATGTGGGGAGAGGCATCAGTACATTCTGTGTCTTTCCCTTAGTCTAGCAACCAAGTATTACTCTTTGTTTAGGTCAGTTGCACCTAGAAAACTGGACATTCACGTTTATTAAAGCGCTATAACTAATTAGAAAGCTAATACTCTTTCAATATCTGATTGAGTTCCTCTCTTTGATCAAGATTTTCAAATTTGAAAGAAGCAGCTAATTCGTCAAGTTCTTCCAAAGAAAGTCCAACGAAATGATCAGCATATTCATGTTGAGCATATTGAGAAAAGAGCATATCTCTAGAAACACGGGCCAAATATTTCTCCATTGTCCATGTATGAGGGTATAAAACTTTGTGATACTTTTCTGGAACATTGGCTTCCATATGATCTACCAAGTTCTGGTATAATTGATTGTAGCCCGGGTCAATGTCATTGCCCCATTTATCTAACCCCAACTTCTTCTTCTTAAGAAGCCACTCTCCAAATACCTCATACCATTTTGATTTGGGTGAGACGTAAGTTAAACCTTGGAAGCCAATATCTTTATATAACCAAATTGACCACGAAATAGGAGAACCGTCGCCAGATGGATCTCCTTTTCTATAGACTTCTAGTTGGTCTTTCAACACATTGAACCGAGCCCGATTGATCACTTCAGGATTTTCGTCGCCTCTTTCCTTTGAAGCATAAACAGGTCCAAACTCGCCATTCCAAACAGGAACTTTGTATTCACTTTGGTATTCGATCTTCCTGTTATATTGAGATTTCAATTTGGACCTCTCCTCTTCTGAACCAGTGTATAATACACCTTCAAGATTAGGGAAGCCATAGGTAGAGTAATCATGAATTGAATATACTGCATTAGGAATATAGGAATTTGGCGAAGGGAACTTCCTAAAGTCCATTGCATATGTGTTGCCGTCAAGGAAGAAAATGTGGTTGGGATCAATGGGCCTAACTTCGTCGTGCAATCTCTTGTAGAAGTCAACTAACTTTTCAGAGTCTGAAACTGCAGGCTCGTTCAATGGATTGTAACCGGCAACCCAGACATTGTCTTTGTAATGTTTGGCCAACTCAATCCAAAGGTTAACGATTGAATCTTGGAAAACCTTGAAATCCCAAAAGAGGGACTTGTGAATACCAGAATCAGAGTGCCAACCTTGGTTCTGTCCACCAGGAGTTGTGTGTAAGTCTAAAATAGTATATATTCCATACTGGGAACAGATATCTACTATTCTATCCAACAATTCAAAACCTTTTTCCTTTATCTTGAACAAATCACCATTGTCGTCGATGAAGTGACGATAATTGAAAGGAATTCTCAAACAGTTAAAACCCAATTTATTTTTGTAGAACTCAGCATCCTTCTCAGTCCAGAAATATTCATAGAACTTTTCGAAAAAATAGTTGAACTTCTCTTTTCCAATTTTTTTCTCCAAGACCAACTTATGTTCGGTTTCATGACCGGGATAACCAGTAATAAAATTTTCCATATTCAAGTGCCCGCCCAAAGCTGCCCCTTTAAGGACGACCGGGGTTCCTTCAGCGTCTACAATCTTCGTACCTGCAGTGGTCAAGAAACTGGCGGACATGTTTGTGAGCTAATTCGTAATTACAAAAAATCATAATTCAAAAGATGCCAACTAAATATCACTACTTATCTACGATCATCTACGATCAGGGCTGTAGCTTCTTGTTTCGTGATTACAAATATAGACGAAAAGACGAGGCTTGTCGGGAGAATAGAACATTGAGCCGAACTCCGTTATCAGAAAAGTGGAGGTGCTTTTCCGTTTACAACTGCTTTCTAGGATTGTTCCAAAGAATCTATCAAGTGTCAAGATTCTCGGCCGAACTGTACTTCCATTTCCCAATCAAGAACTTCGAGACGAAATAGGAAAGGGTTCCAACTCCAGATAGAATAGGAAAGGGTTCCTACCCCGGATTTTCGAACGGAAAAGTGGAGTCAAAAAGCTGTTCACCGAAGGAAGAGGTGCCGAAAGAAGAGTTCTTCAACTCTACCCATCGAGTTGTTAGAGTCAAGATAGTAATATCTCCAAGTTGCAATAGTCTAGTACAAATAACTACAATCCAGCTTATCAAGCACAACTAAAGAATGGCTCTATCACTCTGAGATTAACATTCAAGTTCTATAATATGTGGTGATGTCCCAGCAAACTCAGTTGACGCATGGATCAGGCACGGCTGGGGACCGATATTCGTTAAGGGCATGTGGTAGGGATTGAGCTTCCAGTGGAATTGTGCGCAGGAGAAAGCTTTTCTGACTGTTGCTTCTCCATCATCTCAACAATCCCTTCTACTCCACGGGCATGGACACATAGACTGGGTGGAGCGAAACCCCCCCGCAATCGTATCTTCTTATAAAAAGCCCCCACATTTATATGCATGGAGGGGTTGTGACGTCTTCGTGTAGGATAATATTTTTTGGAACCAATATTGCGCATACCCTGTTAGTTTACAATTGGGTAGATACAGGACAAGAACAGTTAGCTGCAAACGAGAAGTCATTTGAATTGCACATCAATATTTCACTTCAACTTGAAATTCCCATATAAATACCAGAAGTCGACCCTTCCAGATGAAGAAGACACTTTTTGGTTGACAATCAAGAAGCGATTCCCCTGGTTAGCTTTTGCCTCACAAAACCCAACGATAAAATGGCTGATAAGACGCAAATGGTCAAAGATCTGGCTGTATCCATCACAGTTTCAGATGGCATGGAAGATGCTCGTGACGAATACGAAATCGAGAAATACCTTTATCAGGAAAGGTCTTGGTGGACATACTCACATTTCAGAAAGTTGCATATTTTTGTATTTTTATGTACTCTTTCTTGTACTACTAACGGTTACGATGGTTCCATGTTGAACGGTTTGCAAGCACTTGATTCCTGGCAGGATGCAATGGGTCACCCAGAAGGCTATAAACTTGGGTCCCTTGCAAATGGTACAATTTTTGGTTCAGTTCTCTCTGTCTCTGTTGCAGCATGGCTCAGTGACAAGGTTGGAAGAAGAATTGCTATTATTACTGGTTCTGGTATAGCCGTTGTTGGGGCAGTTTTACAAGGTGCCTCTACTAATTTCGCTTTCTTTTTGGTTTCCAGAATTTTGCTTGGTTTCGGTGTTGGAATTGGTGCTATTGCTTCACCCGCATTGATTGCAGAAATTTCTTATCCAACTTTCAGACCAACATGTACTACCCTCTACAATACGTTATGGTATTTGGGTGCTGTAATTGCTGCATGGGTCACTTTCGGTACTCAACACTTGAAAGGAAGTGCTAGTTGGAGAGTCCCATCGTATATCCAGGCATTCTTACCAGCTGTGCAATTTGTCAGTCTTTGGTGGTGCCCCGAGTCTCCAAGATGGATGATTGCCAACGGTAAGGAAGAAAAAGCCAGACAAATCCTCTTCAAATATCATACTGGTGGAGACCAAGATGAAAGAGCAGTAAGATTGGTTGAGTTTGAAATCAAAGAAATCAAGGCGGCTTTGGAAATGGAAAAGATATGCTCCAACTCTAAGTACAGTGATTTCTTGACAATTCCTTCTTACAGAAAGAGATTGTTTTTGCTTTCATTCACAGCAATCATCATGCAATTATCTGGTAATGGGTTAGTTTCTTACTACCTCAGTAAAGTTTTGACTTCAATTGGCATTAAATCTGCTAACGAGCAGTTAATCATCAATGGTTGTCTTATGATTTACAATATGGTAATTGCTCTGTCTGTTGCATTTGTCGTATACTTATTTAAAAGAAGAACTTTGTTCCTAACATCCATTTCTGGTATGTTATTCAGTTACATTATTTGGACAGCCCTTTCTGCAGTTAATCAACAGAGAGACTTCAAGGACAAATCATTGGGCAAAGGCGTGCTTGCAATGATCTTCTTCTACTATTTGTCCTACGATATTGGTGCAAATGGATTGCCATTCTTGTACGTGACAGAAATTTTACCTTACACCCACAGAGCCAAGGGCCTTAACGTCATGTACGGAGTTCAAATGACTACCTTAGTCTACAATGGTTATGTCAATCCTATTGCTATGGACGCACTTGACTGGAAGTACTACATTGTGTGGTGCTGTTTCTTGGCTTTTGAATTGCTCATTGTCTACTTTTTCTTTGTGGAAACATATGGGTACTCTTTGGAAGAAGTTGCAAAAGTTTTCGGTGACGATCCAAACACTTCCTTCATTCAATCTACTTCTAGCAACGACAAAGCTTCCATTGAGCATTTAGAAGATACTTCTTCCGCAGAGATCGGGAGAGTCGTCTGAAGAATTCATGCACAAATCAAGTGCATCCTGAGATTACAAAAATTGATTCTACATAAGTTATTGTCAGACTATTAATTTTAAATGTGAAACGATAAATGGATAAACGACTTCTAAATTACTGAATGTAGAACATAGAAAACCTTGGCATCACGTAAGACACGAACATCCACAGAAATACCAAAAATGTGTTGGCAAAAACAACGGCAAGCTCGAAAAAACTTAGATTATGATTCTACAGCTTGTAAATCGTTCACTTTCCTATGTTAGGATAATTTAATTAAGATAATTATTTTAGGAACTGAATAATCCATACATAACCTTACTTGTGCGGGTAACCTTGGTTCTATTGGCCACATGCAGTCCGTTACAATGAGCACGACGACAAATTCAACAGGAGCCTTTGATGAAAGCGTAGAGTTGAAAAATTCAGATAGCACAACTTGAACAGGGTCCGACTGCTGTGTCAGGAATACTACTCATAGACGACCTCTCGAAACCAAACACCGACGCGGACGTTTCAGAGACTGAATTGACCCAGTTTATATACTGATAGAGCTGAAAGTCATTTGGTACCAGACGCCATACTAGTTAGCCCACAGGCTTTACGAAAGCACACAGAAAACGGACTAAGAAAGGCTAGAACTTCCAAATCAATTCGAATTTACAAGCAGATTACAGTTGCCATTTTAGATCCACGAAAAACTCGTATTATCAAAGAATTTTCACGTTAGTTACTAGCGATGTATGTACAGCTTCCATTTGACGAGCTCAAGGTAGATCCGACACAGAAAAAGCGGATTGCCTACTTCTACGATGCCGATATTGGAAACTACGCCTACGGAGCCGGTCATCCCATGAAACCCCATAGAATAAGAATGGCCCATTCGTTGATCATGAACTATGGCTTGTATAAGAAAATGGAAATCTACCGAGCCAAGCCAGCCACAAAGCAGGAGATGTGTCAGTTCCATACTGATGAGTATATCGACTTCTTGAGTCGTGTCGGACCTGACAACTTGGACATGTTTGCTAAAGAACAGATCAAGTTTAACGTTGGTGATGACTGTCCTGTTTTCGATGGGTTGTTTGAATATTGTGGTATCTCGGGAGGTGGATCTATGGAAGGTGCTGCTCGGTTGAACCGAGGTAAGTGTGATATTGCTATCAACTATGCTGGGGGATTGCATCACGCGAAAAAGTCCGAGGCTTCTGGCTTCTGTTACTTGAACGATATCGTATTGGGTATTATCGAGTTGTTGCGCTACCATCCTAGAGTATTGTACATCGATATTGACGTCCACCACGGTGATGGTGTTGAGGAAGCATTCTACACTACTGACAGAGTGATGACGGCCTCTTTTCACAAGTACGGTGAGTTTTTTCCCGGAACTGGTGAACTTAGAGATATAGGGGTAGGCAAGGGTAAGTACTATAGTGTCAATGTTCCATTGAGAGATGGGATCGATGATTCCACGTATAAGTCTGTGTTTGAGCCTTTGATCAGCAAGATTATCGAGTGGTACCAGCCCTCAGCCATTGTGTTGCAGTGTGGTGGAGATTCATTGAGTGGGGACAGATTGGGCTGTTTCAACTTGTCAATGGCGGGCCATGCCAACTGTATCAACTTTGTCAAGTCGTTTAACATTCCCATGATGGTTGTAGGAGGTGGAGGTTATACTATGAGAAATGTAGCCAGAACTTGGGCTTTTGAGTCGGGTTTGTTGAACAATGTGATATTGCCCTCGGAATTACCCTATAACGAATACTACGAATACTACGGTCCTGACTACAAGCTTGACGTCAGACCTTCGAACATGTACAACACCAATTCGCCCGAGTTTTTGAACAAGATCTTGACTAGCATTATCACCAACTTGGAGAACACCAAACACGCACCATCGGTGCAGATGAACGAAGTTCCTAGAGACGCCGAAGATCTTGGAGACGTAGATGAGGACACCAAAGAAGCCATAGACACCAAGGGTGGATCTCAACAGGCTAGAGATGAACAGATACAGCCAGAGAATGAATTCTATGACGAAGATGACAAGGATGAAGGCGAGAAGATGATCGTTGACAACAGTGAATCGAATGGCTCTGAGAATAATTCAACTGGAGCCACTGCAGTTCCTTCCACTAATAATATTGAAACACCGGCCCCAGTTGAAGTTGTAAAAGAAGTTGAAGTAGAGTCCAGAGTTGCAGCAGAGACTCCTGCAACAACAACCACAGTATCTGAAAACCCAGTTGCAGTTGAAACTGAAGCCAAGTCGGTTTCAGATGCTTCTATTGAAGTCAAGGAAAAGTCTGTTGAAAGTGCTCCTGCTGAAGAAGCCAAGGAAGCCAAAGATGCCCCTTCTACTTCCGTGTTGACCAAGGAAGAGTTGGACGAGATCGAAGAGTTGAACAAAGGTGTAAATTAGATCTAAAAGTTTCATATGTACTTTAGGATAGTTTTGTAAAATTAAGAATTGCTTTGAGAGTCAACAGTAGATCTTGATGGTGTTTCAAGATGTTTTCATGACTGAATTGTCTGCATACCTTCTCTGCTTCTATGTGATAATTTGTTCGTCTTCATTCTCTACTTCAACAGTTGAGGTCTTTGTACACTACCCATGCTCACTAATAAGGAGTCATCGTGAGTCAAAATGAATTTGTTCACTTTTCTTCATTCACAGAACCAGAGTGTCAGTGTACCTGGCAAGAATAAACCTTACTTGATAGATCCAACTCCATAATTGGGACTCAATTGGCAATATCTGCAGTATTTACTTCAAAGAAGAAAACTTCCTCATAGTGTTATCTGCTTTACGAAAAATACATCTACTAAAGCCAATTCATTATTCACATTCACCGTAAGTATCTACTACTGTCCATTTTGCCACACGTACTATCTACTCATAGGTTCAATCCAATCTGTGAATCTCCCAGTCAATCCGCTGTATGTGTAAATATTAGCCTCTTTGAATCAGAATATCTATCAAATCTTCTGTATACAACTCCAGCTCAATATCATAAGCACCTCGGAAGTACCATATTAGTGCCCCACCTTTAATTCCGCTGCATACCTTTTTGATCTTTCTACTAAAAACAGCCTTCTCCATGGGAAAGATACCGAATTTCCTTCGTTTGTCTGTTCGCTACAACTCAACCATGGCTAACATAATAGACATAAGACTGGTTACCCAGCTTAGCAATGCCAAATTCCCAGAGTATGTACAGCAGTCCCATTCCAAGTTGCACAACGTCATCTGGAGAACACCGCTTCAAAACATATACGTAGTAAAAAAACCGTGGAATTACCACGTTCGCGATGCAATGGTACAGTTCATCGACCACATCCACCACCACTACCCTGCAGTAAACGTCATAGTCAACGAAGACGTAGCAGACGAATTGGTGCACGAATTCAGTTCGGGAGGCTGCAACGACTTGGACAAATCGACAAAACATATCTTGTACACTGGAAAGTTTGGCGATATCGTAGACAAGACAGACTTGGTGGTGACGTTAGGTGGCGATGGTACGATTCTACGTGCTGTGAGTACTTTCCTGAATGTGACCGTTCCTCCAGTTCTCAGTTTTGCTTTGGGAACATTGGGGTTCCTCTTGCCATTTGACTTTAAGAAGGCCAGTGACACATTCCGTATGGTCTATGAGTCGCGGGCAAAGGCTCTTCATAGAAACCGACTCGAGTGTCATGTGGTACGTAAGAATACACTGTCTGAGGATGAATTCACTCCTGCCTCAAGTAGTAGTAGCAGCAGCAGCAGTGCCAGTAATATAAGACGATTTCAGTTAGACCATTATAAGCACCAGGGACAGATCGCCACCATGGTGCATGCTATGAATGATATCTCGTTGCATAGAGGAAGTCAGCCTAACTTGACGTCGTTGGATATCTACATTGACAACGAGTTCTTGACTACTACCACTGCAGATGGCATTGTGTTTCTGACTCCTACAGGTTCTACAGCGTACTCGCTTAGTGCAGGTGGTTCAATCACTCATCCGTTGGTTCCGTGCATTTTGCTTACCCCCATCTGTCCTAGGTCGTTGTCGTTCAGGCCCTTGATCTTGCCTCTGACATGCCACATAATGATCCGATTGTCCGAACTCAACCGGAACTCGTCTATTGAATTGACCATCGATGGAATCCCACAGAGAGACTTACTTCCTGGAGACTCTATACATGTGGTCAGCGAGAAAGGTACGATATATGTTCCTGGCCAACACGAGCCCCCTACCACTCTCAGCAGACGTCTAGATGTATTGGAAGGAAACCTGGTTCCAGAAACGGAGGAGGAAGATTCCAACTCCGCGAACTCCAATAGCAAGGGCATCTGGTGCATAGCCCGCAGCGAACACGATTGGACGAAGGACATTAACGAATTGTTGGGATTCAACTCGTCGTTCCAAGGAAAGAAGCAGTACCATATGTAGAGACGTAAGCTACTATGGCAACTAGCTCCAAGCCGTTACGTAGAATGATCCATGTCGGTAGCCATTGGCTACAATGTCTAGAGAATATTGTAAATACTGATAATGAATTACGAGAACCAATTTGTATGGAATTGTGAAGAAAACGGTACGGCCCATATATGACCACTATTAAAGTAGAATGTGCAATTTCTTTCACTCTTCAATGTTCAAGCTTGAGAGCCATACATGGGCTTACAGTAGGTCTGCTGGAACGCGTGAGCAGTACCATGGGCCAACGGTGTTCAGAATTTTGCAACTTGGTCGGTATATGTTGCATCACGTGCTCGATATTAATGCCGTTTCCGGGCTCAGGAGTAAACTCTTTCGGCATTCCTATTGTACAGCGAGAATTGGAATCGGCTAAGAATAGTGGCGGAGACAGAGACGGCGAAGAGGTGAGGCGAAATCAGCACCTACAGCGCAGAAGACACCGGCGACGACTACAGAATAATTAGAAATTATAGAGAGATGATCTGGATTTACGAGACTAATGAAAATTGAAAAGGTAGAGCTTTGGACGTGCACAGTTCCGGGGAAAATACGTTCCAAATATAACCAACAGAACATTCGCAGTCTAGGCACGGCAAGCCACAGAAGCAAAGTCCAGAATAGTAGGGTGCTTACCGGAGCAGATAAAAATATAGCAGTGAGATAGCTGGATAGGTCGTGGCAGTCTTGGACGGCCATTGGCCGCTGAAATTCTATTGGTGTGCAAGCCAACGCTGAGATCGAAGCAGAAGCACATAACGGTGCGCTGACAGAGAACGGTGCACCCTGATAGGCTGGCTCATGTTCCATATCGCTACGTTTCAGCCCGGCTGTTGGACCTGCTCGGGAATACCCAAAGCTGGGGATGCTGGAATGACGAGCGAGCCATTGTGCCGACCGTAGAAGGTGACACAAGCCTAAACGAGCCGTAGAAGCGCGAGACCGTAGTCTGTAGCGGGTGCTTGAGCTGTATATGGAATGGCGACATGGACGAGACCGCCGCCGATAAGGCTGGTTGTACTTGACAGAAATGTCACGTACGAAACGGCTGGAAGCTGTGCTCCTCCACACAGCGGCCGTTCACGAATGTGGGAGTCTAGTCTATGTGACACTGGCACAGGGCTGAACGAGATGAAATCAGAGTGCAGCCTTCTGGCGGGTGCGGTGTGCATATGGAGCGCGGTCGAAAACGGTAAACATCTACACCCCCTATTCTATTATTTTCTGCGAGCGACAATTGCCAACATGATGGGGTGAAAAATAAATGGAGGTGATATTGGTTGAGCACGACATTACACCCCCTGGAAAATCGGGCTCACATGGATATGCCAGAAGGCCTGTAACACCAAAGGCACGCAATTCTGGAGCGCTGGAATCTGGCCAAACGGCCCAAGCCATGGCCAACGACCCCACCAGCTCCGGCTACCCCAGTGACAGGTCCCAGCAACAAACGGATGAAGCGCCTACGCAGGGGTCACAATCTGGGCCCAGGTACGCCACCTTTGGCTCTGGAACATAAACCGCAATATACGATCTCCCCCCATTAATTTTTTCACTCACTAAGCATCACTTAATTTTTTTTCTTCGGCGGCGCTTTATTTGTTTGTGCTCGGTGCGCTTCTGTCTATTCTGTATATATAGAGATGCGTCGTCCAGTTGAGAATTGGGCAACATTTTATTCTCATTTTCAGGGCAACAGAACTGATAGAGCAATTGTAACTTTCTTCTGGAAGAATAGCATTCGGACGCGAACAAGCCCGCTAAAGCATTTATCACCTGTTCACCGTTGACCGACCGCTGCTTCGACTCATTCGATCCGATCGACGTTCCTGGTCTTGTACTATTATAATCGCAGCTGGACTTTGTTTCCACCGCCAGAACTCGTCGTTGCGCCGCCCACCACCACGGCTCTCCCGCTCGACACCATCTTATCTGTACCGTGTCCAGACGTAACTAGAAATTGTACTCATCGTCTCAAGTATTGAATTTGTAGCCGTGTCGACTTTTCAGCAACGCTCGATTCCACAACACAAATATTCCATCGCCAATTGCAACGATTTCTATCACACCACAATCGCAAATCTGACTAGGACGTTGCGGAATTTTGCCTACACCAGTCGATATATTTCATCACACCAAGTTTCCATATTTGACGACTGCTTTTAATTCCGTCATTTTACTTGGGATATTTATTAATACTTGTAAAATCGATTCGCTCATTCACATCCCACACAGCCATGCTGATGAGTCTAAATAAGCCCCTCAACGGCCTGCTCCACCACGTCCACCACTCGCCCAGCTTGAGCCAACACGAGTTATCGCAGCAACAGCAGCCTATGCTTGCACCACCACCTCCAGGCTCTGTGGCCCCCCCTCCACCACCTCCACTGGCTGCTGCTGCTGCCGCCGCCGCCGCCGCTGCCGCTTCTGTCGGAGCTCCCAATATCCTCAGCGAGACGACGGCAGCTACCTGGCTTGCTATTGGTTCGCTTGCAGAGTCGCTTGGAGACATTGACAAGGCTCTTGCCTCGTACGACTCGGCCCTAAGACACTCGCCCAACAATCCCGAGGCACTCATCAAGCTCGCCAACATCTACCGTTCGAAGGACGTTTTCTTCAAAGCTGCAGAGCTCTATGAACAGGCACTAAACTACAATCCTGAGAACGGTGAAACCTGGGGACTCTTGGGCCACTGTTACTTGATGCTCGACGACTTGCAAAGAGCCTATGCCGCTTACCAAAGGGCTCTTTACTACTTAGACAACCCCAATGTGCCCAAATTGTGGCATGGAATCGGAATCTTATATGACCGTTACGGTTCTCTTGAGTACGCCGAAGAAGCGTTTGTCAGAGTCTTGGAGTTGGACCCCAATTTCGACAAGGCCAACGAGATCTACTTCCGTTTGGGGATCATTTACAAGCACCAGGGAAAATTGCAACTGGCGCTTGAGTGTTTCCAATACATCTTGAACAACCCACCCCATCCATTGACTCAGCCAGATGTCTGGTTCCAAATCGGTTCTGTCTTGGAACAACAGAAGGACTGGGTTGGAGCCAAAGATGCCTATGAAAAAGTACTCCAGGTCAACCCACAGCATGCCAAGGTGTTGCAGCAATTGGGCTGTTTATACTCACAGGCAGAATCCAGCCCTTCTACACCTTCACAAAATGGATCTGGCGCGGCTCAGCCGTTCCAGCAAGACTTGAACATTGCACTCAAGTACTTGATGCAATCGTTGGAAATCGACAATAGCGATGCCCATTCCTGGTACTACTTGGGCCGTGTTCACATGATCCGAGGCGATTTTAATGCTGCTTACGAAGCGTTCCAACAGGCCGTAAATCGGGATCTGAGAAACCCCACATTCTGGTGTCTGATTGGTGTTCTCTATTACCAGATCTCACAGTATAGAGACGCTCTTGATGCGTACACTCGTGCCATTCGTTTGAATCCATACATTTCTGAGGTCTGGTACGATTTGGGTACTTTGTACGAAACATGTAACAACCAGATCTCAGACGCTCTCGACGCTTATAGACAAGCAGAACGCTTGGATCCAGGAAATCCTCACATCAAGGCTAGATTGGACCAACTTATCAAGTACCAACAGGAGGGTAACACCCATCCGCCACAACCTCCTCCAGTTAGCCAACAGCCAAGATTGCCTCAAGGCATGGTTTTGGAGAGTAGCCAACAGCAGCAACAACAACCCCAGCAATCTCAGCAACCCGCGCAATCTTCCTTACAACCTCAACCTCAACCTCAACAACAGCAGCAGCCACAGCAATCCCAGCAATCTCACCAACCTGCCCCCCCACACTTGCTAGGTAACCAACCGGGTCTGTTGCCTCCACCTCCACCACAGCAGGTTCAGCAGATTTCGCAACCACCTCCTCCTGTTCCAGCTCTTCAACAACTTCCACCACAACAACAGCAACATCACCAAAGAGCTGCCACTCCTCCACAAGTTCAGCCTTTACAGAGAATCCCCGGAAACATAGAACAGCCTATCCAACAATTTCCTCCAGTGACGGCGCCACAGCGTCCAGCCACTGAACTTGCTCCAGCAAACGGAAAACACGACTTGGAAGAGAAACTTGACAATCCTGTTATCAAGAAATTATCCTCAGAAAGAGTTTCTCCAAGACCAGCTCACAACAGCTTGAACTCACTTATGAACGCAGCTGCTTCTGTAGAGCAAGCCGAGGTAAAAACGAATGGAGAAATAAAACAAGAAGCTCCACATCCTCAACATCCAATAGTTCAACAAGGCGCTCCTGCTCCTCCTGTTGAAGCCGCTCCAGTTGTTGCTTCAGTTGAACTAGTTCAGCCGAAGGCTCCAAATGTAGCAGCTGAAAATGCTCCAGCACCTCAACAAGCACAAGCCCCCGTTGCTCCTATTCCAAACCAAGCAGGAACTCCAGCAGTGGCTGTTTTGGCACCTGCTCCTCTGGTGGCTTCTGCACTGGCACCAATGCCAGCATCTGAACCTTCCCCTGCTAACGGTGCATCTCCAGAAAATGTAGCTGTTCCTCGGTTTTCTTCTAATGTCACCGGCAAGGAGGAACAAAAGGATACCCCTAGCAACGGCAACGAAGAAGAGGAAGTAGAAGAGAAGAAGGACGAAGTAGTAGAACCTCCAATGAGAAAAGTCGAAGAAGATGAAAACTACGATGACGAATAGCCAACTTTCATTAGTTCTGCTTTGTGAAAATGCTAGGTTCTATATACTTGGGGGAGGTTTTCCACAATGCATATATGTACTTTGAATGCTCTGTATTATTTAGCTTAATTGATATAACTAGTGTAATTGATATGTAGATTTTATTCTTCGCCAGCTGGATATCCTCCTGGCAAGTCAGTTAACTCTGTTGGCAATTCGCCTAAAGTTCCAGTCAACTCAAGTTCCACCTCTATGTCGGTATCGTTGTCCTGGTCACGATACCACTCACGAAGCTGTTCAAGATTGAGGTCATCTTCACCTCCTGTGTAGACAAATGAATCTTTTCTAAGGACTCGTATGTCAGACAACTCGATTGCCTTCCTGTGTGCCATGTAGAGATTGAATACATCTTTGACCAAAACTACTCCTACCAAGCCTATTATATTGCTCACGAGCATCAACTTGGCTTGAGTGATTGACTTGTCCAGAAATTGCAAATTCTTGAAAAAGAGCAGGAAAACCACAGCCCCTACTTTTGAACTTAGATATGGCCATAAAACCGTAGTGATCATACGGATAGTAGACGACTTGTTAAGTAATGAATGGGAGAAGTCATTCTTCAAACAGGCAGACACATTGCAATAACTAAGAAAGGCTCTAGTTCTGATGTAATCCTGAAAGTAGTTGAGATTATAAAGTCTCAGCAATAGAAGAAAGCTACGTTTAATATTCACGTACAACAACCCAATCAAAGGTATCTTATAGATAGAGTTGGTACTTTGTTTGACTTCTGCCTTCAATTCGGAGTCCACAGTGAGTTGAACATGGCTGTACAATCCAGACAACTTAGCCAACTCGAAGATAGCGTTTTCCATTCTGTTGATTTCTTCTTCATTCATGGAGTTGGCAATCGTTCTAGGGCGAGAACTCATGGTGTTGTTCAAATGGGCTACGTTGAACGTAAGTCTGAAGAAAATATCATATAACCATCGTAAAGGTATAAGCATGCCAATGATGTTATTGGTTCTCCATAGGTTGATGTTCTTGAAAATATTGATGTTCTGAGAGAGTTTAGAGGGATCACGAATGATGGCTGCTAGCAGGTTGCGGAAATTGTAAAACAAGCTCTTGACGAGTTGGTGGTTTCCAAGAGACGATATATAGGCGTTTATCATTATCTCCGCTATCCAGTTATTAGCAGAATCTTTATGCTTACCAAATATACTCGACAATAGGGAGGTTGAGCGCAATCTATACAACACAATGGGCAAGACAGGTATACGGGAGAACTTGAGTGGATCTATAATTCCCTTCACCAACGCCTGCTCAAGACTATCAGAGGGTATATTACCATTCCCGTTGTTGCTGAAAAAAATTTGCGACAAACTGGCATAACCATTGGCCGTAGCAGCAGCCTTTCTCGTGAGCATACGGACAAGGAGCGGACCTGGAACGATACAGTCCATCATCTTCAAACCACAGGACGTTAAGCCTATATATCCCATAGAAAGGATTCCTGTGAAAACAGAAGTAACGGCTAGGATAATGCCCCCATATTGTACAACTCTAGTAGCCGTTGTTCTGAGTACAGCATTGGCTGCCAGGAAGGAAGAGGACCACATAGTAAAAGCTATATCCAGCTTGCATTGTGGGCAAGAAGCAATCAACACGGCTATAAGTGGAGCATCTCGGTTTGTACTATTCTTGAGATTTCGCACCCTAATAGACAGGGGAAATGGTATATTATTTGTGTTATTATTCTCATTTTCATTTACGTTTCCATTGGTATCATCATTTATAGTAAAAGTGTCATTGTCATCTACATTAGTGTTATTATTGTCAATGGTTCTCTCTTCATTACGGTGGTGTCGAAGCAAAGATAAGTTTGTGAGCCACGAAACTACAGATTGCAACGAAAGATGGATGTGAACTCGAGTCTCAGTAGTAGGAACTCCCACACCAACACCCAAATCGGCAGCACTGTTAAACGAAGCAAAGTCGTTTCTACTTCCAGAAGTCGCTGCAGTCGGGAACTCGTCCAAATCCATGGACTGAGGATTGACAATCTGTATTTTATCTGAAGGAAGAGAGTTCAACCAATCTTTCAAACAAACTTTATGAGCCACAAGCGAACAAGTCGAACAGGGATGGATGAAATCTTGAGCATCCAGAAGTTTGCCAAAGGGAGGGATATCGGTATCTCCACCAAGACAGAAACAACAGATATCCAGGGTTTCAGACAGCATGGCAAATACAATAATTGGTAAAGGCTAGTAGGAATATACAAACTTAAAGAGTGTTCAATGAGTTGTGACTTTTTTGACAGAAGGGAAAGGCTGGTACGAAAGTTCGATACTTCAAGATCAGCAAGACAAATAGACAACCTTGCAGAGCTTCGGAACCAAAAGTCGCTGCTTTTCAACGAAGAAAACTAGAAGATTGCGATAATTTGAAATAAGTTAGTGACCACCTGAGTATAAACTGGAATGCGCGCTACCAGATGAATTTTCCATGAAAGTATGGGGTAAAGTGATGTCCATGAAAGATATCGAAGCATGTACACTGTAGAAACAGTTGAGAGAAGAGTATGAAATTGACCCTAATGAATAGAATATGAATATGGGATTGGATATGGGTCAGCGAATTGACAGATTTTGGTAAGTTTGCTCATGTTGGCCCAACAATCCATACAGATCACTGTCACAGGCTAAGGGAAGCTCAAAAGTGAGCCACGGTATTTGTTAGCTAGATTGTAAATGTATATAGGAGTAAATGTATGACAAAGTTAAAACTAGTTAGTATATCACTCATAGCATGTTTATCTTTCATAGAGCTATGCCAACTATGATAAAAGATACACTATTAGGTGTAGACGAATTAACCAACATTGGATTATTTTGTATGAATACATAATCTTCAGCAAAACGATTCAAAGGAAAGAACTTTAGAAAAGGGGACTCCTCTTGCAATTTTGTGGTACGGCTTTCTGAATGTTGCTGATCTAGAGATTTTGAGCTATATCCAACCCTACAGCGAAATGGTACAATCTGGCATCTACAGTGCAACCTTCCTTTTCTACCAATTCCTCCAAATTACCCAATAAACCTTTCAAAGGTAAGTGGAACATTTCGATGAACTCGCCGTCTTCCAATTCTGCTTTAGGGTTCTTATTTCTGGGATCCGAGAGATCTACATCTACGTACGCCAACACCATATTAGCATTGGTCAAGCCTGGGTCGCTGAAAACAGTAACAGATTCTCTTGCAAAAGTGCCATAGTAGCCTGTTTCTTCAATCAATTCTCTGACAGCAGTGCTTGCTATCGATTCCTTTGGGTCTATGAGCCCTGCTGGAAGTTCAAGAACAACTTTACCAGTGGGCGGGCGGAATTGTTTGATAAGTACAACTTCTCGATCTCTTCCTTCTTTTTCCAAAATAGCTATGATTGAAACAGCATCGACATTGGTAGTTTCAGATCTGGTAGTTCTAATGGCCATTTCCCAGAGTCGATCATTTCCTTTGGGGTCCTGGTATTTGATCTTTCTGGTCTGGATCCAGTTGCCTTTGTCTAACTCCTCAATGGCAGTGATTTTAGCTCCGTAAGGAGAACCCTTTGAATGTGTGGATGACATTGTTCTTGAGAGAAGCCTTCTGTATACGCTTGAGTGAGTGTGCGGAAGTTGATATTGAAGTCGAGGTACGGCTCTCCGCATACAGACTAATAATGACAGAAAGAATTGAAAAAGTCTCTGTTGCCACAGTAGAGGATTCTTATTCAGAACAGAAAAGGTGTAGTTCTATCTCTCTATGACTTCAATTGCTGGAAACCAGAGTGTCGAGGTGTTGTGAAAGAACAGCAGAGAAGAGAATTGGTAATCTCCACAATTTTTCACTATTGCTCTCAATTATGCACTTAAGAGTCGCATACATCTTGCACATACAAAATTCGCTACATATTTTTCATAAACCATAAATAACCAGAGCTTGATCGATACCGAGTGTAACTTCTTCCCGTCCATCTTGCCCTAGGGATCCATATACTTGTTTAAGGTAGAAATTCTGTACCATAAAAAGCGAACATTGCAGCATTCTTTCTGTATATTTCATTGAAAATTGACGAAGCAAACAATAATTGAATTGTTCATGAATATTAACTCGTCTACATTCATCAACATCCATAAAAAGAACTATTAGGTTCTTTGACACCTAGAATAACACTATTGCGGCATCAGCATCCATTATCATTTTCAGTACTATTTGTTAGTACGACAATACATAATGACACAGCAGCTGGAGGAGTTGGATCAGATCAAGTCCAAGATCCAGGAACATCTTATATCGTCCGGAAACTACGACATCATAAATAAGCAGTTGAAATTGCAACTCTACGAGTCAGGTTGGTTCGACAAAGTATCGCAATTAGCGAGCAGAGAACTTCTGGATAAAAGCGACCAGAACTTTGACCAGTTGTACTCCTTTGTGAAACCTAGAGCAGAACAGTTAGTGCCAGCCAAGGTGAAGGAGGATATACTCGAGAAGATCAAGGACTATTTAGAGGAGATAATCCAGTAAGGTTCTATAGCATAATACAAGCATAATACAAACATGATACACACATAAATAGCAAGAGGGCAACACTCAGGAAACTTGTCAAAAGGATCCTTAGAGACTTTACGTGAATCATTTTATATTAGAGATTGTAGATGAATAACGAAGATGTGATGAGTACTGTCGTTTACAATTCTCAGACATTTCATGGAAGACTTTTGCAGAAAGTCTAATGTCAAACAAGATTCCATTTTTGATACCACCTATACAAACGATATGACATCTTATCTAATGGACTACTATCTCGTGTAAGGCTACGAAAATAAATGTCTAGTACTGAATCCTTTTGTTTTGTCACTGTAAACTAAATGCAAATAACCCATAGAGTAAATACGATTTTTGAAGCCGATTTCAATGTCGAAACCTATATAAACTAGCATATATCATTATTCGTATACTTACAAAATACCAGTGTATATACAAAAACCAGACATAGTAGGATTTCAAGGCACTTAAAGACTTCAGGAGTAAATCCTTCTATACAAAAAGCACAGATCCAACTTCTCTATTTTCTTTATGTGGCTTTGATTCATAAAGAGGATTTTGAACTTCTTGTGTTGTGCAATGGCCCATTCCAAAATCTTGTAAGAAAAAGATACGTTAAACATGATGAATATGTACACATATGCTCTGGGTTGCCGAACAATGATGAGGAGATTAATATGCTCACTTGGAACAAGGAAGTAGTATGTATTGGATGACAGAGAGAGTTTATGAAATATATTAAAGATTTCCCTGAAGCACGATTTTTAATGTGGACCGCTTCTTAAGGTTTCTTGAAGTTAATTGGCATTTTAGATATTGATAAGATTTACCCAATTAATATATTCTTTTAGTATAATACATGGAAAGAAGAACTAGCAAAGTAATTGGAACTTATATGGCAAATACCTTTCTTAGTTACAATTGATTTGGATGCTTATTTCGATATTAATGGAATATACACCGAGAACAAAGTTTCCTCCGAAGCTGATAGGGGTATACTCTAGATTTTACCGCAGTAACTGGTGTACTTCCTTTAATAGATTGCTTCTTCTTTCAATACAAGACAGTCTGTTTGAAGGGAGCGTTTTCCAAGTCAGCTGTTCAGTCTATATTTAGGCTCGACAAGTAATATCAATTGGCTGATTCCACCAAGTACGTCACAAGAGTTGGACCCAGTCCATGTTGGGAATCTCGATATTTCAAACTCGTAAAACTTAAAAAAAATAGTTGTAAAATTAGCAGACTGAGTTGACTTCGAATCCTGGGAAGTCTTGGAAAATATTAAAACTTTACGAAAATAGTTCTGTAAGAATATCAATAACTATTCTAAGGTCAAGTTTACAGAGGCTATATTTTCTGATTCATGGAGAAATATCTTACCCGTTATACATCAGATTTCGATTACAAAGTTGCAAAATGCCCTGGCTCTTGGAGTAGAGACTGAAACGTAAGGCATCAAACTTCAATATCCTTTGATATTGCTAAAAGTTAGAGGATATAGATTCAAGCAAAGTATTATATTCCCACCTCGGTTTAGATCTTTGTTTGTTGAGTAGCATGGCACTTCACAAAATGTGAAACTGCTTGAAAATCTAATCAAGTTGGAAATTTTTAGTACAAAATTGTTGAGTCTATTTGAAGATGGAAGTCAATTCAGCCTAAGTCGATCAATGAAATTTTCACTTGAGGATGTACCTTTATTCTTAATGGAAATAAACGACAACTTGAAAGAGCTGAAAATTTTGAAAATTTTGATCAAATAGAATGCTTCAAATCTTTTGGATTCTTGACAGTTGAATTTCCTTCACCTGTTCAGTTTATCAGAATAGTATTACCTGAGTTGACCTTTCCACCCAGACTTAAAGAGTTGGATCTTTTAGTAAGACAATGTTGCAATAACAAGTTGAAAAGTATTCTGAACTCTATTCTTGTGTGGAGGATGATATAATTTCTTGTGATATAGATTGAAGTTACCACTAGATCTTAAGAGTATGGATCTTGGAGATGTAGATTTGCAATTGGCAATGGAAATAAATCTCTTCTGCGTCTTTGACACTTTGCCTAAGAAAGGTGGCTCTTTAGATAAGCTGATTGCATTCAACTACAAGACAGATCTCAGACCTGATGGATACTAGTTTCGAACTTCTGGATGAATTATTACATGAAAGGATAAGCTCTTTTCCTTTACTGGCATGGACTATGAGGAAGCAGAAGCTTGTTGTTTAGAAACTGAGAGAGGCGATTTTATAATAAGGGACCTTCATATGATTCAGAATGAGAGAAGCAAATATTGTATTTGAAAGAACCAATGCTAGAAGTTTTATAATATATTGGAGGTATAACATATTGAGAATATACCTATTTTGCCGTTAGTTTATAAAAACAATAATACATTTACACTTCGAAGCCATTTCTAATGAAGACGACGTGGTAGATTGAAAAATTAGTTTTACTCACGTTTCAATAACAAACAGTAAAAATGTATTCAGTCAAACGAAAAAAGATTCCATTAAGATTTTAAGACAATAAACTTTAAATTTCTGAGCTGACACCATCAAATAGAATAGAAATGACTTAGAAAGTTAAAAGAAAGAGTCACCTTAACGTCCAATCAAGGTTATACAACTTCGGCTGCGAAAATCTCACTGGTCATACTATGCAGTACCATTTCTGGATAATGATAACAAAACTTGGTAATGGGAAATTTTACAAGGCACATGTCGCGAATGTCGCACATGTCGCATCCAATCATAGCCTGTAAATTTTTGCTGATCAAAACCAAACCAGTAAAAAAAGTTTCAGACAAATCTTACAAGCTACAAGAGGAATTCACAGAACTACTCCTCCAATTCGGGCCGTTTTTTCTAAACTCTTCTCCATAAACACCCACAACATGTTCTCGTTGTCCAGAAGAGCCTTTGTGGCCGCAGGGCCCGTGTCTAGCTCCGTAGCAAGGGCCGTAGCTGTTCGTTACATAAGCTCCAAAGACTTAACTCCCAAGGCTTTACCTACAGACTTCCCATTGATGTCAGAGAAAACTGCTTCCAGTCCCATCGACTACGCCTTAACGTCGTTGGACTCGATTGCTAACTGGGCCAGAAAGTCGTCCTTCTGGCCAGTGACTTTCGGTTTGGCTTGTTGTGCTGTGGAAATGATGCACGTCTCCACTCCTAGATACGATCAGGATAGATTGGGTATTATTTTCAGAGCATCGCCACGTCAGTCAGATATCATGATTGTAGCCGGAACTGTCACCAATAAGATGGCCCCGGCCTTGAGACAAGTGTACGATCAAATGCCAGACCCAAGATGGGTCATCTCCATGGGCTCGTGTGCTAATGGTGGAGGCTACTACCACTACTCATATTCCGTTGTCAGAGGCTGTGATAGAATTGTCCCAGTGGATATTTACGTTCCAGGTTGCCCTCCTACTGCTGAAGCATTGATGTACGGTGTTTTCCAGTTACAGAAGAAGATGATGAAGACCAGAATCACCAGATTGTGGTACAGATCGTAGAGAAGGGATAGTATTAAGAATGAGGACTATGAGAATGACTAAATTAAAAATTGGACTGCTAAATTGTTCACGTTTTGGCAATCTATTTAGTGGATATTGGATGTTCTGATCATTAACGATAACCTTCATATCCATAGTTAAAATTTTCAACATTTCCGCGAATGTTCTGGTTATCCATGTGTATTCTGATTCTCATTCATATTCCTCTTAGTCACTACCCTGAACTCATAGATATCATAGTTCACTGTCAACGTGAGCAACAGTTTCACTTCCGATAGTAGCCGTGTGCAACTATCACCATTTTCCTTGCATTGTATTCTATACACTTTTTATACATTTAATATATTCATAGTCAACCGAGAGTAGAGATCAGGAACACAGATGGAAGCTATTTTTATAGATTGAACTGCTCCTAGAGCCAGAATTCAGTCGCGTGCCTCTGTGATCTCAAAGATTTCTTGCTTCTTAGCGTTCGTTTATCTTGTATGGATAGTCCAGCTAGGTGTACAGTTCTCTGTACTGCATATTGTTATATTTTGATGCCCGATTAGGCAATGGGTTGTTGCAGAATGCGGCTGGAATAGACGAGATAGATAACGATCAGCCAGGATGAGAGTAGCAAAGACAGGCAGATACGGACAAATACAAGGGAAAGGTGGATTTGCTGCTAGGCACAATGTGAGTTGTGGATCCTGACAAGAGCAAATGGATGAGTTTGTTAAAATACGGGTGCAAAAAGCTTCGAACGGCCAAGTAATGGAAACCGAGGAAAGAAACTTACCTGACATACAAAAACCCATGAAATTTCACAGGGAATATAGCTTTATGACTTAGATATCCGAGAGCGAAAACGACAGAACAAGATAGAATATGGTACAACATGGAAGATAGGATAGATTCTTGGAATACTACCCATACTGGATATTCGTTTGCAGAAGAGACTCGGGATGTGAGATGTGAGATTTCGACAATTCTCGTACAACTTGGCACATTAACGCATGATAGTCTTGGATTTGAACCTCACGTGAAGGAGTGTACTCACCATCCACCAGCCAATCATATTGCTGGATTCAGGCTGCTTGCCCCTGGCTGAATTTCGGCAGTGCGGGTTTTTTTTCTCCAAAACAACGCCCATTTCCTGCCCAAAAAACAGTGGCCATTTCACCCTCATCCCAAAACGTCATTCCAAGCGGTGAGTTCTTTTTTCGGCAAATTCCCTACAGAAATGTCATACATTAATTGGGAACATATATAAAGAAGTTTTTCTTGATTTCCGCACTTTCCATTTGATTTTCTCTTTTCTTCATCTCGTAATTTTTCCTTAGCCATGGCCAGAACTAAGCAAACAGCCAGAAAGTCTACCGGTGGTAAGGCCCCCAGAAAGCAATTAGCCTCCAAGGCTGCCAGAAAGTCTGCTCCAGTCTCTGGTGGTGTCAAGAAGCCTCACAGATATAAGCCAGGTACCGTCGCCTTGAGAGAAATCAGAAGATTCCAAAAGTCGACTGAACTTTTGATCAGAAAGTTGCCTTTCCAAAGATTGGTCAGAGAAATCGCCCAGGACTTCAAGTCCGACTTGAGATTCCAGTCGTCCGCTATCGGTGCCTTGCAAGAAGCCGTCGAAGCCTACTTGGTATCCTTGTTCGAAGACACCAACTTGTGTGCCATCCACGCCAAGAGAGTCACTATCCAGAAGAAGGACATCCAGTTGGCCAGAAGATTGAGAGGCGAAAGATCCTAGGCTAGATTATATGGTATATATGTTTCACTGTATTAGTATGATCGGGTGGTAGTGGTTCTTTTCTTCTTGTTGTCTTTAGTCTTCCTTTGCACGGTAAAGGATAGCAGCTGTGTATTTGTTTCAGGTTTAAACAATGATTTATTCTATGGGTGTAACTGCTAGATAGGTTATTCAATTTATGTCGATATATGAAAAAGCTGTAGGGCTAGTCGATCAGTTGAGGTCGGCGGTAGGCGAGTAGAGTGAAAAAAATATGAATGAACTCTGAGTATACAGAGAACACATCAAGAATGCACGGATGAATATATAGGAATATAATACTTTATTCATGGATTTAGTGGCAAATAGACTGGGTAATCAGTAGAGATAATGATACTGAGCTACGAAGCAATTTTGATTGCGACATGATTTTGTAACTCATTTATACCAATAATCCATATTTCGTATTCCAACAATCGTAGAACGAGAATCGGAGAAAGTAGTTATGCCGAAGCTCCTATATACTCCTAAAACTGCTTTACGAAATACATTTTTCATTCAATATTATCGTATTAACACAAATGGACAAACATAACATAAAGGTCAAAACAAATTTTGGTCAGAGGGAATCAATTGTAGTAGAAGGCTGTTCAGTAAGAACAACTACAGTAGTAATAATAATAATAATAATAATAATAGTAATTCCGTTTCCTTTTGTCGTATCCTCGTGTCTTTGGCATAGCCAACAAACGAACCAACAAAAACAGTAACATTAACAGCAAAACTCATAAGTAACATAAATCCAAACTGATACAGACATAAAACATCATCAATGAACATACGGCTCAAAACAAAACGGTAAGAATGGTGAGAACTAATAGAAATAATGGAAATGGAATCAAACGATTGTAATAATGAATAATGGTAGTAATAATGGAATAAAATAGTAGCAGTAATGGAATGGAAGTAAAGAATAGATGTAGAATACCTTTGAGAGCGATGACCACGTAAAATTTTATTTCTCTTCGTTAGCGTCATCGTCACCCTCTTCTGGTAATGGCTGATTTTCTTGAAGTTCTTCTGGTCCAGGATGAGGAATGAACTGCTGATACTGCATTTCTCCCGGGAGTGGATATCCACCAGCGTACCGAGGAGGACCCATATAAGGTGCATTCAAGTACATCTGGTCGGTACCTTCAGCTCTCTCGGGTCCTCCACCGAGATCGATGTTGCCCATAGCCTTGATCAATGCTTCCTGAGAAGGTGGATGTGGATGTGGGGGCAAGCTGTACTCAGCTCCAGGTGGAGGGGGCATAGGAATGTAGTACGGAGAAATACTGGGATTACTGTTAGATTCGTCAAATGAAGTAGACCGATCACTCTGTCCCTTTTCGTAGCCTTCAGGACCTCCTTGTCCTTGTGACATCGGAGATTGGAAAGCTCCAGCTCCAGGGGGCATAGCAGGGTGTATTCCCAAAGGAGGCATACCACCCATTTGTGGAGGACCTCCCATAGGAGGAGGATAGCCTCCAGCTGCCGCAGCGGCAGCAGCAGCTGCGATAGCACTGGTTGGATCCATTCCCATTGACAAGGCCGCGGCAGCTTGCATCTGCGCAGCATGCGCTACTTGTTGCTGTTGCTGCTGGAACTTCTTATTATTCATAGATACTCTGCCCCAGCTGAGTCTGACTCTGTTTCCGCCGATTATGAAGCCTTGCATAGCGGCTATGGCCTCTTCTGCTTCTTCGCGCGTGGAGTACTTGATGAAACCGCAATTCTTGCCAGGAGGAATCTTCACTTGCTGGATGATTCCAAATGGCTTGAAAAGAGTAAACAAAGTTGACTCGGTTACCTCTGAAGAAAGTCCTCCCACAAACACAGTCGTGTTATTCGGATCGGTATACGGCTGAGGCTGAACACCAGGTGATTGTATAGGAGACTTTATCGATCCCATGCCATTTCCAGGATCAAGTCCTCCTCTATCTACATCTCCTGGTATGTCATAAGGAGCTCCAGAGCCAGAAGGAGGAACTTGCGGATTGCCGAAGTAAGCATAGGGCAGCTCTCTCATCTGAGGAGGGGGTTGTTGCATATATACTAACTCTTGCTGAGAGTCACCGCCACCACCATAAAAGTTTCCTGGATTTCCTTGGTGGTTCTGGTTCTGGAACTTGTTTCTGTTGACGTTTCTAGGTGTAGCCAAAGCAACACGGAGAGGTCTACCTCCAAACCAGACACCATTCATTTCAACCAATGCTCTCTGTCTTTCCGACTCGTCTGTAAACCTGACAAAACCAAAACAGCGCGACTTACCTGAGACCGGATCCGTCATCACTCTCACCGTTTTGATAGAGGCTGGGAAGTTCTTCTGGAAGAATGCTAGCAAATGTGCTTCTGTCGTAGAGGCAGAAAGGTCTCCTACAAACAACGAGTACTCCGGGCTCTGAATTATGGGTGCACTCAATGTAGCTCCACTGGCCCAGTTCAACCGAAAGTACTTCTTCTGGTTATCGGGATTATTGGGGAAATGTTGTTGTGACGGCATGGCGATGTCTGGAAGTAATTGGCCATTAAGTCCAAGGGCTAGCTGGGCATCTTCAAAAGACTCGAATTCAACAAAGCAGTAGCCAGAGTGGGAAAGGCCCTGGTAAGTGATATCTGGTTTGGACGTTTTTGGCTTGATGATCTTGACTGTAACCCGTTTTTGGAGGATTTTCCACCACAAGTCGGCAATGCCATTTTCGTCTAGCCATGGATCCAAGTCTCCCATCCACAAGGTCCGTGGCGACTGTACCTCTCCGGAATTATCGGAGCCGGTCTGGTCCTTTTCTGCAGCCACGCTCGATTGCTGGGTAGAAATCGGAGGGTTGGGAATAGCAAAACTGGAGAGGATTTCCTGTTCCTGTTGGTGCTGGTGACTAGCGGTGCTAGAGGTAGTCGTATTGGCATTTACAGGTATCTTTGTCGGACCAGTTATGGTTGCCTTTGGAGGCTTGGGGCCGGAAGCGGCTGTGCTGGAGTGGTTCTCGTCGTTTTCTATGGCCTGTTGGCCAGGGTGGTACTCCTGGTCCTGCAAGTACGACATTTTGATATGTTTTGACTATTCAAACGATCCAAAGGTTCAACTGAGAACAATACCGAATTTCAATTATCAAATATTAGATCCAAATCAATTCTGAGGATTAGTTGAGTTTTCAGTAAAACGAAAAGAGTCCTATCAATATCGTATATGTATACGTCTTGTTCGCTTCTACTCTTTCAAGTATTGTCAGGAGCCACAAACAGAGATCACAGAATTCAATTTATACTAATCCAGCAATTGAACCAATTCAACAATTTCTAGCAGTATATCTCAATGCAAAAAAACAATGCTTCAATACTGGAAAATCCAGATCCCTTTTCTGGACTGAAAAAAGTATGGGGTAATCAGACTTGCACTATGCCTCAGTAGGTATAAGGCAGCAGTATTGTGTGTCTACTTGATATAACACACAATCACTAACAGCGTGGATCTACTGTTGCAATAACGAAGTAATTAGGATAACGTAGCCAGGTTGATGGTAATGATTCGTTCTTCCGAATGGAAAAGGGGGAATGATTGCAAGAAAACTACAGAACAAACACAAAAACGAACAGCAAAGAACGAACAACAACAATAATAATAAACAATAACACACAAACAATATCAGCAAGACCGCTAGATGCTGTCTCCTTTAGAAATACTGGAGAAAATTAAAAGTAGGAAACAAGAGACTTCTGGAATTACATTTCTTGTATAGTTAAGGCTGATTTTTTAGGTGCATTTTGGTATGTAGAAGGAGATGACTGTGTGCAGGACATATGGATCAGAGGAGAGAGATTGGTGGCAAGGGTTCTGGTCCAAGTGGGTCGAATAAATACAGGGAAAGGAGGAGAAAATGAATACAGATGTGTTTATGGACTATTCTACTTTTCATGAGCTTTAAGGATTGTGTGGTAGGTAAAAGGGGGCCTATCTGTTCGAAATCATTTGGGTCTCAGGTACCATTCTGATACGGCGGTCGTGTGGGGCCCATTCATTTTTCAGGCTTGATTATGTTGCATTTTATGAAACGGTTGGAATAGGGATATGGTATCTAGTTTGTTAAGAAAAAGAGGCAATGAGGTAGAGACATAGATTATGAATCTTTTTGTAGTTTACAACTTTTCTTTCCTAACTTTCTTACTATACCTGTTCGTCTGTCTGTTCATGCGCTCTAAATATATGTATTTATTGTAGAGAATAAGATAATAGAATTCCCATCGGTTTTAGACAGAAAATCTCTGAAAAGGTGAAATTTAAACTTAGTGCTCGCATATTGATCTTATTCTCAACTCTTTCCTATGTATCCTTGTCCCTAATCCAGCTTTCGGTTAAGCTGGATGCAAAATCTCTTGCCCTCACGTGCCTTATTGCACATGCTTTACATGCATCCAGGATCAGCACCTGTATGGAATCTTTTTTTTTCTGCAACACTTACCTGGGGTAAAGCAGGTGGTATGGCCGAAAGATATGAACACAATCTACTTACTACAGAAGTATTCTACAACAATTGATAGGGTAAATAGTCTATAATCGCAGTACATTTTTATATGTACAATTATATTTACATTTTGGTATTAATACTAAATTATTAACTTCCAGATATTCACCTTTTGCAATCAATCATAGATATCGATAGGTGGAAGTCTATCGGTGTTGTAGAACCAGTTGCCTCCGTCCAATTCTCTCAGCAACCACTCAGTAGGGAAAAGAACAAGATTACCTTGCACTTCAAGCAATAATCTTTCTGCCGAGTCTCTGTCAAAGATACGTTCTCCCATGTAGGCTCTTCTTCTGGCAGAGAAGGTACCAGCTCTTCTCCGTTTACGTCGAACAGGAGCACCAGTAGCAGCGGAATCGTTAATAATAGGTGTACTAGAGGCCTCTGGTGAAGCGTCGGACGATTCTATTGCAGGTTCATAATCTGTCTCGTTATTTGCTGCTTCTTCGTCGTTAGGGAAGACTAGGATGGCTTCTGACTCATCGTCTCCAACCTGAAGCGGGTCTACTTCTGAAAGTGCCATATCGTCAGCAACTTCAATCTCATCATTTTCTTGTTCGTCGTCTTCCTGAATAGTAGTCTTGTTCATCCGACGTCTTAATCTTAGCTTATGTGCGCTAGAAGTCAGGCTCTTGACTTCGTTTGATATTACTCCATCAGCTGACGGTGGGGCATTGCCCAACAAACCAACTTGATTGAATTTCCTGACGTTAATAGTAGCTTGACTAGGACGATGTGCCATTGTTGGGCGATACTGGAATCCTTCCGACTCGTCTTCACTCTCGGATTCAGACTCCAGTTCTTCTTCTTTTCGACCTCTATGCTGTTTTCTGAACTTGGCTTCTTGCTGCTGTGAAACAATGAATGCCTTTTGGAGCTTGGAAAACTGTTTGTAGTCCTTCCAGGTATCTACGGTATCATCTGGCTGCGTATGGAAAGTCATTCTGTAGATTTCAGTGTTTCTACGAGCGTACTCAAACCAGATATCCTCATAAAACTCTACATCGAGGGGATCCTCAAAACCGTATGGATCAAGGAATTTGTTGAATTCACGATCTCCTGCTGGAGCCAAGCTCTGGATGATATCTTGTGCTTCTTGTTCGCTAAGGGTAATGATCGGAATCTCGGTGGCCATTTCATTCAATCCTTCATGCTTCTTCTCTACTGAAGGAAGCGAAGCATTGTCAAGTGTTGTGCCATTCAAATTTCCGTGGTTTGTATTATTACCATTATTGTTAGCAACAGCTTCGGGAGAACTATTCTTATCACTAAACGAAACAGGAGATCCCTCGTTTCCTGGTGACTTTCCTCCAATACTAGCACTGAGTCCAGCATTTACTCTCTTTTTTCTCTCTTCGTCGTCTTCCTTTATTTCTCTAGCAGCAACTCTTTGCATATATGAAAGTTTCTTCAACAACTGCCATCTTTCTCTGTTTCTACTTGAAATAACTTCCTCGGACGCCTCGTCCATTTCTTCAATCATATCGTAGTCGTCACACTCCAAGAATTCATGGACACTTTCCACATCAGGCAAGTATGTCATCAATGGATTCTCATGCATGTATTGTGTAGCTTTTTCTTTGAGGAACCTACTGCTGTTGAGTCTGGCCCTCTTGGCTAGCTTGCTTCTATATTTGTCGAGTCCGTCACCATAAACATCTTGCATATGAAACTCGTTGTTCTGTACTCTTGTATCATAAGAGTGTTTCTTCTTATCTCTGATACCTTTATTAGCTTCATGAGGACCAGTTCTATTGTTAAACGAAATAGGTAACGCCAATGGAGATGGCTTTTCAGTATCGGCGTCTTCTTGACAGCTTAAGTTCTGAGCTATTAATTCAGGTTCTCCATCTACTTTCTTCAGCTTTTGAAAGTTCTTCCACCTGAATGTTCCTTCTGGCTGGTCTAATATATCCCTGGATGCTATTTCAACCATAGCCGAAAGAACTATATTCTCCAGCTTTCTGAACACACTAGTAGCAGATTGAATACCTTCCTGAGTTCTCGCGTACTCTTCAAAACGCTTAAATCTTCTCTCAACAATATCCAAGATATCCACATCGATTCCGAGATGTTCTCTCATCAATCTCATTCTCAACGTGTGAGCAAATCTACAAGCCAAATATGGCTCGCCATTCATGTGAGTACGCACGGTTTCCTTATCACGGACAATAGCGGCTACTTCTGAGTCTCTGACACCTCTCATAGACCTCTCATTAATGTTGGCACTGCCTATGATTACCGCTCTATCATCTACAATCATGGTTTTGGCGTGAATGTACAACTGCTCGGTAACCAAAGTCCTATCAGGACCTATTCTGCCCCATTTTCTTAAAGAAAAGAATTGGATGTAGTTGTCTGGATCAACGCCAAACTTCCTCAACTTGGAAAAAATAGAATATAATCCTCTCGAAATCGACAAGTACTGACATTGCATGATGACTCTAACTGAAGATCCATCAGGCTCGTCAACTTGAGATTCGAAGCCTGGCATAAGTGGAATTACAATTATGGCCTTCCATACCTTTTTCTCCTTATAAGCTCTGATAATTCTATCAACGATAGCATCACCAATTCTATTCTCTATCTCTGTACCTTCAATAATACAAGATGTTACAAAGAATTGGTTTTCAATATAGATGAAGTGCTCAGAAGTCTCAATGAGTTTCAAATAGGCATTTTGAATACTCTGTTCGTGTTCCTTTAAGCCCAATGACCAGTTACAAGCCGATCTAAGCAATTGGACCTCACAAGTTCCATCTAATCCCATTACCTTGGCTTCTTCGTCGGACATGTCTGGAGGAGGAGTAAGCAATGGAGTAAATCTACTGGGTCTTTTCTGTCTAAGCAAGTAATTCCAACGTTGTACAAAGTGCCTAGCCAAGTCTCTAGCCACTTTTCCAGATGTTACCATGTGAACATCGTGCCACGGCATTCTGGGAACGACGTTTCTATCATACATAGACTCGTAGGGACGTTCTAAACCAAAGAAATCTTTTACTCTAGGGTTGGAGTAGTCCTTACCGGGGAAGGTTTGAAACTTTATAAACTCTTCAGCGGTTGGTCTATCATCGCTGGAGAGAGTTTGGAAATTGATATCCGAGTCATCCACAAGCACATGGTCAGGGGTATCGTAACGACCATAACACAAATCGATGCCTCCCACAAAAGCTACAGTTTGATCTATAATACAGAGCTTTTCATGGTGAGCCCAGAAATACGTATTTTGCAAGAGCTGATTGGGGGAACGAATTACATGGATATTTTCCTCGTTCAATGATAGAATAGAATGCTTGGAATAGAGAGAATCCGTAGAAACAGTAGATCCAACATTTCTGTAAACAATAACAAAAATCTTAACACCCTGTTGAGCTTTTCTTTGCAAGATTCTATCCAACCGCCATTGCTGGTTACCGTTGGCGGGTCTACGCAAATATATTTCTGGAGAGAGCCACCAGTCGTGAATGAAAATCACATCCTTGGCCATCTCCAAAGCTGAAGATACAGCCCAGAAGTAATCTCTGCCATCTACAAACCATTGAGCATAGCAATTCTCTCTTACAGGTGCAAAGGAGCCAAAACGATGAGTTTGTGACCATTCAGTGGATATTTTCATTTCTGTGAGCGATTTGATCCACAACTTCTGTTCCTTCTGCGACTTGGGGTTAATCTGTAGCTTTCTCTCACTATTTTCCAAAGTAATCTTGAGCTGGTTGAAAACACTTCTGGCAGCATCTTTGATATCATTATCAGCTATCTGTTTCTGGATGATGGAAGAATCATCATAATCGGACTCTTCATCTTCCTTGCTCTGTTCTACGTCTCCTTTGTAGGAAATTTTGAACTTAGAGTCAACCAAGAATACTTCTAGTGGTAGAGTAGAATTGATGTCGGAAACATACATTACATATGAGTTTCTGACCAAGAGCCACTTCTCCGATCTTCGATCAATCATTCCTTTCAAATCATTTGCTCTAAAATGGCCCACTCTCCAACCCTGCGACTTGGTCGAACCACCCACATGTACAATACCTTGCTTCCCCAGATACCCAGTTTCGTAGCTCAATAACGATGAGATAGGGGAGATTTCAAAGAAGTGAAAGAGTCTATTAGACTGTGGCTTCAAAGCATACATCTCAATCATACTATTCAAGTACTTTTCAACGTCACGAATATAGTCCTGGTTCTTCTGGATTCTGGTTCTGATCTGCTCGGGTGACTGGTCGAATGTTGAAGCCGATGAGAGACTGAGATGCAGCCTCAATCTTGTCAACTGCTCACGGAAACTGTGTGTACTGTTAATCGAGCTGTTGCCATCGTCATTTTCACTTCTCGCACTTGATCGGCTAGACGAACGAGAATGAGACCGAGACCTAGAGCGTGAACAAGTATGTGATCGAGACCGAGATCGAGATAACCGCACAGCATTGCCCAATTCTTCACCCACAGAAGTTCTATGCAATTCTTGAATATGAAGTGAATTCGAAGGAAGACTCTTTCTCCTTCTTCCCCTGTTCAAATCAGCTCCTCTGATTGGAGGAATGGGACATTTGGGCAACTCCGAGTTTTTGTTTCTAACTACTTCGTTTCTCCATCTTTCGAATTTGAATTTAGAGTGCAAATACAAGAGGTCCTTGGCGGTTTTGTCTACAGACCATTTCAATCTCTGAGGCCCCAAGCCGTACTCTAACTCTATCTTGAACTTTCTGATTCTAGTCGAGATGCCAGCAGATATGTCTGTGACTTTCAATCCAATCAATGTAAGCACAAGCGGAGCTCGAGAAATACCGTGCTCATCTTCTAGCAAACACGAAGCAAGCAAATTGATCGCTGGAGCACCCATGGCCAAACTGCCAATCAACTTCAGAGCTCTTTCTCCGGTAGGCTTGTCTGGGTCTTCAAATAATGGCTCATTTAAATCTGGAGCTACAATACTTTGCTTTCGACTACTGTCTTTGTTTCTACGTCTGTTGAAAAGCAGAAACTTCTTCATGAAAGTTTGCTGTCTTTTCAATTCTTCTGTCGCCTGGAAGTCGTTCTCAGGAGACCCAGCAACCTGGAGATTTGTGTTCGCATCTCTTTCGTGTTTTCCACTGAACATAGAAGGTATAAAATTCGAAAAAGACTGTGAATGATGACGAGCATCCAAAATTTCGGGGTTTTCTACAGCTTCATCTTTGGGGTTGTGAGGCTCGTATGGCTCTTTAGCCTTTGCTTCCTGTTCTTCAGACTCGTACCGTTGCTCATCCTTATCTACGTTTTTGAATATGAAGTTCCAAGGGTTTGTGATTACTTTCGGCGACTCTTGTCCGAAAAAGGACGGTCTTCTTGTCGTCAGTGGTGTCTTTTGATCCGAATGCAAAGATACAGCATCGTATATCTGTTCAACATCTGTAGCTTCTCTGAGTGGAGATATTGACTGAGAGCTGTCTCTACCGCTACGGCTATATCTGAGTTTATCGTGGCTTTCGCTAGTGTCATCGATGTCGTGGCGGTTGGCACGGAGAGTATCTGGTATTATTCCTTTGGAAGAGCCTTCTGTAATGTGAGAATTGGGGAAGCAAGAAACAGACTCAGATAGATTGCTGTCTTGCTGTGATACTGAAGAATCTAGAATATTCTGGCGATTTACACCATTCTGGAGATTCGGAAACTTCTTGCGGATTTCTTGCTCATCTTGATTTTCATAACCCTTCTCATTTTCTTCGTCTATGCCATTTTCTTCTGTGCCATCTTCATCTAGTGCTGTGTTCTCCTTTTTTGTTTTCAAATTCGCGTTATTTTCATTACTGGTTTCTGGATGTCCATGAATATCCACTTCTTTCCCATTGGGATCATGTCTCAGAAATCTCGGTATGGAAATCCGTTTGAAACCACTTGTTGGTGACCGGTCCGCTATAAGCGCTGGACGGGGCTGTGACGTCACCGACTCTGGCATTTACACTGCTGCTCGAAGTAGTCAAGAGAAAATTACAGAGAAACAAGAAGTTACACGAAATTCGAAAAGCTAGATTTAAATAAATACAAATCCTAAGGTTTGTATGCTGAATCTGGATCGTTATGTGCAGGTAAACGATAACAGTCGTACATTCTGTCTATCGTGGAGATGAGACGAAGAGAGCAAAATGTAATAGTAGTTCAGCAAGAGATGCAGAATGTTGGATTGACTACTTTAGTGGGCTCGGCAGTCGAACTGAGTTGTGTAAAGAGAGAAAGTTATTGGAGCCATTGTCCATTTTTCTGCGCTTATTGTGGGTACATTATTCTACATGAAATCCGGAGAAGGCCAGTTTCGCAGCCCCTATACCGAAATGAGCCGCACCAGTGCAGCCCAATTTCATATCCATGTGTTCCGTATGAAACTGACCAAGATGAGATAGGAGGATTAGATGTACACGGCTTACTGCATTTCACAACTATATGTTAGTTTTTGATTACTGTACTGTTTATTAGTCTTTCATGCTACATTTTCTGCATTTTTGCAATAGAGGAGCTCCAATTTATCCATTTTGCACTCTGGGGTTTTCAATTTTTCAATTGCAGACTCTTCCACCTCTTCTTCTCCGATCGTCTTTTGGCTCCTGTGTTATTTGGCTGCCTCATAGTATACTATAGACCTTCTGAACTTTTCATTCTTCTCTCTTCAAGATTTCCGTGTCTAGTCTCACCTTGTGGCCCAACCATAAGGCATTCTTAGTATGATCGGAGAAGGCACCTTCCTGGCTTCGAGGGTGTATAAGCACGGAAAGCTTGCCGTGGTTGAGCTGGAAGAACGGAACAAGTTTCACAAACATCTCAGGGCTTTTAAAGTCCAACTCCCACATGTTGATGGGGTGGGGTCCAATGGGCTTGTCCCAAAACTTGTACACTCTTATATTTTCCTTGGTGATGTCGTCTGCAAATTCTTTCAATACTTTTTCTCTTAAGTCGTATGCTAGTTTTCTTTCGTTTTCGTTGTTGTTGTTCCAGTACGTGTGGATATCGTATGAGAGAATTCCCCCGTAGAATGGAGATTCGGCCATAATGATTATGTTATGCACCGATGACTAGAATGGAATAAAGGCAGTGATCTCTGCTGGGGTATGTGGGATTTGAGAGTAACGGTAGGCTTTGGTATGTTCCAAATGTTCCAATTGTTGAATCGACTTGAGTTGCAAATTGGTTGAATTTAACTCATGGAGATGGTGACAATCATTTATCTGTTGCGGCATCAGAAGGCCTTACTAAACCTGTCTACTGTACAGTACTTACTTAGTAAGATTTGTCAGGACTAAATTACGATATCAAATCGTCCAACTTGTCAGCTCAGTCAGAATGAACTAATGAAAAGTTGCCGCATAGCAATCTGAGTCCAAGGTGTTCTGTGATTACGAATCAATTATGTTATATAGTTGTAGGATTTGGAATAAAATAATTTTTCTCTATTCTCATAATTTTCACTCCCAGACAAATTATTCGTTTATAATACCACAGCAACGAACTGGTATAACTTAAACGTCAATCGGATTTGTCTGCATCAGACTACTTCTCTGTTATACATAGATGTTCGATTTGTAAGTTCTTCTTCTATCACTTTCCATTGAGTACTCATTCACTCCGTATTACTATAAAGTTCATTCATTATCATTACCGTTTACGCTACTCTCTTTCCTCTTGTTCAAGGTCCCCCATCTGGATCTGGACATAGCTGTCTTCGCTTTCACTGCCCAGCAGACTCTGGATCACATCTGTTGGCACAGTTCTGTATCTGCCAGTGCGTTGAAGCTTACTCTGTCTCACTCTCCATTGCTCGTAGGAAGAACTGGCTATTAATCCCACTAACGAGCCTAATACGTTACACCCTATATCGTATATATCAAACACTCGTGTAGGATTTACAAGACTCTGCACAACCTCCAGTCCAACAGAGCCTCCAACAGTACACACTGTAAAGGTAATACTACGAAGCGTCTTGAGAGACTTATGCCCCGTATCAAATACAAAGTAGAATTCAGTAGTAAGAACTAGAAACACTCCGAAATGAATGAGTTTGTCGTGCTCAAGTTCGATGGAAGCAAAGCCGAGATATCCAGCTCCGACCAACGTCACCAAAAAGACTTCGGATGTTAGTAAGTTTCGGCAGACTTGAAATAAACAAATGTGGTCATTGTGAAGCATTCAATTCCTTAAATGTAAGCACGTAATCGTGAAATAAATAAACAATTGCAGTTCCAATTCATTGAATGCCTCGCCGACTAAGTCCAAAATACTTACGAATAAACACAGGTACTCTTACAGACACCATGGATACGTGATGAAAATGAAGCTCTCGGCTCTGTTGAAAGTAAATAGAGAACCAAATAGAATTGATGAAAAGATTCTGTGATAAGTGCGCGCAACTCTGAATTTGTACTGAACTCTAAAATGGAATGAGATAAGAATTGAAATGGTGAACAATATTGTTATTCTGTGAACGGGTATAGGATCACGAACTTGGGGCTATTTCTCCTAGGAAAGCTTTGGCATTCATATTTTAAAATTGGGAATTTATTTTTGTTTCGTAACTTTTCTTGCTTGCCCACTGTGCCGATAGAAACGATTGCAAAATGAATAGATTAGCTGCTGATCTACCTGCTCTTGCTGCGATAGCCATTTTTTCAAGTTACATATCTATTACACCGAAGTCATTCTTTTGGTTTTACTAGTCCTTGCAAATTTCTTTATCTTCTACCAGTTATTGGTCTTATCACCATACGTCTTGAATCTGCTAGCTCCATCTCGTCTCCATAAATTTTTAGACTATATACCAGATTACAATCGCTTCCCATTCAATTCCACTTCCTTCTTTTTCCAGTAGTTCACTAGAAATGCTTGTAAGGCCGTCCTCGAGGTATCTACAGCCTTCTTATCTTGTTCAAAGACGGTATGCTTCCATCGATTATTTGGTGGCAGCTTTGGCGCAAAATAAAGCCAAATTTCCAGATATTTTTCCAATGAAAAATTCATCCAAGCCCAAACCTATAGCTAAAAAGTTACCTCCCAAGAACCTTCTGAGACTTGTAATAACTCCCTCGACTTTGGCAGACCATTTTGGTCAGGCGGAGTATGCCAACTTTTCAGTCCAGCAAATCAGCGAAGCCCAGTCGTTCTTCAACCGTGCCAAAGTCAGCTTGGAATGGACATTAGCGGACTACGAACAAATCCCAGATATCAAATATGAGCGGTTGCTTGAAAAGAGAATAACCAGCTTAAATGAAATTGACCCCTATTACAAGACAAAGTATCACGAAACAATGCTTAATTCCAAGAAAACGTTTGGAATTCAGCCAGAGATGTTGCGGCCACTTCCTGAAGTTCTTCTTTTAGGACACACCAATGTAGGCAAATCGTCGCTTCTCAACAATTTGATAATCAACTCCGATGCTTCTGAATACGCCTATGTTTCTCAGAGAGCAGGATATACTAAAACTATCAATTGCTACAATATTGGAAGAAAATTGAGGGTGATAGATAGTCCTGGGTATGGCCAATTCGGTGAAGCTAAGCAGGGCAAGGTCGTTCTAGACTATATCAGCAAGCGACACTTGCTTAGAAGGGTATTCATTTTGATTGATAGTTTAGAAGGGTTCAGGGTTGAAGATATGCAGATGATGGACCACCTCATTTCTGAGGGTGTCCCATTTGAAGTCGTCTTCACCAAGACAGATGCCGTCATTGCCAAGTATATGCCCAAGAAGGGCATTTTCAACTCCCAGAACAACAAAAAAAGTGATCCACAGAAGAGGGCTGAAATGAGTGATATGATAGCAAGAAGCAACGAACAGGTAATTGCATACTACAACAGAATAATTAACGAAGCCAAGTTACACGAGGTAGTGACTGTGCCAAGGTTGCTCTTCAATAATGCCGCTACTAACAGATACATAGACAAGACCCATGGGTTCAAGGAAGTACGAGCCACCATCATGGAAAGCTGTGGGTTGTTGAAATAGTCTACGAATACACAGCCTAGTTCTGATTGACGTTTATGGCAATAATTATAATATAAAATTATACAAAAATGAATAATGAAAATAAGAAAGTTATGAGATATATATGATGATGATAATGACGATGTTCTCTATTTCCATGAGGTGCTTTCTAAAGTACAGTTTGTGGCTATAATGGGTGCATCTGGAACGTAGCATAGCAGTAAAGGATTTCGTTACAAATTCATTAGGCTATTGTAGAATGCCAGGAAGATTAAGCAGAAGCATTGGAGCCTAGAAACGGCCACCTCTTCCTCCTCTGGATCCACCAAAACCACCCCTGGATCCTCCACGACCACCAAATCCTCCTCTGGATCCTCCACGACCGCCACTGAATCCACCTCTAGAGCCACCACGGCCACCGAATCCTCCTCTGGCTCCTCCACGGCCACCGAATCCTCCTCTGGCTCCTCCACGTCCGCCGAAACCACCTCTGCTAGCACCTCCAGCACCACCAGACTTTCTCTTAGGCTTTGGACCCACTTCCTTTGGCTTGGGCAAGAATCTTTCCAAAGGTAACAACTTGTCTGGGCCAATGAAAAATTTATCTCCTTCCTTGAAGGAGTCTGCCTTGACACCTTCAGAAGGCTTGATGGTGAAGAAAACTTCGTTTAATGGACCCAAGATTTCGTCCACCTTTCCGATTTGTGTCTTGTTTTCCAAGTAGATAGGAGCATTGAAATAAGGGATCTTGACATTGATGGAACGACAGACTATGTCTCCTTCACAAGCTTGCATGAAGGCTCCCATTTCCAAAACAGTGTCGGGAGGACCCTGTTGAAACTGCGAAGGTCCTGTTCTGCCGCCACGGCCGCCTCTAAATCCACCTCTGCCTCTGTTCATGTTGGTTTAGGTATGCTGGGTATGGATATGGATATTCACTTCTGTACGGAATGGTAATTTTTCACTCTGGTTCGAAAAGTTTTAAGCTCATCGAGTGCGACATCGCAGTTAAATGTCGCATGTCGTTTGCAGCTGGTACATGAGATCTTACCAGGCCAAGGGTAGAATAAGGCAAAGTACGAAAACCGAATGATGGAGTAGGCATACATATTAATTGAATCTGTGTTTCATTGCCTTAATTGAACTTCATTTGCAACTAAATTGAAATGCTGCCGACTATGCAATTGTATCTCTATCTGTTTATTGCTTCAATCGATAGTGTCACGTGATATCCCATTCTGATTGTAGAGTTAGACTAACTCTATCAAAATACGAAAAAAATTGGAAAACAATTTGAAAGATATATAACCCCCTTATGTAAGCTTTGGTGTGTAGCACTTAAGTTACCGTATCCAAACATTTTTATCAGCTACTTTTGCGTGCCTATGTCTATTCCACTGCTATTCTGGTATGTATATAAGGCCGTAAAGTCGCCTCAATTGGCTGCGAATTTCATCTCTTACCAATTTAACATTTCATAGGGTCAAGCCAGCCTTGCAGTTCCTGTAGTTTTTGGTTGTCATAAACGAAGCATATCCCCTAATCGAGGACATGTCTTAGTACTATATTGTTTTATAGCAGCACATTGACGTTCCACTATCTATACTATTCACAAAGTATTCGCATATACGACAAATTCACCATCAACAAAATCAACACTAATTACTATTTCTACTCCTTGTTATCTTCCAATAGTACATTAATACTCGAACACTACAAAGCTTAGTTATGCCTCTACTGTAATATACGTGTTTCAACATTTTTTGCTTCCATCTTTTCAACTCACTCCTATCTTTCGCTTGAAAGCCCAGGTAGTGTACCAACCGCTTCAGAGTCGATATCCAAATCTATGAACAATAACAAGATTGCTGGAATAGTCCACTTCTCTTTTCAATTCTGCTGAGTACCGAAAGCTTTTGTCTTGCTGATAACATGAGTGTATCACAGAGTATGTATAAGCAATGGAGGTGCAGTGTAGGTGCGAGAAGCGGCTTGAGTTATTATGATTAGCTGGCCTTGATGACTGTGCCCCACACTATTAAGAATTGGAATACCAACCGGAACGGATTGGATAGATCATTTTGAGCTTGAAAGTAGTCAAGAGTCGTTAGGGTGATCATTCACATGATTCCGATAATGATACGAAGATTTAGATAAGATGTTATATTTGAACGGGTTTGGTAGAGTGTGAATTTCATACCATTATTTACAGTGGCTTGATATTGCGAATCTGATACGAGTCATGCTAAATCATGGGCTTATAGTACACCATGAATTCTCAGAGATCAATAAGAATTAAGGAATATCATTATATGACTAGGAGGGATCAATATGTATTTCTAGGTTATTTCTACGCAAGTCTGCTTTAGTAGTCTCAGTTACTACTATCTGTTTCTATTGGTGTGAGGTGTTCCTGAGGAAAAACACTCTATACAATTCTGTGTCAATGTTACTCTCTTGCAATTAAGATTTTCCATTCCGCTTCCAATAGCTTTTTCATTCTGTAAGTTTTCTTACTAACAGCACAGGTGCTCCACAGTTCAAGGTGGGCCTCACGCCCGAAGAGAAATCGTTTTTCTCAGAGGTGTTCAAGTCTTTAGACCCAGAAAACACTGGAATCGTCACAGGTGAAAAGGCCAGGTCGACATTCGAGAAATCTGGCTTGCCTCCTTCAATTTTAGGAGAAATCTGGCAACTTGCCGATACCAACAACTTGGGCTTCTTGACTCAATTTGGCTTCTGCTACGCTATGCGTCTTATCGGTTACACCCAGGCAGGCTACCATCCATCAGCAGGCTTGGGTGATACTCCTGGGCCATTGCCCAAGTTTGCTAATTTGGGTATAGCTCCTTTGCTGGCACAAGCGACCAGAAACATCTCTTCCGCGCCAACTCAAATTCCAGTTGCTAGCTATGTTACTTCAGTTCCTCCAACTGACGTCCAGAAATTCACCCAGCTCTTCGTAAAAACTGTAGGATCTTCTAGTGGCGAATTAGGAGGCACTCAAGCCAGGGATATCTTCATGAAAGCTAAGTTGCCTACTGCGATTTTGGGCCAGATTTGGAGTTTGGTTGATCGTTACAATACTGGCCAGTTAGGTCTTCCCGGTTTTGTAATTGCTATGCATTTGATCCAGGGCTCTTTGAGCGGTCAGATAACCCAATTGCCGACCGTTTTACCGGAAAGCATCTGGCAATCTGCAACCCCGCAAGTAGCCCACCAGCAACAACCTGTGGATACTGGAAATCGCCAGACTTCTTACGGTTCAGTAAACTCTCAGGCTACCACTGTAAGACGCCCTACTCTGAGAGAAGTATCAACATCTTCAGTAGCTCCAGCTTCTGATGAATGGGTTGCTACTCCTGCGATGAAACAACAGTATGCTTCCATTTTCAACAACCTCGAAAAGGGTAAGTCTGGCCACTTGAATCCAAACCAAGTAGCTTCGTTCTTGATGACTTCTAAGCTTGGTGAACAAGATTTGGCCACCATTTGGGACTTGTCTGATACTCAGAATACCGGTATCTTTGGTTTGACGGAGTTCTCTATTGCGCTTTTCTTGGTCAACAGAAGATTGGCTGGAGGAAGCTTGCCCAATATCGTTCCACATTCCTTAATTGAATCGTTGTCAGCACCTGCTTCTGTACCAGCTGCTTCAGCAGTACCACCTCCTATTCCCGAACATGTCCATACAAGTAGTGGATTATCACAAGTTCCACAAAAAATTCAACAGCCGTTGACTTCTCCTCAGAAATCCAAGAGTGCTATGGACGATCTTGTAGATATATTTGGCTCTTCCCCAATTCCAGCTGCAGCATCTGTGGCTGTTTCTGAAGCTGCTCCACCCAAACCAGTCCTTGTAGCTCGTTCTTCTAGCAGCGATTTGACACCATCCAGTTCTGAAATCAGAAAGACGTTAACTGGTTCGTTCAGGCCAACATCCAACTTTGGCCAGAGCTTGATGCAAAAACAGCAATTGGCCTCTCCAAGAGAAGAAAAGGATGAAGACAGCTTGTTGGGCGAAGACGTAAATAGCAGAAGTATTCTGTCTGAGAATCAGCTGACTTCTTCCCCAGCTCCAGCTGCTGTTCCTCAACAAAGAGAACAGAAGATTGTCAACTACGAGGCTTTGAGAAGCGTGCCACCTCCTCCAGTGAAAAGAAATGCTTTGGAACAACAAACTACGCCAGCGTCCAGTCCATTACCAACTCCTCAAGAGCAACCTCAGTCTGCTTCACGGGACTTATCGTTTCAACAACCTGCTACACCACAATATTACCAACAGCAAAATGACGATTTACTTGCTGACTCGAATCCTGAAATTTCTGGGCAGTTGTCCCAGGCCAATTCTGATATTGCCAATGTGTCAAATCAGATCAAGTCTCTTGCAACTCAAACTACCAGTTTACACGAAAAGAAACTTAGAGCAGAGAATGAGTTGCAGAGAATTTTGGCTACCAAAGTTGAGATTGAGAGTAAATTGAAGCAGTTGAGGACTTCTTACCAGAACGAAGTCAAACAGGTTGATTTGGTTGAATCGAATTTGGCAACTGCCAAGGAGGAAACTGAAGCTTTGAGGTCTGAAGCTTCAATTGCGGAAGCTAAGTTCAACTCTTTGTCTACTGAGCTTCACGAAAAGCAGGTTGCACAAGAAGAGTTGCAGAAACAGAACAATACCTTAAAGGAAAAATTAGGAATGTTGAATGCTGAGATTGCTGAGCTTGAGAAACAAGTTGGAGCTGCTACCTCTGAAAACCAAAAGTTGGCCAACCAAGCTTCTGTTAAGAAATCTCAAACCCAGGTTGCTATTGTCAAGTCTGAGGAATTGAAGAATAAAATAAGGGACTTACAAGCATTTCATGCTCAACTTCAGGCTCAAATTGACGATTCTGAACAAAAGAGATTGGATGCTGAAGCGGAACAAAAAGCTTTGGATCAGCACCATGAACAACTTGCTGCTAGTAAGCCTACCAAGCCATCAGCTGGACTCACTGCTAAGTCTGTCATGGCTGGAGGTGCTGTAGGAGCAGCCCTTGGTGGTGTGGCAGCAGCTGCTGGGTCTTATTTTGGTGGAAACAAAGACATTCAAAATGAAACTGCAGCTACAAGAGAAATTGTACCAGAATCAACAGTGGTTGATTCAAAATCAAAGGAAATGGTGCCAGAACCAAAGGAAATGGTGCCAGAACCAAAGGAAATGGTGCCAGAACCAGAGGAAACTGCCGCCGAAAAGGAAAGTCATAGAAAAATTGAACAGCCAGTTGCAAAGTCTTCCTCTGAAAAGTTTGATTTCGAAGAAAACTCGGCGGACGAGACTGAGGGCTTGCCGGAGCCAAATGTAGATTGGGCAGGTGATGCAGAAGATAAATCCGTGAACGAAGCTAAGCTCTCTGATATCCTGGGAGGTGTTTCAGAAGATAAGGATGCTGTAGATGAAATCAATCAAAGATTTCCTGACTTATCTGTTGATGGTGGTGTTGATAAGTTCACCAGTGCCACTGCCACCTCTTCTGTTACTACTGATTTTAAGGGTGTAGACGAAGGCGAGACTCCCATAACATCTCCTAGCAATTCAGATTTCCAATTCCCTCAGGGAGCTGGTGCCGGAATTGCAGGAGGCATGGTAGGTATGCCTGGAGTGTTGGTTGGAGTGCAGAGAACGGATTCGTTGACTTCCAGTGTCCAGAACAATGCTGCATTGTCAGTTAGAGACGACAACATCGATGATATCAGCGACCGTGACACAATTGACAACATCGTGGGGGACTCTGAGGAAACCGTTCCAAACTCAGCTGAGACTGAAAACTTCGATAACGAACCTATAGCAAGTCATGAACAAGTACCTAGTCATGAAGATTCTAGTGATGGTGATAAGGTTTCCTCTGGTGTTGAGTCGTTTGAGATTGTGAATGCGGAGGAGGCTAGAGCACAAGAAGCACAGTTCAACTATGGCACAACAAAGGGTGTATCTGAAGTGGAAAACGAAGGCGCGCCAGTTTCTTCACCAGCTATCGATGAAGAGTTCCCTCCAATTAGAGAACTCGAATATGACGAATACGATTCTTCTGACAACGCTTCTCATTCAGACAAGTTTGACGATGCCGTGGATGACTTGCCACATCAGGCACATCATCCTCAGCATCCTGATTCTGGAATTGAAGTGGTACAAGAGGCACCAAGAGAACTAGCCGAAAACGTTCAAGCCAAGTCGACGAAGCCCTTCGATGAATTTGATAATGGTTTTGATGAATTAGAGCCTACTACTGATGAACTTCCTTCTGAAATCCCAGAAGTTGCTACTGGAACTCAGAAAGAAGATATTTTCGCTGACGAGTTCGACAACTTGGAAGAAGCAAAGACTGAAACCGGTGCTGGTGATGACATTTTCGACAAAGACGAGTTCTCTGAGAATGCCTTCACTGAAGATTTCACGGAAGCTGGAGAACGGTACTTTGGGCAAGCAAGAGCTCCAGACTTTAGTGCTTCTGCCAACTCTGCAACACAGTCCACTACTTCCGCTAACGATGAGTGGGAACAGCTTTTTGCCGGCTTTGGTAATGCTGTTCCTGCTACAATTGAAAGCTCTCCTGCACAACCAAATGCTGCCCCTGCCGTTCCAGCATACGAAAATGATTCTGCCAAGGACGCATCTGTTCAAGAGTTGGTTGGTATGGGCTTTGATCAGCACACTGTTCTTGAAGCTCTCGAGAAGCTGAACTGGGAATTGGAAGCTGCTACGAACTATTTGTTAGATAATGCTTGATTTACACGTTCGAAAATTAAAATATGTGACGATTATTGTTTTATAGTGTACGAGGAATTGAATGATAATAAAATTGCTGGATAGAATGTTACAAAATAGAAAAAATAGGTTCTGAAATGTTCCATTGCTATCGTTTTCCTAACGAGTATTTTAGGGATGGATAACAAACATACTTTTTATTTCATCTTTTCTTATTCTATACACAAGAGTGATTGCGTCAAGCATCCATTGAGTCTTACGGCATCAAGCAGTAACGGACTTCAATGCTTCTTCTAAGTCCCCAACATCGTACTCTTCCTTGTTCAAGTCTTTCAAGTCCTCCACAGGTCTTTCAGCTTGAGGAGTAATTCTGAAGGCGTGCCTGTGAACAGGAGTATCCCAATCAATGATTGCTGAGTGAACAGTTCTTCTGTTATCCCATATAACAACCGAGTTTGGTTCCCAGTTGGCTCTTAATTGCAAGTCGTGTGAAGATTCAATGTGGTCAAACAAGAACTTAAGCAAGTACTCAGATTCTTCTTCTTTCAATTCAACAATCTTTCTGGAGAAAGGCTTGTTTAAGAAGATAGCCTTTTCGCCGGTGACTGGGTGGGTTCTGATCAATGGGTGAATGTTTGAAACTGGCTTTCTTCTTTCAATTCCACCTTGACCTCTGGAGTTGGAAGCTTGATCCTTAGAAGTGTGCAACACGTGCAAACCTTCCAATCTCTTTTGGAACTCAGGCGACAATCTGTTGTAGGCTTCGACTGTGTCAGCAAAAATAGTATCACCACCGGATTCTGGGCCCTCAATTACCGTGAAGAAAGTGGTTCCTGGTGGTTGCAATTCGTAGGAAACATCCGAGTGCCAGCCAACGTTGTTAGTCCTGTTGGAGAAAACTCTTTCGAACTCACCCTTGTCAGGTCTTCTGTAGGTGATGTGCAACTCTGGGTGGTTTCTTGGAGCTCCAGAAGTTGGGTGGATGTGCAATCTTCCGAAGTGTTTACCGTATTCAACTGCGAAAGCTGGTCCTTTGTCGGCAAAGTCTTGATCTCTGAAGATGACAACACCTCTTTGAGCGACCAAAAGGGCCAACTCATCCTTACCAGCAGAGTCTAACTGAGACAATTGAACACCAGTGACCTGGGAACCGAACTTAGGAGTAACCTTCTTGATAACGTAATCTCCATCCTTAGGGAACAAATTTGGGAAAGAGGCATCGGCCCTTTTGCCTGGGTCTTCGTGCTTGAAGAACTTTAAAGGTGGGTACTTTTGCTTAGGGTCCCAAGTAGGCAAGAAGTCTGGGTGACTAGATCTGTCTCTGTTGCCTTTGTTGATGACCAAGACTCCGTCGGAGTCTACCTCATCTTGTCCCTCGAAGAAATGGATATCGTAGTTACCGAAGCGAGTACCTTGGCTAGCCATTGTATAATTATGCTATCTGTGTTTAAGATTAATCAAACCTGAATAATTTTCTAGCAAGTAAAAGTTTGACTACTGAGATTTCGACAGCCTTTTATAGTTGATCGGCCGGAGTAGGTTCGGGTGAGAATTTTTTATATGAGATACAGTTCAGCCTAATTCGGACCCCATAATATGTCACCATAGCTTATAAAGCTCTATCTGCGTGATTCAAAATCAGGAGCCACCACAGTTTTCCGTGGCCCGAGCCGAACCGCTTTCGCAGCCTAAATTCGCATTTTTTTGCAATCGAAGTGTCACGTGCAAACAGCTGCAAAATGTCGAATCTGGCAAATGTGGCTCGCATTTGCCAGCATGTAGCTGAGCTCTGCTTTCTCAAAGGGTCACCTGATAAGGTCCTGGTTCGCTAATACCTCGAACAGTTATGCGAAATCGTATATTCAAGACTCCACGAACGATCCTCGGCTCGGGTGGGTGCCTTTCGGGAGAAAGCCACCAACATCCATAGACGATGCAAATTTCACCCGAGCCTATCGATCGCATAGATACCGGATGGTCCAAAATAGTCGACAGATTGCAACATGTGAAGCTATAGAGAGGATTTACATGTCTTTGCATGTGGCAAATCTTCAACTAATTCAGTTGGTTCTTAGTCCTGTTCAATGAGCATATCGGCCTACTTTCTATGCTTTCTGACCTCATTTTGGGATGTAGATGAAATTCTTATTTACTTGTTCTTTAACATTTTAAGTTCTCTGGGTGCCTTTTCTGATCTATTTATTCGAAGATTTCCATCATTTGTCTTATAGCACATGTTCTTCTAAATATTTTGCTACCATTGCTTCATTTTCATCTCCAGGTCATCGCCTTCTACATCGTCACCATATTATTCATATGTGCTGTTTTATTCTTGCTAATCGTATCGAGTTAACTAAGTTTTCTGTGTTCCAGTTGGCAGTAATTGGCAAATTGTATCATCCTATTGGCTAACGTAAAACAGCTTTCAAAGCTTCAGCAACATCTCCAACATCATACTCTTCCTTGTTCAAGTCCTTCAAGTCCTCCACGGGTCTTTCGGCTTGTGGGGTGATTCTGAAGGCATGTCTAGAAACTGCAGTTTCCCAGTCGATGATGGCAGAGTGGTGAACCCTTCTATTGTCCCAGATAACCACTGTGTTTGGTTCCCAATTGGCTCTCAATTGCAAGTCATGGGATTGCTCAATATGGTCGTATAAGAATTTAAGCAAAGACTGGGATTCTTCTTCTTTCAACTCAACTATTCTTCTGGCAAATGACCTGTTAACAAACAAACTCTTAGCGCCTGTAACTGGGTGGGTTCTGATCAACGGGTGAATGTTTGAAACTGGCTTTCTTCTTTCAATTCCACCTTGGCCTCTAGAGTTAGAAGCTTGGTCTTCGGAAGTATGCAACACATGTAAGCCGGCCAACCTCTCTTGGAAAGCTGGAGATAATCTGTTGTATGCCTCGACTGAATCGGCAAAGATGGTGTCACCACCGGATTCTGGCCCTTCCAATACCGAGAAAAAGGTGATGCCTGCTGGTTGCAACTCGTAGGATACATCAGTATGGTACAGAACAGCATTAGTGCTGTTGGAGAAAACTCTCTCGAATTCACCAGGATCAGCTCTTCTGTAGGTGATGTGCAACTCTGGATGATTTCTTGGAGCTCCAGAAGTTGGGTGAATGTGCAATCTGCCGAAGTGTTTACCATATTCAACTGCGAAAGCAGGACCTTTGGCTGCGAAATCCTGGTCGCGGAAGATTACCACTCCTCTTTGTGCTACAAAAAGAGCCAACTCGTCTTTGCCAGCAGAATCCAATTGAGACAATTGAACACCTCTGACTTCGGATCCCAACTTGGGAGTGACTTTCTTAATTACTTGCTCGTGGTCTTTGGCAAATAAATTGGGGAATGATGGATCAGCTCTTTTTCCGGGATCTTCATGCTTGAAAAACTTCAAAGGTGGGTACTTCTGGCTGGGATCCCAAGTAGGCAAGAATTCAGGGTAATGGGACTGTTCTCTGTTTCTCTTATTGATAGTCAAAATTCCGTCTTCCCCAATTTCGTCTTGGCCAGCAAAGAAATGGGTGTCAAAGTTTCCGTAAGTTGCAGTTGAAGACATAATGAAATATAATAGAAAAGGTAGTTAATAAACTGTACTGGACTAGAAGCGTAATCAAAGTCAATTGCAGTTATTGCTAATCTTTGTTTCCAATCTATGAAAAACATTTCTGGATTCACTCTGTATATATACAATTGCTCCGGCTTCCATCCAGTATAAGATTTTTCTGATTTTAGCAGGTAGAGCCACAGTTCGCAAAAACTGCAATAGATAAGCTGACTAGTGCGCCAGATCACGAGCAGATTCTTTCTCTACAGCGTTTCTAGAGAAGAATGAAGAGGGGAGGGCGGCGGTTCGGATGAGATGGAACCACACGAGAGTCTAACAATTGGACAATGCAATTCCCCGTGTTGGCTGAATAGACATTCAAAATGAATCTACAGTAGAGAAAGAGAACTGGGATAGTTGAAGGCTCTACATCTCGACAAGTAAAAATCGCTCTGCCGGATTGTTCAGTAGTTACGAGATGAGATACCCAATCAGCGTTCGTAAATCAATACAAATTCGGACCAGGGGCTGCTTACGAAAGTCGGGAAAGGCAGAGAGAGCAGATAAGAAATTTCAGAATGCGACTAGCAGAATCACGAAACAAGAAATGAATAACCGCAATTTTCTCACAAAGCACAGAATGGAGGTAGAGCAAAGACTGTGGGTTCTCTTGTCTGTGGGCCATCTGCTTCTGTTGCCTGATTCAAGAATGTCCATCGTTCGACATCCATTATCTCTAAATCACCCCTGCTGGAAAGTCCTACTATCTCATTGTACATTTTCACGTGACTGGATTCAAGATGTCAATATTCTGCCTGATTCTGATCATGTGATCTCTCGGTTCTTTTTTTCCTTCGCTAATTCCTTCTCCAGGAACGGCTCCCAGAGACGAGAGTATCGCCACGTGACTTCGCTCTCCGTTGCCGATAGAGGTGAATAGCCGCAACATCTCAAAATTTTTCTGTACGGGGTTCTCCCAAACAGGCAAGTGATCAGATTGACTACCGCTGCAGTCAAAGCTTCTACGAATCTACAAGAATGAGTCAGATTTTCAGGTATGAATACATATGACGAAAGCATACGATGTTTGTATATCAATGAAGTTTGTGCTATACCCTGATCCCAAAGAACGAACTCTATAAATGAAACGTAGACTGTAAACGTGAAACAGTGAAGAATTGAAATTTTCCTTTTGTAAACCTGCCATTTTTGATTTTTGTCATTAGATTTGGCACAAGTCGTTGTTAACGTTGAACGACGTAATGACGAACTTGGCCTGTAGAGAAGAAGGAGGAGTAGAAGGAGCTGCGGAGATGACATCTTCTTCCTTTTTAATTTGCACTTCTTGTTTGAACTCTTTGTATTCCTGAAATTGCTGTTTAATGCCTCTGATGTTGCTGTCCTTGGACTTGTAGCCGAGGTTGAGCAATGGTGGAAGTGCAATGTAGCTGATATCGCCAACCTCCTGTTTGATATCGGTGACGGGTGACTGTGAAGGCGATGGGTATGGGTTGACGATAGCAGGCTGCTCGGTCTTGATTTCGGTCTTTGGCTCTATTTTGACTGGTTCGATCAAGGAGCTGATAGAGCATTTGGTCGACTTTGTATCTTTTCTTATGTCGATGTAATGCGATGCAGAAGGCGAAGCTGTGATGATTTGTGGAAGCATGAAAGCTTTAGGTAAGACAACCGGCTCAGGTGAAGAATCACAAGAGTCGGAGCAAGCAGAGTCTGGCCAGCAGCATTCCAAAAAGTTACGTGTACATCCTTGGCACTTTCCGTTGACTTTGTCTTCGTCACACTTCTTCTTTCTCTTACGGCAGGTCAAGCAGCCCGTCTTCGTTCTTCTTTTCACTGGAGCAGAAGCTTCTTTCTTGGCCGGCTTAGAAATTCTTTTGCTGGAGGCCACCCTCACGGTTTTCGGTTTAACCGAGATGTTCAACACCTGCTGGTATTCTCTGTAGTTGGCTCTTTCCATTTGGTAGAGTGAAAATGATGTTAGAAACAAGTTTGTATAACTATTAAGCAGAAGAATATGTGACAAATTTTTCACTGGCATCATTGTGGTTATATACGGATTGCTGACTCAATTCTATTTTGCAGTTGCTCCCAAGACGGCAACTGAGGGAGAATTAACCGCGTTGACGCTTGTCCCAGATTGTCAGTCCAACGCGAAACTGGGGCTTAAGTGGGACGAAAACGGAAGGAGAAGTCGCACACTTCGCACATACCTGCCATTCCAGAGCGTACAGAATCAGATTTTGCCGTTCTGGAAACGGTGGCTGGAGACTAAGCGCTCGCACGACATCTGTCTGGCTGCACGACATTAAGAGACTTTTTCGCAACATCTTCCTTTAGCAAAATCCAGCCCAGCGTTGGCCTGAGGTGTTAAATTTATCAAAGATCCATTAATACAAAAGAATGATTCCAAGTACGAAGCATATTAATGAAATAATTGGTGTATGCTACAAATTTGATTTTGTTCAATTTTGCTAATCTCTTTCATGAAATTTTTGCGTCAGGCGACAATATGAATGGCTCGTAATACTGTGACTTTAATGAAACGTACTGCTGACACAGTAACTGGCAAACAACCTCGCTGTATGGATACAACAATGTATTTGTGAAAGGCACGAGCTTTTGTTGTTCAAAACTATTTGTTGTTATTCTTAGTCATTAACAATTGCATATCTGTTGGTTATACTTAAATACCCTAATGAGTTCTACACTTTTATTAGCATGACCGAAAAAAAGATCTGCCTTTTCAAAGCAGTTCGTACTGAAGCTTATCTCTTTCTCGAATGCTGAAGCAAAGCCTTTACAAGTTGTGTACAAAAATTAATGGTCCCTAGCAGGATCGAACTGCTGATCTTGGCGTTATTAGCACCACGCCTTAACCAACTGGGCCAAGGGACCTTAATTGTGCGATGTATGTACTGTATTCAAATACCAAGTATCCGATTCATGTGTATTTAATCACATGACAATTACTGACAATCACCTTCTTGTAATGGAATCAGAGTTTAAAATTTACCGTTATGTTCCAAGACAACATATATGTAAAACAGACTAAGATGGTTTGGTATTAGGTTTTAATCGACTTAAGTTTTTAGAATTTCTTGAACTTGGCAAAATATATGGATTAACAGAAGAATGCACGTAGAAAAGCCTATATTAGTGATGTTAAAATGGATATGCTTCCATTTCCAAATATGAGCTACTTCCTACTGTATATTCATTACAGGCAACATTCTCTATTAGGGTATTATTCATTAACAGGTATGGTATTCGATGATTGGTTGTGAAAGATACCAAAGCTGATTATGCGAATTTCCGTTCTCTGATCTTCCACCAAACTCCAGTAATGTATTCACAAAATACAATAAATAAGTAAACATGTATATTCCACGATCAAATAGTTTGGGGGATTACGACTATTTGTCTTACCTTCTCTTCCATATCTATTTCCATACCTAAAGAATTCAAGTGGCAGATCCACCCATAGAATTCTGGCCAGTGCCAAATTAAATTGAGCAAGCACACGACGCTCAACTTAATCAAAAATTTTTCAGTGTTTCTGACTAGTTCAGGTTCAACTCATTAGAATAGCAGCCCATAAGTGTATACACATATATCTACCATGCCTGTGAAAGCCATAGCCAAGACTTCGATTGCCCGCAATGGTATTGGTGCATTTGTTCTTCCCTGCCACAAAATTTCTGTACAATACTGTAACTGGGGAGGTTCCTCTTCTGGTTTGAGACAACTCTTGAAGTCTGGAAAGATGGATTCGATAGCGTCCCAGAAGTCTGGTGTTGTCTTTGATGTAGTAAAGAGAGTTGGACATCCAAAGTTGACCTTCCACTACAACAACAGCCAGAAGCAAGAAGTCGATATTGCTAATTTGGAAGCTAGTCAGATTGTAGAAAAGTTGAACGAGTACAGCCAGAGATCTGGTGCTCCATTGTTCAAGTTCAATCACAAGGTTTTGTCGAACAACGACTCGGTCAGAGGTATCTGGTCGCCTATGCATGCTCCTAAGAGCCACAGACACAAGATTTAAGAGAACGAAGAGAAGATATGACGAACGCAGAAGTGTGAAATGATCAATGAAACGACTTCAAGAATTCTATGAAAAAATAGAAATTGACGAAATCATGAGAATTGGAAAAAGAGAAAACCAGAAGAAGGAAGATCGTTAGAAAATGACGAAAAGAGAGATTATGGGTTCTATAATCGTGATGACTTCGTTGAGGATGCGACCCTCTCACTACAAAGGCACCAAAGTGCCAATTGCATGTACAATATTTATATAAAAACATGGATCAAATCAGTCCATGCGATTCTTCGTTGTAAATAGACTATTGAAGATACGAATAGCAGACCGTAAAATGTCCAGAGTAGGCAAGAATACTGAGGATTCGAGCCGAACAGATGTAGGAAAGCAATGACTTCACGGAAATTCAAAGTTTCCTATTCTAATATCCTACAAGTAATAATAAATAAAATATATTCTATTATGAAGTAAACGTCTTGAAGTTGAATTAAATGACTATTAAGAAAAGTATGTTGAAATAAACTTTATAAATGCCCAGCTATTATATCATGAAAAAAATATGATTAGTACCCTGTAGTTTTAGCAGCCATTGAATGACTTAACAGAAGGGTTTTTCTAATTTATGCCCTTAAAATCGGAACTGTCGTTACCATCATTTTCGATTTCTTCCCTATTGGAACCATCATTTGCGATCTTGTAGATCTTGTTTCTCCAGAAGCCGTCTTCACCAATGATTTCCTTTGAAATCAAGGTGTAGTTACCGATCTTTGGAAGGATCTTGGCCCAGACAATCCAGTAAACTAAACCGATACCAAAGACACCCCAAGTAACAACGGCATGGATCCAGTATGGCAAAGAATTGTAGACTGTTTGTCCCTGCACTGGAGGAATGTAAGGAGCAACAATCAAGTACAAGGAAGCTAAGAAGAAGAAAGCGACAACTGGCAAAGTGGCTCTAATAGGAGGGTTCCATTCTGTCAAACCTCTGTATCTTTGGTAATAGACATAGAGCAATCCACCGGCAAGAACAGTGTTGACAACGTTTAATGGGTAGGAAATCAAGTTCAACACAAAGTTGTAGGCATCACCTGGAGGTGGAGCAACAATGGTGACGATACAGACAATCCAATGTTGCATCAAACCAACAAATGGAGTGTTGAATGGTCTGGAAGTAGCGAAGAATCTCGAGAATGGCAAGGCACCTTCACGACCCAATTGTTGGACAATTCTACCCTGGGAGAAAATGACAGACATGACGTTGGCCCAGGCAGACAAAGCGACAAATACTGAAGCAGCCTTTTCAGCCGAGTCACCAAAAGCGAACTTGAAGAATGAGGCAGCTAAAATTCTACCAGAATTAGCGATCTCTTCCTTTGGAACAACAGCAAAGTAAGCAATGTTAACAAACATATAGATAACACCCAAGAAGATAAAGGCTGTTGGTGCAGCGACTCTCAAGACTTTGACGGGGTTCTTAATTTCACCCAAGGCATAGTTGGCGTTTGAATATCCCACATACGACCAAATGACATTGTACAAAGCGTTAACAATACCAAATGCAGTAGGGGTTTCACCAGAGAAAGCATTGTGGAAGTTTCCAGTAGGGTGGAAGTTGTTCGTCTTGATACCACCACCAAGGGCAACCCAACCAGTAACTGTGATGAACAACACAATGACGACCTTGAAGACACCTAAAGAGTTGGCCAAGAACAAACCTGCTTTGACATTGATGGCATTAATTAAGAAGGCAAAGGTAATGACTGCAATACCAATACCTCTGGAATTCCATTGAGTAACTTCCTTGCCTGCGGCATTCAAAATATATTCACCAACAACAATAGAGTTACCAGCAGCCCAACCCAAGAAGAATACATAAGATGCATACATGGCAGTGACCAAGAACTTAGGCTTCTTGAACAAGTATTCTAAATAGTTCTTTTCACCACCGTTTCTAGGCAAAGCAGATCCCAATTCCATATACACCAACAAACCAGAAAGTGCAATGATAGTACCTGCGAACCACATCATCAAAGCAGTTCCAACAGATCCAGAAAGGGCGAAGATAGTGGAACCAGTCGAAAACACACCGGCACCTAACATTCTGTTAAGCATCAAAAAGGTAGCCGAAATATAACCAATTTCCTTCTTGTTTTGATCAATTTGAATAACGGCAGCTTCGTTATCAGAGGCCGAAGTTAAACTGGCCGAGCCTGGCTGCTCATTGTGCTTCTCGTTAGTCGAGTTTGTTTTGTAGAAGTCAGTGAGACCCATATTGAAAAGCTTTTTGCAATAATTGATTAGGCCATCCAGTTAAATTTTGCAGTTGAGGGAATCTTTCAAGAGTTATATACTATTTTTTTTTCGTAAGCAACCCCAGCGATAATACAGTAACTAAGAGATAGGCCAGAAAATTTTAGTTAGAAGTCTACAATTCCATTATGGCAAAATGATAGTAAGAGAAGCGCAGGGCAATCATATATTAGACGTAACAAAAAGAAATTTTGCTGCGCAGTTGTTGCAGAAAGGAAGCACATGCAGGACACACAGTTTTCACAAAGATTTTACCATTACGGCATACTGAATCGGGGAACGGCATTAACAGCAGGGAATGCCTTAAAAATTTACAAAGGAGGCAGTAGGCGGACAAGCTTGCAAACAGTGGCAACTATGTGAAGATGATCGAGACAAGACAATCATGAAACAGCGGCCAATGGTGGAAAATATGAATTGCACAAGAGAAACAACAATTGAAATCAGCTTCAAACTAGGGGGATGATCTTCAATGAGGGCTACAAGAGCAAAAGTTTACTGCTAGGCAGTGTGACCGCAATACGTTATTGTAGTGAGTCGGGCTTTCTTCTATAGTGATTTCTGCTTACCTCCTGAATTCGGTGTCTGGTTTGTATCCAACGGCCGAATGGTGTGTAGAACGGGTATATATTTTTTCTGTGTGCTTGTGTGTGCAGAAAATAAATCTGGTTATTCCGAATGCTTTTTGTGCAAATTAGCCGCTGTGTGCGATTTCACGTGACTCCCACAGTATTCCAATCGCCTAACTGCTACAAAGAGAATGGGAATTGTTTCTGGCAGTCTAGCTTAACTTAGCCTCGATTCCATTCGCCCTAGCCTGCCATTGTCGGCATTGCATATCGTGCCAATTATTCCAGCTGTTTTATGGAGGCTCAGTTGTAATTATTTTGGTCATAGAATTGAGCTAAACACTATATAAGCTCTGGTTGCAAAAGTAGCATGTTCAGTGAGACAGTATGCCATTTGTCAAATCGGACTGGCAATTCTTATCGTGGATCACATGCGAATGCCGTGGTTCTTGTCTTGGTATTCTGCTTGCAGGTTCCGTTCGTATTTCTTTCACAGAGAACACCAATTGCCTTTCCTTTTGTATGGATCTACAAAGTGTGGACATGAAACGCAAGAAAAGAACGAGTGTATTTCCCAAAACAGACGCGGTTGCCCATTCACTACGCAGGCAAGCCAGAAACAGCAATTAAACTAGCAAAACCTGGAGCTCATCTCATGCAGAAGGTGTGGCTGCAGAGTCACCAGATTCCTTAGTATGGGGCCCCTGAATTTTGTTCGAAAGTATAATTGCAAGATGCCTTGTTCATTGACACAGAACGAGCACAAGGAATTCTTGTTTGACGGCTACCAGCTCCATAATAGTGGCTCTCAGTAAATTGGCCAATTTAAAATGCTTCCTCTATATCGTATAACGCCGACAAGATCATCAGTTAAGGTCATGTCTTGCGAGCTCATCGCAACACTAGTAATTGCTTTGTTTGAAATGACATACTAGCTTTTTCTTATTTGTGAGATAGGTCTGCAGCCAATGAAAAGATTCAGTTTCAGTTTGTAGTAAGTACTTGAATCTGGCATCACCTCGTTACTCCTCCACTTTTCATGGGACGGAAGTACGATATCATCAGGTTCTGCAGGAGGTTCAAACATTGCTCGGCATTCAATGCATTGTAGGCACCTTAATTTCACTGCTTGCCACAGTATTTCTCGCCTGGATTTCGACTGGATTGACTATATGGCTAGCACAAGCCTGCGGTGATTGATCTATGGCAAATATCCGCCAGTGTCACATAATTGTGCAGCTAGAAATCTCTTGTGAACTGTATAGTACTTGGTTGCAACCCGCATTATCAGTTGGCTTAAGAGCGCAGTGAACGACTACTGGTGCGAATGTGATAAACAGCTTCACTGCAAAGCAACTGTTTGGTACCCACCAAGTACGATTGTCTCCTGGTAGATAGAGTTCTCTATAGAGCTATAAGTACTCGAAGGAAAATGTCCAGTGGACAGATCTAATTCTCTGCCCTTCATGACAATGGAATATTACTACTATTTGAACTACAATAGGAATGCATACGGCTGCAAAATTGCACGAATATTCTCTATATTTTTTGATTTTGGCCACGCTAATCGGTATTTACAATAACATTAATATGATATAGAATTGAACGGGCTTCTAATTCTTGAGGGCATTTTCAATTTCCTTACTGGCAACTTCCAAGTTCTCAGCAGAACCAATCAAGTACACGAAGTTAGGGTTCTTGTCGTTGGATCTAGGAACAGTGATGAAGGTGCTGGACTTCTTTCTGATCTGGTTGATCTTGGAGCCCTGTGGACCGACAATCTTGGAGAAAGTCGTTGGGTTCTTGGAATAGAACCAACCGACACTGGTAGCCGCCTTAGCGTTTGCCAAACGTTCTTCAATCAACTTGGCAGCCTTCTTAGCGCCTTCTTCTTCACCTTTTAATCTCCATGGGATAACCACATCTGATTCTTCTAAAGGAGCATTATCCACGATGGTAAACTTGGTAGCAGCGTCATCAGTTGGGAAAGCTTCTTGAGGAGGAGTTGGAATAGACGAGCTAGAGAGCTTGGCTGCTTGTCTGGTCAAGTTTCCGTGCTGAACTTCCACGTTGTAGTCGGACTTCAACTTCTTGAAAATGGCACCCTTCTCACTAACCAATGCATGGTAGGCTTGAGGAACATCTACGGAAAGAACCCAGTCGTCCTTGGTCAACTCTGCGATCTTATTCTTCAAGCCTTCGATTTTTTCTGGCAAACCAGACAATTTAATAACGGTAGACGCATCGTTTGGTCTGGGGATCTCGATGGAGGCTCCGAATTCCTCTTGCAATGAGTGACGGATCGAACCACTTGGACCAACGATTAGCCTGTGCTTTTCCTTAGGCAAGTCATAGTCTTCAGTGACTGAAGCTTCCTTTGTGGCAATGATCTTTTTGACCTGCTCAATGACCTTGTCGACGATTGATTTGTCACCTTGAGAAGTGACTTCATCAGAGCCAGAGCCTTCGTTGGGAATCGACAACAACTTGAAGTATCTGTTTCTAGGCAAGTCATCACCACCAGCCTTACTTATGATTTCCTTCATCACAGAGCCGGCCTGGCCGATCAAGTCACGGTGGTACTTGGGATCAACCTTGATGGTGACACTAGCGAAGTTTTCGATTTCTTCGATTATTTCGTTGATCTTGTTGATAGCATCCTTCAAAGCAGACTTGGCACCAGTCAACTCAACTTCTGCATATCCCAACGATTCTTCAGATTCGGTGTTTCTGTTGAACTTGTATTCAATACCCGAACCGTCAGCAATGTCATTGATGGTTTCACCAGCTTTACCAATGACTCTGGCGATAGCCTTGACGGGAATCTGAATAGTCTGCTTGAAACCATTTTCCTTTTCGTATTTGTACAACTCCTTCAACTCCTCTTCGGCCTTAGCTACACCCTTGGAAGGACCCTTGATAGTAACTTCGTCCTTCGACTTAGGAGCGTCGGCAAAGTCCGAAGTCTTGCCATCAGCACTGGGGAATCTGATCTTGACATTGTATTTGTCTTGCAATCTATTAATGTAGACTCCGCTCTGGCCAATCATTCTTCTGTGGTATTGGCTTTCGATCTTCAAAGTTACCAAAGTCTCATCGGCCCATCTCTTAGACAACTGCTGGATGTCTACCTTGGCATCTTCTACGTTTCTCTTGATACCAGATACTACAATGTCAGTCTTGCCAGTCTTGTCCTTAGAGTCAGATTCCTTACCTTCGTCGGCAACATCGATCTTTACACCGAACTCGTCACGCAAGGCATTCAAGTTGGCTCCGCTCTTTCCGATTAATCTGGATAAAACTGTGCTTGGTACAGAAATAGTGGCAGAGTAGCCATCTTTGTACTCCTGAGCATCTGCCAAAACAGCCTCTACGTCCTTCTTTACCTTGGAGACTTCTGATTTGACACCATGGATGTAGATCGAGTCATCGCTAGATTTGCTTCCATCATAGTGCAACTTAACTTCAACAGAATTAGCTTCTACACCCTTCAAAATAGACTTCAAGGTAGTACCTCTTGGACCAGAGACAGTACTCTGTACCTTAGAAGGAACATTCAAGACTACAGATTCCAAGTTAGCTGCCAATTTTCTCAAGCCATCCAAGGCTTCTTCAACCTCTGTGAAAGAAGCCGAGTCAGAAGACTCAAAGTCGTCAAAATCGTCTGATTCTTCTGCTTCTTTTTCATCAGCAAACAAAGTAATGTGACCTCCTAAGATCACGTACGATACCTTCGATTGCTTGGCTACAGCCTTGATTGTCTCAGGTACCTTTCCAATTAAAAAGGCATCAATGTCGTCAATAACCTTGGTCTGATCAGGAGTAATCTTGTTTACGACCTGGACAATGGCTTTTCTCACAGTCTTGATCTTTTCCGCATCGTCCTTACAAACGATCTCAATCGGGATAGAAGCAATAGATTCGTCAGAAAGGGATTCAGTTGAAGGAACACTGATGCTTACTTCGTGTTCACTAGCAATTTGCTTGAAAACACCGTTTTGATTCAACAAGGCAGCAACAGCCTTCACGTGCTTCAAGTTACCTTTGTGGGCCTTCAGCATATCCAATACTTCAACCTTGTAGGAGGAAGTAGTTTGTCTAGCCTTTTCCTTAGCTGCAGCCAACTTCTTCTTCTCACCAATGAATTTGACATTGGTTTCTCCCTCTGATGGCAACTGGATGAAGACATGGTCCTCTTCTAAAATGGCACCAATAGGCAAGAACTGGTGTTTGATCTTAGGAATTGGAACTTCCTCAATAGTGAGCTTGGTAGAAAGAGCATCCAAGATGTCCTTTACTTCAGCCTTGGCTTCAAGAGCCAACTCTCTGTCACCAACAATCAATATGGTAGCGCCACTGGAATTGTAATCTGGAACATTGATGTCTAAGCTCAGATATTTGGACACAACAGGGTTCAAGGCGACAGAAGCAAATGGTTTAACGAGGTCATCGACCTTGAACTTGATAGACAAGTTCTTGGTCTCTTCTTTTACTATGGCGTTGATCTGAGCCTTGGCACGCTTACAACCTTCAACGTCACCGCTGACGGTGATAGTCACAGTTTTGGAAAAGATGTCGTCCTCGTCTTCATCCTCATCCTCAGCATCATCTTCTGGATTTCCGATATCGATCTTGACATCATTGGCCAGAATAATAGGTTTCAAGTTTTTGCCTTGAGGTCCAATGATTCTCGATCTGACTTTGGCTGGGACAGAAAAAGTCAACACTACAGGCTTGGTCAACTTCTTAATGACGGTTCTCTTAGCTAAGCGGACATCTTCGGGCTTTCCAGTGATCAAGAAAGTTCTCTTCTTGGTATGTTGCGACGTAGTGCACTCGATGTTGGTGTTGGTATCAGACTTAACAGTAGTCAAGATCTTGATGAAGTCAACTCTGGCAACATTCAACTGATCTTCAGCATCGAGCGAGAAAGCTTCCTGAATCGTTGAAACCTTGACTCTATGGCCGTTGGTGCCAACAACAGCAGGCTTAGGTTTGGCCAAAGGAGTGGGTGACGCCGAGCCAGAAACTGGAGTCTTCATGGAGGGGCCCCACAGTGGAGTAACGACTCCAGATACCGAAGGCAGTTTCTTACCTCCAAGAGCAGGAAAGGCAGACTCATCAGCGATCGATGGAGCAGTAGCACTAGAAGCAATACCAGCAGAACCAGAAGAAGAAATAACAGAAGAAGCAGCATCTTCACCAGAGCCGTTACCGGTCTGGTTTGTGCCAATATTAACATCAGCAAAGTCGTCGGTAGCGTACTGGTCGTTGTTGACACGCGCGGCGATAATTTCAGCAGGAGTAGGCATAGTTCGAAAGACTTTGGAACTTGGAAAAAGTGGAAAATGGAAAAATGGAAAGTAAAAAATGTACGAGATTCGTAGCTTTTGTGTTGTGGGAAATCAACGTATGTTGATTTTTACAGAGTCAGTAGACCTTCAGAGTGGACAATGGCAATGCTTTCCAGGGAAAACAGCAGGAACGAGTCAGAACGACACAGTTAGGAGACTAGTAGACAGAGTGAATCGACTCTGGGGAATAAGGGAAATGAGTGAGCTTTTGAAAATTGACTGCTGGCATTTTTGAAATCGGTATGGAATTTTTCAGTCACGTGATACATATCATAGGTCCACCAAGCCACTTTTTGGCGGAGAAACTAAAAGTGGGCAGAAGTTTAAGAAACAGCGGTGAGTTTTTGGGCTGTCGGTGTCCATGGATTGAAAACCTAGGTACGGTTATTTCTATAAGATCATTAACTGAATTCACTCGTATATTAGAGGTATTTCTCTCTCTCAATATCTGATTATGTCACCAATTATGTTACCTTGGATTCCGGAAATATTCAATAGAGGTTCTCCCCGCTTTGTACTAGATCCTGATTGGAGGAGTTTGTTTTCGTCCAAATTGTTCTATTATTCTCGTAAAGCTGAATGCAGACAAATCTCGGATCGGACCGTATGCGGTAATTCCGACGTACATCAACATATAGTTGTAGAGCTTCTCAGACTTTGGGTGCAGCCAACTTGACTTTAATGGTCTGACCTCCCGTAACTGAGAATCAACACGAGTCTTTTTAATTGAACGGAAAGATAAGACGATTACACAGACTTAGTAGTTTTCTAATTTTATTTATTCATTCTCTTCTATTTCTAGGAGTCTGAGCCAGCTGAGACTCTAAGATATAGAGCTATTTATGTCTAGAGAGAGCAAATATAGTCGATACAACCTGTAGTTATAATTATAGACACTGTATAACATCTGTTTCCCCTTCAGGTTGAACACCAACTAGTCCCATTTGATAAATACGGAAACTATGACAAGATCCAACCCTTTGGTTCTTGATATGATTGCCTGAGAAGATTCTCTTTTTCTCGTAGGAAGCAGTATGGTCGATGAAATCGCCGTAGGGGATGAAAATGCCCTTTTTCTTGCCCTTTCCTACAGTGTTGTCCTTTCCTACGAAGTATTTGTAGTTGCTCAATGTCAAATCCTTGCCGTTCCAGCGGTCGTACGAGTTCAAGTCGGGAATGCAGTTGGAGATGTACTGTTTCTCTAGCACAGTGTAGAACTTCTCGTATGACACAAACTTCAAGCTGTTGATACTTATTACATAGGCATTGTGTTTGGCTACATTGATCGACAGTATCAAACTGTTGGTAGTCGTGACAACAGAGGGTCTTCTTTCGTTGTCGAAAATCGACTCATTAAGAGAGCCATCACTGGAAGACAGAAGTGTGGACATCGAACGATTCACATCAGAGGAAGCACTACCAGAAGACTCCAATGGACTTGGTTTGTGGTCAGAATCGTTTCCATACCAACATGCGTTTCTACCAAACAAACCTAAATCATCATCTTCGTCGTCATCACCAAAAAGCGGGTCGTTTCTTCTTCTATATGACGAAGCAGCTGCCGTTGCTATCAACAAGGCATTGTTTCTACTGGTGTATCTAGAAGGAACACTCTTCAACTTGGATAATGTTCTATTCTCAAGAGGTGCGCTGAGATCTCTGCCTATAGTTAACATTCTGAACCAATGCACCATTGCGTAAAAGGACCAGAATTGGAGTAAGATCTGCTTGTACTCAATTCTCAAACGGAGAACATTCTTGTACTTGACCAAGCTGGCTAAAGCTGTAGCTGACCTATCGTGGATGTTCTCTTCTTTGTACATTGCAGAAATAAGTTGGTTCAAAGATGGTGCTTCGCCAAGTTCCAAATTCGACAACGTAAACGAACTGATCATTTGGCCCTGATATTTATTCTTGACTCTGGTATATGTTTCTTCTGAGGTTACAGGCTCAAAAAGGAGGTTGTTCTCCTCGAATAAAGTGTAGTATTTCGAAAGATTATTCTTGAGCAATTTTTGAGAAATATAGCTCTTAAAGTTCAGCTTGATCTTGGTAACTGTTGAAGGATTGACGATGTCCATTTCCGGAGTATTGCTGTTTCCATAGGCATCTCCATCAAACAAGTCTACTTGCTCTATTTCTCGCAGATTTGTAGCAGTTTCGTGCAGTTTGTAGTCGTTATTAACTTCCCTGATAAGATTGTGAAGGGAGTTCAGCTCATTGTAAAGTGCAATAATCAAGTCATGTACAGTTTTCTTAACGTCCAATTCATAAAAATTGAGTTGAGTCGAATTGAGTTCCAACAACACTGGTTTCCAGGTCCTAGAACCTTCGTTACAGCTGAACGGAGTGCTGAACTCCGACTTGACAAGTGCTAGACCGAAAAATTCAAGTGACGGTCTATATGCTGGAAGAGCCTCCGACGAAGCTTCGTACTTCGGTGGAGATGTAGTCATTTCGGGTTGTTGTGTCGGTATTATCATGTTACGATTAGGAAGCTGAATGTGCTACTAACGAGTTGGAAATATTGAAATATTTAACTTCCTCGCTGACTATCTGATTATAGATTATCTTGTGACACTATAATTTTTGAAATATCGGCTGGTATCTATTATGATACCTATATAATATGACTATTAATATTTGATTGGGAAATTCTCGAGAATTGTCGTCCAAGATAGTAGTAACTGAAAAGGTCAATGGAAAGCTCCTAGTTCTAAAGATGAACAACGTAGGAAGAAATTGATTTCAAACTTCACAGACAGAAGTTGCAAGATCACTAGCTTATAATCCAGATGCTGACCGTGTTAGTAATGTTTCGAGATTTTGAGAAGAGTGATGGAAGGCAAAACAAGCTGTAGAAATATTATCTGGGGAAGGATATTATTATTTGATTTTGTATTTTGTATTTATGCCGATTACCCCAGTTTTCGGAAAAGCTTCTGTTTCAGAATAAAAACCTGACCGCGACCGTAGGGAGAAAAAGTTAGGGAGACTTAAGGAAAGCCGACGGGACTCTTGGCGTATGATGACGAACGTGTTTTCTCATCTGATCGGGAACGTGACCAAGCCGATATGGGCACAGCTGCTGGCGTGATAGTAATCACTTCCAAGCAAAGACACGTAGAAGAGAGCTGCTCTACGTAGAGTGGGGGTGATTGTGGGAATGGACGGAGCCCGCACCAACAGTGAGCAATTTGCCACAGCTACCGCGAAAGGGAAGGAGTTCAGAATTGGCGCTTCCCCTCAGAAAAAAAACAACGTCACAAGACCACAATCCCGCAGTTGGCGATTCTATTCCACCACATTCCAAGGTGGGTGGCTTTCAACCAGCAGGTGAATCAACACTTCACAGCGAAAATTTACCACCGAAACCGACCTTTCTGATTCTAACAGTGCCCGTAAAATCCGATTCCCACCGCTCAAACCCATAATACCCGTTGGTTGTTGCTGCTAATAAGGTTCGGCTCACGCAATTCAACTTCAGTGATCTTTCTCGTGGCATCACTCCACTGGCCGGCCACTAAAAGTAGCACGGGCAGCCCAGAGCAGCATTACCATAATTGGCTCCAATAATAGATCCTATTATCACGTATAAACTACTAGTTCCGATCTAGCTCAAATTCTACACATAATACTGCCAGTCAATCCGATTGAAAACTTCCGAAGTCTCGCTACGCTTCTATCCCATTTATCCTCTCTCAAACAAAAAGTACATACTTTATCAACACTGATAACTTCTCTGAATTTTGTCCCAGATGTCGCAATCGTGCACCAGTGCTGACCTCTGCTCTCGTTCCAAAACCACCTTTGGTTTTCCGGGAACTTCGCCATATATATAACCAAGCAGTGCAAGTTGAAAATGGAGATAATTCCCCATATAGACTGCATACCACGGAATTTTCTGCTATCTTGATGCAAGCTTGAACCACCGCATCCAGCCTAATTTCGTGTTTCATTGATTATTTTCTTCTCTCTCTCGTAAAATGGTTTCCCATATTCGGACCAGCTCTGTTTATGGGCTTTATTCCTTGTCTACACCGAGTTGCAATTCCAAGAAATATCCCATAGATATTCTGTGTTTGTCTCCGTTGGTTCAGCCTCCTTATTTCTTTGTAGGTCGTACACTTTCTTGGTATGAGAGAATTTGTCCTTTTTCGGCTTCACACTTTTCTGACTCTCCGATATCTCCACTGTCTTTATCTACCCCGACATTCGACGTTTCACTTTAAATCTGTTAGTTTGAATTTTTACAATTTTCACAATTTGCACAATTCTCACATCGCCATAGTAACCAGCGCCCACCGACGGAGATATCGTGAAACCTCGCGCTTTCTGTACAGACTGACATTCAGAGTTCTTTTGATTGGATGGTGCAATCGAGAGCTGCATTGGTGGAATTGTATGTTCCTGCGGTTATAGTCCCAGAATGCTGCTAAATATGGCGTGTAGTACCCCACTCTCCCCTATTGCTCTTATCCTTTCTCGATTGAGAATGATTTTGCAGCTAATAAAAAAATTATAAATAATTCAATATTAACATCTTGAACAAGGGAAATCACAAATTCTTTATTTGACGAGCGGAGCTGCTCTTATCTAATCTCTTTTGAATAGTCACCGTATCTGCTCTTAAATTGGAGACCAGGTACCTCCCAAGCATTCAATCAGGACCTAAGGAAGGCTTGGTTTTTTTCTATTTCAGAGACAGTCTCTCTTTAGATTCTAAGAATGCCTTGATATTGTCCACCAAATCCTGCTTCTTGGTAGCCAGCTTAATATGGTCTTTGTAGGTTCTCTGGAAACCCCTAAGCTGTGCCACTGTAAAGTGATGCCACTCATCATTCTTCCAGGCCACCAAAACGGCTTCTTCGTCCAACTCAGGGACGTTCGCGCGTTTTGCTTTTGGCTTACTACTTTCTTCAAGTCCTCTTTTTGGAACACGGCTATCAATTTCTGCCAATCTTGAATTCAAGTCGCGAAACAATCCTGCGCTTTCTGGGTTGCCCTGCAAATGCGCCCTTATTACATCGAGCTGTCTGGCTAAAGCATCGTTGTTGACAAGTTTTCTATCTTCCTCTGACAACTCGATCTGGAGCAAATCATGTTTGATAATCTTGTAGAAGTAGTTTAGAGAAGGACTTGGGAAATTGTTGGGATTGTAACTATCGTAGAAAAACGTCTGCGACAACTTCTTAATGTCATAAACAAGATCCGCGTCTACTGTTAAATCATCTTCATCGCTTGTGAACTGGTTGGCCGTATTCTCAAGGAAGTAATTAGGTAAACCACGTATATCGTCCAACCAGGGTGTCCTGATCAACATGAATCCTTCAGGGAAGTCAGGCTCATCGTCGATTTTGCGCATCGAATTTTCTACCCTTGTAGGATAAAGCGCATAGATCGAAGGCTTTGCGTTTGGACGTATACAACCAAATACTACGCCATATTTCTTAAGTCGGACACACGATTGGTACAACGAGGAAAATGTTGTGAAAGAATTCTGGAACCCACCCTTAGAAGAACTAGTTCGCAATCCGTCGCTCAAATCAGGAGAAACAAATATGGCTGACTGAGAGTTATAGGCTGGGTTGAATCTGTCTAGATCTCTGAAACCAAGCAACTTCAAGTATGGAGGCTCCGTAAAAGGAACAGCAGGCTTTTCTTCTGCTTCATTCTCCAATTCATCCTCATCGTCTTTATCTGCAACGTTGGTACCATCTGGCGTATGGTCAAACGCGGAAGTTGATAAGAACTGGGCGATTTCTTCACTGAGCAATAATACTTCACCGCCAGAGATAGGATGACCTCTAAGAGTAGCCAATCTTACAGACGCCGCATTTTCCTCTTCTTCATCTTCATCGTTTCCAGATATAGTCTTCGAGCCTTGAGTTTCTACGGGCTCACCAGTCTGCAGATCGAGTAACTTGGACTCTACAAAGACCCGTTTCAAGGTCTCGCCTTTGGTGTATAACATGAGGTCTTTCTTGTACTTTTCATGAGAGCAAAGGGTGTAGCCTTTGACTGAACATCCAAGCATTCCTCCTACATCTGAACCGTCGCTAAGAATTAAATCACAAGCGAACTGGATACGTCTAACTTCCTTCACACGAAATATACTCTTTCTTATCTGGTCTCCTACGACTGTCTTTTTGAATACGGTAGAGTCGCTCCTAAATCCTTTGAAAGCTAGAGGGTTCTTCCGTATTTGGACACTGCCTTGATCTTTTTGATCGTTTTGAACGTCCTTGTTTAAGTAATTAGTGTTCAAGAAGATGTCTTGAAATAACGACATATTGAAGTTAGAAGACGAGTCCGAGAGAAAAATGGGCCGAATAAAGTAGCCATAGTTGTAGTAATCGTTGATAATACGCCACAAGTTCTCTTTGGTAGAGTTCTTGGTATACGGCTTGTCGTTTGCAGTAAACCAAAGCACTTTTTTTCTATTGAACTCTTTCTTGTAGTTCAATTCGTCAATTATTTTATTAAATATGGCCGGTAAGTTCTCCAGCTCCGCAGGTTTTTCGTACTTAACATGGTAATCTAGGTTTCTGACACCTGAAAGATCGTCCTGGATGATATCGTTCAATAGCTTCATGTTTGAGAGATTCAAGTAGTTCAAACGAAACAATCGATTGAAGCCAGGAGTAGATTTCATCAGTCGGAGGGAGCCAATTTTCGAGCAATTATACAAGTAGATACCCACTCCTGTACTACGCATAGTGATGATCAATTCGGCCATCAATTGATTTATGGAGCTGAGGATTTCAAACAACTGAGACTTGCCTTTAAGCTCAGACCGCGGAGCAAGAATCGCAGGACTGACTTCAATGAGAAAGACAATTCCCTCGCGGATTTCGAACTGCTTGTATTGTTTCTTATCCTCATCATCCAGATCGTCGTGGTAATAACTCATTTTGAACCAGAAAGTTAGATGACCAATTGGTAGAGAAAAATGACAAAACTGTGAATTACAGATTTTTAAAAAATGGAGTTTATATGTCTACGCGTTGTGCAGGTCAGCTCTTAGGAGGCTATTGGGGGTAGCCATCACCTTACTGAAAAAAGTGAAGAAGAGAGGTGTAAGCCTATACTAAAAACTTCAATAGAGTATATTTGAGCTACAAGACAGAATGGATAATGTAATATATCTATGAATTTGCTTTTTGAGTTATATGACACCAAAAGTAAAGCTATAAGAATTACAGTGCACATGATTACAATCACATGATAAGTAGGCATACTCAAGATACACAGGTTTCCATTCTAATCTTTCCTTCTTCTTTATTCATCAGATTAAACTACAATCAAAGAAGCAAAAAGCTGCGCCCAGAGCAATTAACATCCGAAATTCAGTATAAAATCTCAATTATAGACTCAATTCTTGACGTTTCAGAAGAACATTTCCAAACTTCACAGATATCCGCACGAGAATGTCAATACACTTTATACTAGTTCTCAACAGACAAGGCAAAATTCGGCTAGCAAAATGGTTCAATAACAGCTACACACAAGAGGACAAACATAAGTTTGTGCTGGATATCCATCGGCTTATAAGCTCGCGTGATACAAAGAAGCAGTCGAATTTCGTAGAATACCAACTGACCAAATTGGTATACCGTAGATACGCGGGGCTATATTTCATTTGTTCAGTAGATTTGGTGGATAGCGAACTTAGCTATCTTGAATCGTTGCATTTTTTGGTCGAGATCTTGGATACATACTTCGATAATGTCTGCGAGTTGGATTTGGTATTTAACTTCTACAAGCTATACAACATCTTGGATGAAATCTACTTGGGCGGAGAGATCCAAGAAATCCTGAAAAAGAAGATCCTCGACCGATTGGCGTATTTGGACAAGCTTAACTGATCCAGCTCCTTTGTACATTAGTCTATAAAATACACAGCATTAGTCTTTGTCTAATCGATCTAGTTGATCGTCTTCTTTATCTTTATCTTTATCTTTCATGACAACTTTTCAATTTTTCTTTCTATCGTCTGATTCACTTTCTTTTCTTCCACGACTTCCCAGATCAACGCTGTCACCTCTTCGATGTTCTTTCCGCTTACATCTACAAGCTCTACTGTTTCGTCTTCTTCATGATTGAGAACCTGCAAAAAACTGCTCTTGACAATCTTCTGGAACTCTTCAAGTTCGTAACGTTCGTTACCCCAGCCTTTTCTTTTTCCAAGCTCCACCAAATCAAGAGTAAGAAACAAAGTTAAGTCAGGCTTGGGTAAACCCTTGTCAGGGCCATAGAGCCATTCTACATCGCCCATTTGTTCGGAAGCTGTAGTTGAGGCAATTACTCCTGAATTCTTTGTTGTCTTGGAGTATTCGTATTTGGCTAACGAATAAGCAATTCCAGAGTAGATGTATCTGTCTAGGATTACGAAATAACCACTATTGAGCAATTCAATGATTTCGTTGTTCAATTCCCAACGATTAGCCAGAAACAACAAATGAGCTGTCTGGTCGCTGAGCTGAAAAGATGAGTTTGTCAAGTATTCGTTGATGATCTTTCCAACAGAAGTGCTTCTGTCTGGAAACTTGAGAAGTTTTGACTTTCCGAGCTTTTCAGCGAGGATAGCGGACTGAGTAGACTTGCCAGATCTGTCCAACCCTTCGATGAGTATTAGCTGACCACGTCCCATGGTAGCAGTTCTATACTGAAGATACGTGAAGGGAAATATAAGGAATGTCTTCTTTCTGAAAAATAGTATAATCGCGTCTGGATCAATGCAGGTTTCGTGAATAAGTTGCTTATACTAACACTACTAACAGATAAGGAGAACGCGGACATTACGAGACTCCCTTCTAGTTTTCTTTTACGAGCCAGTTAGATAGTTAGAGATAGAATTACAAAAGACGGCAGAGTCGGACTTCTATAATGATTTCATTCGCAGGAAATCCTACTCTATCCGATCCAATACAACTAATCGTTCACTGATTCAATGACTTCAATTCTAGATTGTATTGCCTCTAGATATCTGATTCAGAAGTTCGGCATTGGCCCTGTTGACTGAATTGTCATTGGGAGAATTATTACACAAGTTCGGAATATTCTTCTTGGTACAGAGCTCGATTCTACTTCAGCAGAGTGGTTGAACAGATTCTCTTTCGAGATCTTCAACTTCATACAAAATTTCAGATCTTTCAAGCTCTACTTCGCGCTACAGATGTTGCAGGGATAATGACCGAAAGAGTCATGGTATAAACTCATCAACCGGAGATACACCCTAAACAGAATTTGTTCTATGAACCATCACGATATCGAAGTGCCTAGAATCACACAGGCTGCAAGCAGAACTGCATGATATTCCAAGCGTGATACCACCAGCTATCAAGTTCAACGTATCACAAACACAGAACGACGCCGATGGGATGGCTCACAGAGAAAAGAAGAAGAGAAGAGAGTGAAAAGTTTTTGAAATATTGTAGCAAAATATTGGTGAAGACTCCGAGACAGGACGACATCACGACACACTATATCCAGGCGACATTTTACCTCCCAACCTTGAGCCCAACGGATCTCGGACTACAGAACGAGTGCGACATTTCTACCAAACCTGTTTTCATGTAGGAGAGGTGTACCAAGTCGATGATCTGATGTAGGTGGAGCAGGGCTCGAATGGGAGGCATAACTTCACATACATGACGACAGTTATTTTAATGCGTGTATAAATGGCCATTTAGAGTTTTTTTGTGGAAAAAATTGAATTAATGCATTCAAGATTTTGTGGAGAAGAAGCCAGCTAATGTTTGATTCTGACAGTTAGTGGCCGAAAACCGCAGAAAACCTTGCCCTCAAAGTAGCAACATGGTTAACAGAAGGGGGAAGGGAACAGACACAGGCATCAACATAATGCAAGAGCGAAAGATGAGAATATTTCCCGAATAGGAAAGAGTATATGAGCACAGTAAGAAAAGAATAATGAATTATGTAGAGAGTAGGAAGAAGAGCATTGATGCCTAGGAGGACAAACAATGACCAACCAAACGGGACTCGTATATAGAAAATGAGATACGTGGGAAAAGGAGAGTAAGTGCTAAAATAAAATTAAACACTGGGATGTACAAACGATTATACAGAGTTCTGCGGTTATGTAAATCTAATAATCTCTTGAGTCTGTTCAGCTTCTCGAGAGAAGGCTTCCAAGAGAAATGGCCCCCAAAGACCAATATCCACCCATTATCGGAAAGTACGGACAAATCTAATCGTGTGATGCAGAAAAACCCCATCGATTTTGTTGAATGAGGTACCGTTTTGGGCTACAGAAAGGAAAAGTTCGAGTTTCAGGACCTACTGCTGAATTCTGCCTTATAACAAAGTTACGGGTTCAGCTAGTAAATAAAGATATGAAATCCATGACATCGCAATTATTCGGTACATATGAGCGTGGGCTCAACCTTCTACTAAGCCCAGGATGTTCATCTAGGGGTGAGCCGTCTATTAATAAAATAATGAATCATGGTTGAGAGCACACTGTTGGATCAGGATACAATATGTGTTATTTATAGTCTAAAGATGGTGAGAGAATTACCAAGAGAAACAAAGCCTTGTTAGAAAAGAAAGGTTCTCATTGCTCGACCAATGTGAAGAAAGAATAATCGCCAGATCAGATTGTTCAACCAACCCATGCCCTTATAGACTGTTGAGTAAAACAATCTTTTAACTGCGTTGTTTAGTAGCGGAAACAATAAAAAGAAGTAAACTCAGTAGACATTGTTCTTGACAGTGTTTTTCAATTACGTGTCAAGCACGTAGAATTACCAAGCAGAGTGTAGAGTATATAATACATACCGAGTCTATATCAGTATTAAAACAGAATACCAGGACGGGGCGGTGTGCTGTGAAAATGTCGCAGCGCCTGTCATTATATCTGGCAGAAAACCTGTGGTATCAGGCCGCCCTTCCTTTTTAGAATCCATATTGCGCGGGTGTGCGCAGTGTTTTCAGGTGCGGTTTCTGTCGAACCTGGTCTCGCGAAAAATGTTTGTCCCGACCCGCGCTACTGGGATATTCTCTACGTGTGGGAACTTCAGACATTTCAGACATTTCTATATCTTTTTTGACTTTTAACATTTTCCTTTTTCCACTTTGACATCCAAGCTTGAGTCCACAAGGTGTATATACGGCTTCTTCAACTAGCTTAGGTTCTCCCGAAGCCACTTCTCCACCGAAATACTGAAATAAGTCTAGCCCTTCGTTCTGTAGGACCGAGACCTGATTTGATTTCTGATAAAATCCGATTCGCTTGATTTACTAGAATTTTAGTGGGTTTTCCACATCTACAAACTGAAGCCAATATAGCAACACTAGAAGCTGCCGATCCACGTTCCCAGAACAGACACTCGCTAATATCGGATCAGACTAGAATCTACAAGATCGTCGCACAAAGTTCACTATATTTGACTAAGACTGTCTTCACAAGGACCGTAGAAGATCAAATTATTTGAATAAAACTACCTCTATTAGTACCAGATCATCAAATCTCAAGGATCCGCAATAACTTGATATCCAAAACTCATAAGCTTATCTATTGTTGGTTGGACTGTGTGATAAGATACTGATATCATACAAAACTACACTGAAGATTGACAGTCTCTCAAAACACTGAATACTTAATACCATCCAGTGCATTTCAAATTCTCGAATCTTTGAATATTTGATTCGTTCACATTATCGAATCTTCAAAATACTGAATTCCTCAGTAGCCTCGTTTTACATTTTTAACAATCATAATGTCTGCCGTTCAGGTTCTAGCTATTGGAGTTCATCCCAACGTTGCATTTTATGCATGGCGACTCCATGAAACGAAATCGGTTGAGGTCACTGTGGTCAACTCAACGTTGTCAGACTCCACTATCTACTGGTCATCTTCTTCGTTTGGAGACAACATTGACTACAAGCCTCAACACTACTATCGGTCTGTCGCCGAAATACCTCGTAAATCATCCGTGTCGTACGACATCATTGTATTGAGTAGTCCTTCTCTTCAAGATTTCCAGAAGCTCTGTACATCTTTTGCTCCGTACATGAGAGATGATTCTATAATCTTGATTGAATCCACAGGTTTTGTCAATTTGGAGCCGTTTGTTCAGCTTTGTTTTCCCAAGAAGAGCAACTTGTGTATCATGTCGATCATGAACGAAAGTGACGTCAGACAAGTTGGAAACAACAGATACTCACACACTATCAGAAACTCAGACACCAGAATCTACTTTGGAACGTCTTTGGGTTCCAACAGGATCAACGCCAACCCAAATTTTCAGAGAATGTACAAACTCTTGCAGACAATCCAGAAAGATTCAGCGAATAACATCAGTCTTTTGAAATCTTTGAACCCAAAGGAGTTCATGACTTACCAGTGGAAAATGGCCATTCCTCGCATCATATTCAACCCCTTGTCTATTATATTCGAGTTTGAATTCCCCCAGATGTTGGAGTCTCAGATTCTTTGTAAGCCACTAGTGACAGGTATTATCAACGAGTTATTTAAGATCATCAAAAAGATGGATTGTAAGCTTGTGAAAGGATTTGAGAATGAGGAGAATTTGTTGAAAAACTGGACTTCCCTCTTTCCAAAAACATCCAACAACAGGGATTACATCAACTCCAACAGTCTATTCTACAACTTCTACAAGAACTATGACTTGGATGTTGACTTACTTCTCTTGCAGCCCATCTTATTAGCAGACGATCATGGCATCAGAACGCCCTATTTGGAGAACTTGTACTCGACTATGTGTCAGTACGCTAAGCTTAATAATGGTAGTTCTCTTTTCTTTGTCAGAAAAGGAGGCGACCAAGACAAACTCGAGGCAATTGGCCAATTGGACGACGAAATCAAGAAGAGATCTTCCCAGAAGAGCTCATTAGACTCCAGTATAAGAGACTCTGAAAAGAAGATGGCTCAGCATGAAAATTCTATTGTCGCATTACTGGTTCAGATTCACGACAAAGAAACCTATTTGGCCAGTTTGCTTTCACAGCAAGAGCAGAAATTGAAACAATTAGAAGGTCAATATAACCAGAAGTTCAAGGAGTTAGATGATCAGTATCAAAGACAATACGAACAGAACCAGCAGCGTTTGCAGGAAAAGTCATTATCAGAAAGGAATGAACCTTCCATCCCCGTTAATGCAAATGACAGTGGTAATGGACGTGCCATTGCTAACAATAACAATAACAATAACAATAACAATAACAACAGTAATGGAGGGAACGGTAATGGTAACGTTTATGGAAACGACAATAGTAATGGTGTCGTTAATGGCTCTGTGAACCGTAACACTTCGCCATCTGGCACCGACAGCTTGACGGACTTGACGGATATTGCTTTATATGGAGCAGCTATCAACAGCGAGTCGTCAAATCAACAGCAATACAGTTCATATGCCGCTGGAGATGCCAATGGAAACGTCCAATTGGTCAATGGAGATCTTCCCAAACACCTCTTGGACAAGGAAATGGAATTAAGAAGACGTGAGCAGGAGATTCTTCGTCGCGAATCTCTCGCTGGTGACCCTAACTACCAACAGCAGCAGCTCTACGTAGATACCCAGCTTGGACCACAGCAGCAGTTTGGACCACCACAGCAGTATGCTCAACAGCAGTATGCTCAAAAGTATAACCAATATAACAATGTTCCCAACGGATATCAGCAGTCGCCGATAGACCAGCAGCCTCCTCATGGCTTACCACCAAATGGATTGCCGCAGAATGCCCTACCACCTAATTTGAGGTCTAACCTGATGATGCTGACGAGGTATCAGCAACCCCCACAACCCAATGGATACTACAATGCTCCTAGAAGAGTCAGCTCTATTCCTAACAACGTGAATGGATACTTTGAAGGTGGATACCAACCACAGCAGTATTCACAACCACAGCAGTATTATCAGCAGCAGCAGTCTAGCTTTAACAATGCTGCACCCATTGATCCGATGCTTGAACTGAGATTCAAGGCTAAGAAGCAAAACCGCCGTTCGCAGATGCCTTTAGGCTCCAGCTCGATGAGTGGAAACTTGGATGGCTTGGATATGGGAGGTCGCGGTGGAATGCCGATGCCAGGCGTGCAAAAGAACAGGCAAATGGGACCACCAGGCAACTATAGAAGATCGACCGGACCTGTCAACACTCTCAACGGCCAGTTCAACAACCTTGCTGTGAACAACACTGGCGGACTGATGCCCATGAATCAGCATCCACTGCAGAACTACTTGCAGCCACCTTTGTTGCACGGTTCTAATGCTTCGAGCAACTCCTCCACTAATTCCAACGATACACCCAAAACCCACAGCAGCAACGACAACGTTAACATCAATGAAAGCGTGCTGTTGTCGGTGCCTGCAGCTGATGCTTCAGCTAAACCTCTAGGAGGTATCTCGCAGTCTAACAGAAGAAGTCTTACAGACAGACTGCTGAAGAAAAAAGGCGGAATCTTTGGGAAAAAGGGATAGGAATGCCGAAAAACACTTAATCTAATTTGTAACTGTATTTATATAGTGGGCAAGGCCACTATGTGGAGTTGTTGATAGGACGTTGACTAGTGGTGGCTGATCCTAAGGCTTGTATTTTGTTAATATTCGTATATATTTATTGATTATTTTTTGATAAATATGGGATGTAGAGTCGGGAAGAGTGTAACATAGAGCGGTATTGAATAAAGAATTCGAATCTATATTGTATATAAAGTGTAATTGGATGATGCTCGTAAACTCTATTGAAATTTTCGAGAATAATTTCGCAGCCATTCTATTTTGAAGAACATTTGACTTTTAACACCATTGCAATAATTTGGATCTTTCTAATATGGGATTAGGAAAGAATCTCCATAATAGTTCTTCAAGAGGTTATTTTCGACTGATCGAGACTCCATAGCCTTCGTCCAGGCATTCTCGACTTTCCATCAATCCTCCTTTCTATTGGCTGAATGGTATATCACGTGATTATCTTGAATTTTATTTCCAATAAAAGCATACAACATCTTCTTCAATATCTTCCTTTCAAAGCGAACAGTTACTTCACAACAAAATTAGCAATGGCTAAAAGAAGCTTTTACGAGGACGATGAGCTTGTAGTGAGTAAGCCCGGATTCAGTGCCGAGATTTCTCCGGCATTGAAAGAAAAAGAATCAGCCCATGGAAATATTTCATTCGTAGAAGGTATGGGAGTGAGAACAACTCCGTTTTTGGAACAATACTCTAACAAATTGAGACTCTGGCTACACGACAAAGTTCTGATTTACGGTGCAGAGGTAGATACTCAGAAAACGGCATTTTTGAACGAGGTTTCGACGGTTTCCAATGGAGTTAAGCTGACAATTCGTGAACCTGTTTTGCCTAATTTGGTGTATATCTTGACCATCTCCCTTACGGGTTCCATTTTGGCCTCTAGAAGATCACTCCCCGTAAGATTTGCAACTCCATTAGTTTTTGGTGGGTTTGCATTGAACCACTACATGCCCAAGACGTTTGATACAATAGTGTCCAACTACCAAAACTACGAAAAGAGCCAGTTCCCAGAGTTTAACAAACAGAAGCAGGCATTGGTATTTGACAATTACAAGAACATCAAGAAACAAGTAGATGTCGGCGTTTCTGAAGCCAATGTAACTTTGCAAAAGTCGGTTCATGAGGCTAGAAAATATTTATGTGATATATTTGGTGATAATTAACTGAGATTGAAATATTCCAATTACATGCAAATAAGAATAGCGACGAGGGGCTGAGTTTGAAACACAGTACAGATCATATGAATAAATATACAATTAAAGAGGCAATTTTGTAGATAGAGAAATTATACAAAGTAATTCTACAGTAACTCACAGGTTTTTTTCCAGAGTAATTCAAAATGCAATAATATTAATATGATTATAATGACTTTTACTATTATGAAAACCATTTCTTTCAATAAAATGATTCATGTTGATGTGGGCTAATTGATCAAAATGTCGTACGTAGTGTAAACCATCGCTATAGCACCAATGACCACGAGCACATAGTCTGCGACTCCCAACCAGAACCGCTTTCTCTTCTCTTTCTCCAGCATGTTGTCGTCAATGTTACAACAACTCTTCAAATGTAATATTGGCGGATACATATACACCAACGGAATACAAGCAAAACATCCAACAAACGAGACAAACTTATCTAGGTTCTGGCCACCCACAAAAGCAACATAGGCAACAAGCAAGACAAAGATAAGTCTAAAGATGTTTTTCAACCATTTCACCGTAAGCGAGTTCTTTCCCGTTTTCCTGAAGAAGAGTTTCAGTTCAAGCAATCTGATGGCTGGGAAGAGTTGCAATGGTGTCAGCAACAAGATAGCAAAGGAGTAGAGCAATTGAATGAGAACAATCAAAGGCAGCTTCTGGGGTAAGTTCAAAATGATTACGGTCTTGATATCAGAGCCAAAAGTTGTGTAACCAAGAACTCCCATACTGACAAAAATGAGAGAAATGGTAGCAATCACTTGACATAACACTTTGGGGAAGTGGTTGGGGTACACCATGGACTCCTGGATCGGGATGATTAGTCCTATACCTTCGAATGCAAAGATAGCAACACCAATAAACAACGAAAACTCGTTCTTGTTGAAGAAGAACTCGATGTTGGGACCTATGGAACCGTGATTTTCTACCAACAACTCGTAAAAGATGAAGTACAAGATGGTTACAAGCCCAATGAGGATGAAGAAATTAGCAAGCACAGCCAGAAGCGACAATTTGGTGATGTCCCGAATAAGTGAAAGTGGAACAAGGACAATCACTTGGAAAATAATGAACCACACAATATCAAAGTCGCCAACATCGTATCCAGAAACAGTGGAAACAAATGCTCTCAAGTTTTCCAGTGTGAATACTATATATGCTGCCACGAATCCAATTTGCGAAATAACAATCAGGAACAAAATGAGACGTTGAAGCCAGTTTCCGTAAAGTTTGAGACCCAATTCGGCAAAACTCAGCACCTTCGCGGCAATCTTCGAGTAAACCAAAGTCAAGTAGCACCACAACGATAATACACCAAAGAAGAGTAAGACCAAGACGGAAAAGAGTAAACCTCCATTGGAGAAAGCCTTGGGAAGAAATAAGACTCCTGTTCCTACAAAAGCCTTGAGTAACAAGAAATAAGCTTTGGTATCTGTGGCAGTTCCGCGCGTATTAATAGAGTTGTATTCTGGACCAGGTTCTGCTGCCCCGAGCAATAATGGAATCTCCTCGTCTACCTTTACAGGACTGAATGCTTTATAATGACAAGCAATATCTTCCTCGTCTTCCAATTCTTCTCCTGCAAAGTGGCCATAAATGCTTAGGAATTCTACAAAATTTCTAGTCAAGAAGTTTGGTGTCTTCGTTCTGAGCTGGTCTCTGTGGAAAGCCTTCTGTACTATGAACTCTCTCCTGAATCCACCTGGAACGTTGATGGAGCTGGCAGTCTCCCGCCTTTCGCGCGATGTCAGCTCAATGGAAGACGAATACAGCTTAACTCTGCGCAAGCTAGGTGGGCGAGACACTTCCTGAGTGAGCTTGAATAAGTCTCTTGTTATATCTGCTCCCTCCGAATCCATCTCCTGATCTTGAGGGACAATTCTGGCTACCAGCAGAAGCAAACGGGGATCCTCGATTCCGACTGAAAAGTCGTTGCTATCGACGTTTTCGGACAGAATATGTGCCAGACGCGCTTGCAGTTGCAAATTGAGAGTGGAAGACTCCTTGGATGACTCTGGTGAATCTAAAACTTCTTCGTTATTATGAAGTTCGTCTCGTGAAGTCAGATCTGGCCTGAGAAAAGGAGCGTTGGCTATATACGAGTTCGAAGCAGACTGAATTCTGTTTCCTGGTGATCCAACTGGAACAGGAACAGGCGATTGAGACATCGGCGGTCTGGTGAGAAGGGCTATGGATCTCCTTCTGGTAGAATGGGAAATATCCTGAGGCTCAGACATGTCTACTATAAACGAATTCTATGAGATTAGATGACTGCGAGACTGTAGTTACTTGTTAGCATTCAGTAGCTCTGTATGTTTCGTACTTTGTGGATCAAGAGATCAAAGACTGAAGCAACTGAATAAATACGATCTGTATGACTTTTATCAACTTAACGACTCTACAACTATTATCGACCTATGTCTTGAGTCAACTCTATAGGATACACTTTACAAGTATTATTGGACTTATGAACTTTTGATAATATCAGCTTCTAATATCAACTGCGAGTAATATCAGCTTGCAAGCTTGGTCTGGATCAAGAATTTGAATATATGAATATATGGAAATGCGGAATGTGAAATTTAAATCAACAGGTGTTTGTATCTATGTCAAAAAACTCAGTAAATAGCTATCTTGTCGGAACACAGTACAACGTTAGCAGAAGAAAACAATCAAGCACTTAGTAACAAGAATATCCAATACGGTACAGCAACACGTCGAGCACAATTCTTTTATTGTTTAGACTTGAGAACTCTCAGAAAGAGTCTTATCTATACTTTAGCCGTTTCGGAGAGTGGAATTGTGATTCTGAAAATGATTCACCCACATGTAGGCTTTGGGCAGGAAGGCTGCGAAATTTTCATCTGCTTTCAGACTTTCTCTGTTACAATGTGTATCCTGTTATCTATTTATCCGTCTCCCTGTCTTTATCTATCCATATAATTGATATCTTCTATTGATTCAATAAATTGTGAAATCGTACCAGTTCTTCACATTTTTTGATGCTATACCTCAGTCGATAATGCTATCTCCCGATTTCAATACTTCCGAGTTACTCATCAAGTACATCTCGTACTTCTACACTCCTTCTCCATTGATATTATGATTATGACTATAAATAAATGACTAATTAACGGTTTCTGAACCACTCTAGTATACACTTTTGTTTTTACTCCCTGATTTTGATTTTATTATTCAATTCCCAACTTTTGTGCGGCACCTCTATGGCCCATCTCGTATGCTGCGGTATACCAGCCGTCAGCACTAGATCCGGTGAGTCCCATTTCCGACAACTCGCCCATGAAGAATAAGGCGCTGGCGGTATTGAACTCCTTGATGGCCCTGTCACACCACATCACAGCACGTTCGGGATTTGGTCCAGGAATGTGCTTGGACAATCCTCCACTTCCACTCAAACTCCATCTACTCAACCCTAACATGGCGTCAGGATGCCTTCTGAAAGACAAAGGCGAGGTGGCACCCTTCAAGTACCATTGGATGGACTTGTTGGCATTCTTGTCTCTGTTCAACTCACCAAGCTCGTAAATACTACCCAACTTGACCTGGGCTAATAGACAGTTCAACTTGGCTGACTTGTTGTAATAGGACAAACTCTTTGCATAGTTGACTGGAGCCAATTCCAATGATCTCTGGACAAACTCATCCTCTGGAGTCAAGTCCCCTGGATAGATACCTTCATAGATCTTTCCGATTTGGAAAGATGCAAGGCCCACAACTTCGCTCAATTCCTTCTGGTCCTCTTCTTCAAGATGAACGTCCTTCAACTCGATGTTGGACAAATCCTTCAAGTACTTAAAGAACTTGATGGAACGAATACTGGATACATTCAAATAAAGAAGAGCTACTTTGTAGATAGCTCTGTTGTAGCCCAGCTTACCAGAACGCTTGTAGAAGTCTAAAGCCTTGTCAAACTCGTCGGTGAACTCGTATTCGTAGATATCACCCAACTTGTACAAAGTCTTGCCATCTGTAGGATGGATCTCAAGACACTTTTCGTAGTAGGCAATGGCTTGGGGAATATCCTTTCCAATGGCAAAATCCTGGTTGTACAAGTTCAAGTAGTCCTGGCGAAGCAAGCTGGCGTAGATGTAGTAAACTTCGAGTTCCACATCTACATTGTCACTCTTTCTAGACTCAAACTCCTTCAACAACTTCAAGAGATGCGTGACAGACGACTTGATGAACAACGACTTGTTGTGGGTCACCTGTTCCGGCAAAATTGGATCACCCTTGATGTTAATGTAAGCGTAGAGTTTGTAGTTCGTTGCTGAAATCAACATCTGGACCCACTTGAGTCTGTACTCGATAGTTTTGTTACCAGCAGCAATCACCTGTCTCAAGGCTACGAAGTTCTCTATCTTTTGGTTGATAGTGGAGTCACTGACTTTCACAGGAGAACTGGATTGCATAGGCATACTCATCATCAGTGGTGGCCTCTGCATAGGCATCATGGGTCTGTGCAAAGTGCTAAACAGATGCATGTCGAACTTTATTGGCGAGTTTACCATCATCAGAGCTCTGTTGTCACTCATCAAATTCGTTCTAGAACTATGAATGCTACCAGCATACTCTGTATTCTGGCTGAACATGGGGTTCTGAAACGAGGGACCCATGCTACCATCCATACCCATGTGCATAGAACGAGGTGGAGGCGAAATGAAGTCTCGGTTGATACCTATACCAGAGCCATTTACAGAGCTTCCGCTAGATCCAATTAAGTTAGAACCAGCTACTGAGGAACTCTGACCGCTTCTTATTGGACTAGGACTCTTCTTCTTTCTGCCTTTGCTCAACATGTCCGTGCTAGACGAGTTCGAGTCTGCCAGATTCTTGGAGTTCTTCTTGTCACTACTAGAGCCTACTACAAACTTGCCTTCACTCTGAATAGAGTTGAACGATGAAGTCAGCCCACTGGATTCCTGCCTGCTCAAGCTTTCTTCAGTTGAAGAAGGCGTTGGCAACTGTCTATTCTCATCATCCTTGAGATTTCCATCATCCTCTTCGTCATCAAACAAGAACCTGCTGTAATCAGAAATATGTCTGAAATCTTCCTTATCCAACATCAAGTCCTGGTCTTCCGAGGTTGAAGCCTGAGGTTTCTGAGAAAGACGATGTGCTACTCCTCCGTCCCGTTCTTCTTCATCCTCATAATACGCATGATACTGCTTGGGTTTGAAATTCAAGTCTACAGAAGCAACTCTAGCGTTTCCATTTGGGTAGCGTAAGTTGTTAAGACCAGAAGCTCTGCGGGACGAAAGCTGTGGAACAGATGGGAATCTGTTAGATTTGATAGTAGATCTGCGCGAGTTCGAAACGAGCTCATTGTCGTCTTGAAGTAAATCTCCTTCCGACTTCCGGACCTTACGATATGATTGCAAGTAGTCGTTTCTGTTTTCCTTGTTTTCTGAGTCCGGAGGAGAAGGTGTAGCTCTTAAGCTGATTGCCAGCTGCGACCGTGGAAGAGAGGCAGTCAGTTGGAAGCTTAGAGACGATTGCGAATGTCTCTTGCTCAAACTTCCTGGCATTGGCCCGTATCCTGCTGGAGACCCGGGAACTTGTGGATGCTGCTGCAGCAGCTGCTGTAAATAGTTGATATACTGCTGCATTTGCATCATTTGCATCTGCATGTTTGCGGCGTTCATATTTGGATTAGGGTAGAATTGTTGTTGTGGTGGCATACCAGCATACATAGAAGCTCTGTTGTTAGCAATGTACAGCTGCTGCTGTTGCTGTTGCTGCTGAGCAAGTCCAGCGTAGTACTGGCGCCATTGTTCGTACTGTGGGTGTTGCTGAGGTGGTGCTTGGTGCATCAAGTTGGGATTATATGCCTCGGTGTCTGCATCTTCAACGTTACTATCGGATGAATCGTCCGCCTCTGAGTCTTCTTCTTCGACATCATCATTTCCAACCTCGGAAGAAGTCTCATACTTGCTGGAAGTAGTAACCTCAGTTTTGGCTGAGATTTCGCCAGAGTCTAAAGCGGAATCTGGTGCTGCTCCCAAAGGCGCTAGATTAGGATTAGAGTTGTTACTGGCAGCATTTCCAAAAACGGGATACTCTGGAGAATAATAATCGTTGTGCTGACTCTGGTCAGAACCGAGAAACGTATTAACAGTAGGTCTTGCTGGATGGTTTGCTGCTGGGTCACCTGTGGTGTAAGCTACTTCAAAGGTATTGTCAGCGGCATCGAAAGTGGCGTCTTCATCATCGTCTTCATGCAATGTCATATGCTGAACTGATTTGAGAACAACTTCCGGATCAGGAGGAGGGGCCTTCTTCCGGAGTTTGGATGAAGGCGAAGACGAGGGCGAAGAAAATGTGATCGGTGACAAGACAGGAACAACCGGCAATTCCTCATTGCTGGAAAAACCCGCAAGACTCTCGTCCTTTTTGACTCGCTGAGGAGTGGAGGGAAGCAGTTTCGATCCATCTTGGCCTGGAATGGGTACTCTAGAAGGCATCATATCCGATTGAGGTCTGACTCTTTTTCCGAGGTTCTTGTTGGCGAAAGTTGCACCAGAAGTCATAGCCGACGCAGCAGCGGTAGCAGCAGCAGATGCCATCTGTGAACCGTAGACGTCCTTCTTGTTTCCGTAATTGTGCGAATCTGAAGAGGTGTACGACGAGTCGGAATTGGTAGACAGAAAGTCAGAGCCAGAGTAGCTCAGACTCTGCATGTGTTTGAGTTCGTTGATACGTGGAGATGTCTGGAACGAGGGTGGCTGCAACTGTTGGGTGTATGTATTACCGGAGATTGGATATGAAGCCCTTTGTTTGGCCTTTGCGTTTAACTTCGGAGGCAGGGGCCTCGAGTTGCCGGCGGAGTATTTTGAAGAAGCCGAAGTCGACGTTTTGTCGGATCTGAAACGGTCGAGAAGTCCCATGGTGATGTATCACTTTGACGATAATGGCCCGCGAGAAATTTCGAGTCACAATCCAAAAATTGTGTGTTGTTGGTTGTTGGATCAAAAGTTGATGATCTCTTTAAGCGAATGACAGTCTAATAACGGAGACGAATACGAGGAAAATAAAACTAGAAAAAGACAAGTGTCTGCAAATTTGCGAGAAGCGATTGGAAGTGAATCTGGCAGCGTTCCGTTGGTGTTATTCAGCAATTTTCCGGCTGAAAAGAGACACTTTGTACTGCTGGTGAAGATTCGTTTGAAGTCTGAATCCTGAGGCTCTAGACAACGAAAAAAAGTAAATGAGTCTGGACTTTGTTTCAGACAAAAAATCGGATTATACAAGAGGGTGCTCTTCACGGTCTTTGACGCTTCTCCGACCACCTTCAATGTTCAGCTACAAGAAGAAAGTAGTTGATAATTAAATTACAGAAGCTAAATAAAGAAGTCTAGGAAATCTACAGAAGAGATGAAGATTCTTTTTTGTATCCTGAGCTTTTTTTGGAAGGAGGGATTTTTTTTTTTGCACTACATAATTGTAATATTATTTCCTGTAATGTACCTAATGTGCCGACTATTTATGTGAACCATGTAGGTTCGCCTAACCTGTGATGGTAACTCAAGGTGGAACTGGCGGATGGAGTACGGCATGTCATTGGAATTTGTGTCTGCCAGAAACGACACCTGGCTGTATACGACAGTCTGTCGGTATTCAAATGTATGTCTGGCTAGATTGACTTCTGGAAGTCTGTCTGCGGTCTGCCAATTCATGTCCATGTTCCTGGAGCTGCTTGCAGACGTCATAATCTTCTCATTTCAGGCGCCGCTTACGTCTCAAAGTAGTGTCGGTCAGGGGACACGCTCCCCAATTCCACTTTCCCACTGCGTGTTTCGGTCGGCTTTAGATGGAGAGGAGTTGATGTAATCTACCCCTTTGAATTTCGACACTTTTGGGAACCTATTGCCCCAATCTCCGTTTTGGGACCGAACATAAACATGCGTGGAGGCTCAGTACATCACGTGTCTGAATTTTCAGGCTCTTCCATGTCGAATTCTGGATATTTTTCAATTCCTGCGTAGGCACGTGAGATTGCTGAGCCAGAAGTGCATCTAAAGTTAAAAATAGACTGAGGCTCCAAATATAGCTGGACTCCAGATATACTCCAGACATAATTACAGACATTGTCAGAGACGCAAACAGACAGACATCTTGGAATACGTCAACAAGAGATAAGAACATTACCTTGACAACCCTAGGCTGTAGGACTCAGCCATATCAATTTTAGTGTCTGCTTTTCGCAGCTGCTGTGGGCTCGTGGTGTCTGAATTTTGATCTGCGATGCTGTGGTTTATGTGTCTTGCATTTTGAGACTTGTTCATAGTACAGCGCCAGCTAGATGGGCCCCTCAGTTACACAATGGCATCGGTCACGACTCCCAATAAACCCAGCCCATTAGGGCGGAAATCAGTATTGTACGCTTTGTTGATGTTCGTAATCAGGCTACGCTACTCATTGATTGTTGCGTTGTAAAGCTTGCACTTTTCAGACAATTAGTGCTCCATTGCTTAATTAGCCAAAAGTTAGCCAAAAGCAGTCCCTTTTGGTGTGAAAAATTTTCCGGTGTGAAAAGCGTCCCACCAGTTGCAACCCAAATCCGAATATTTTACAAGGTGTACTGAGAGGCAAATGCAAAATGTCCTGCACCATGCACTTAATTTAGAGAACTACGTCCGAGAAATGCATATACATGCCCAATAGTCTAAACAAGATTTTATACTAAGTGGATACAGGGAGAACAAATTGAATGCTTGGAAAATAAAGTACATGCAGACACACAACATCCCACGCAGACCCAAACGCACACCAACAATACAAGACCACGACAAATATACAAAGTGCCGAGTAGGTGTCAACGTCTCCCTCGGTGATCTGGTGCCAAAAGCCCAACAACCCCTACTAAATTACATGGGCTGGCTCCAGGATTAGAGGACCTCGAGGAATCCTGATTCGAGCAACAAAGAATCGACGCAAGTTCGCTTGAAGAAGGGGCAATATTATTGGGCATCGTGCGTAAAAATAAACTCCTTGCGCATAGAGTTGCAAGAATTGAAGTGATGAGCTGCTAAGGGTTCTTCTGTATGGAACCGGATTGGAGAAGGAATTGCTCTGGTTATCCAAGATTTCCTCACAAATAATAGCAAAACCTGTGTCCAGCATCTGTACCTGATGATCGGCTGCTCATTTGGTGGAAGAATTATCGTCAGTAGCAGCAGTAGGAGTTTTGCGCTTGCAAAATTTTCTGCCCGAATCGTATTTCGAAGTCTCTAGCACAGGGCTGCTTGTTTTGTTTTGCAATCGAAATCACTGGCTTAAACGATCTCTACTGTAGCGACAATGCACTCAGCTATCCATATTGCTGAATACTTAGTGAAAAGTGGGACCAGAAGGATGAATTGCAAGCAGAAAATATTTGAGTGGGCCAATGCTATTTTCAACAATATTAGGAAATCGAATGTCTGAAAACAGAGAATAGCCTAAACATGCCTAAAAATCTAGGTCACCTCGTCCAAGATACTTAGTACCTAAATGTAGCTGTTTCTGACTATCTCCTACGTTTCCGTTTTCATTGAAATGAGCATCAATTTTTTCGCAGCCAAGTTATACCGACTCTTCTCTGGTTCCAATATGAATTAGTTCTTAGAGATAAATATGAAATACAACTGGAGGGGACGATGTTGCCAGTACAGGGTAAGTAGTAACACGAATAAGATTTACTCTAAATTCAGTTCAGTTTATAGAGGAATCTTGGCGAATAGAAAGGTACATTAGAGTGCAGTGGATGGTTCACTTTAACGCATTCTGCTTTGCACACCTAGGTTGGGTAATCCATGCTGAAAGTCCTCAATTGAATGGCGAACGGCCATTCAGTATACTTATGGATACAAGAAAGCGACGTGCCACTTGAAGTTGGCAAGGAATTTCTAATCAAACCTGAACTCTCCACACACGACTCCCTGAATATATGATCCCAATCAGTTCCTCCGATACGGCCGGTAATCGTAGATTCTAAAGAGTTCTATCGTGTTGCTAAAAGGTTTTGTTTCTACATGTTCTCTGGGATACGGCTCAATTGTATAATTGGGATTATCTTTCTCCTTGAAATTCCGTTTAATTCCTACCGGAGATTATTGGAGGAAACCACCTAAAATGTGAATACTTAATAAGCAGTCCCAAATTTTTTTCAAACAATCGGAAAAACTCTAAACCACCCTCGGTTACCGACGAGTTTGGTATGGGTTGTTTGTGAATGGAAGATTCCAGAGAAACAATATCCAGAATAGCCGTTTGATCTCAGCTCTTTATCTATACCTTTTGCTTAGAAATAGCCAGAATATGCTGACAAACAAAAGTGGCTCAACAAACCACGGAAAAAGACGCGGCTGAATCTCAACTCTTAACTATGGACATGTAGCTTCCGCCACATCCACTCTGACTGCATGAACAAGTCTGTGTCTGTTTGTTTGCTTGACCAGTCTTGTGTGGTTCCGTTGGCTCTCTTCATTCTTTCGCAGCCATTCTGTGGCTCTTACGGTACTGTGGAGGCCTATAAAAGTTGCGCATTACCCCAGACTACGAGGTCTAATGAAATATTTCAATTCAATCATCGAATAACCATCTTTTCAGCTGGCAATTCACTAGACTTCTACTAATCTTCTATCTTATTATGTCCATTCACGCCCAGGCTGTGACTTTCACTAACTTTGGCAAAGATCTTCCCAATGTTCTCAAACAGACCAAGTTCGTCATTGATCCTGCCAACTTGAAAAGTAACCAGTTGGTGCTCAAGGCTCTTGCCAATTCTGTCAACCCCTCTGATATTCATGAGATTTTTGGAGGATACAGGATCCCAAGAACGCAATACTTGAATCCAGATGAGCCACTCTATGTTGGTGGAAACGAAGGCGTTTTCCGCGTAGTTGAAGTTGGTTCAGATGTAAAATTCAAAAAGGGTGATTGGTTGATTGCCAAGTTGCCTGGATTTGGAACATGGAGAAATTATGCTTTGGCTACAATCGAGGCTGAAGATCCTGAACCTTTCATCAAGATCTCGTCAGATGATGACGACAGCTTATCTGTAGAGCAGGCTGCCACCATTTCTATCAATCCTCCCACGGCTCTTCAGCTCTTGGACCAGTTTGTCAAGGACTGGGCTGACGATGGTAACGACTGGGTTATTCAGAACGCAGGAAACTCGCTGGTATCTAAATTCGTTACCCAATTGGCCAAATTGAAGAATGTAAAGACGATCTCAATCGTTAGAGATGGGAAATCAGAAGAAGAAATCAAGGAGTTGCAAGACTTCCACGCTACTAAAGTGTTGCTTGAGTCTGAGTTCTTAGCAGAAGATTTCCTCTCTAAGACTTTGCCAGCCTTGATTGGTCCAAAGGGAAGAGTCAGATTGGCTTTGAACTCCATTGGAGGAGGAGAAGCAGTTACACAGCTTGCCAACTCGTTATCGCACGACGGTTTCTTAGTCACCTTTGGTGTCATTGGTGGAGGTCAGATTTCCATTGATCCTAGAATTCAGTTGTTTAAGAACATCACCACTGCTGCCTACTGGTTGACTGCTAATACTAAGAAAAACCCGCAGTCCAAGGTTGATACGGTTCAAACTCTTCTTGAATACTACAGGCAGGGAAAGATAGTTGATGTTCCTCTTAACAAGATCCAGTTCAAGGAAAGTGAGGATATCCAGAAGGTATTTGTCAATGCGATCGTTAATTCTAAAGACGGCAAACAGGTGATCTTCTACGAATAGATCGAATATTCGAAAGGATATATAGTTGTCTTGTTTTTTTGTAGTTGATATATTATACTTCGATTATTGAATTTTAAAGAGACGTGGATCTATTGTATAGAAGAGAATGTTCTACAGTTGGTTGCATCTTTTCCATTAAAACATTTACAAATCGCAATTTCATTGTTCTATTGTTTCATTCACAAGCATCAGCTATTAATCACAGATATAAAGTACACCCATACCTTTCTTTCCATACCATGGCCATCATTACATACATAAAAAAGTCTAGTTCTGAGGTGGACTGAAGTCCAACCAATTCCAGCCTGCAGTGCCATTAGCATTGCCATTAGCATTGCCATTAGTCTGACTGCCGTCGATCAAATCGAGATCCAAATTGGCATTCAAATGAGATTGTTGCATCTGATCGCCTACGTACATATCTTCATTAACTCCAGCTAAACCAGATTGACCTGGCTGTGAATCCAAATCGTAGAAGTCAGATCCAGTTTTATTGCCTATCGTGAACGAATCCGACTGGAACAAGTTGATGTTCAAGAGCTTGTCTATTTCATCGACGTTGTTGCTACTTACGGGTGTATGCTGATGGTTCTGGAAGTTGTTTACTGGCAAACTGCTCGACAATCCTGAACTTGCGTTTATAGAAGTATTGACATTGTTGGAGTTGATTCCGATATTGGTGCGAGAAGCATTGCTGTCAGCGTTGGTGCCAGGTTGAGTGAAGTCAAGGAAGCTGTCCATGTTGACCATATCCTTGTTTGTAGAATCGTAGAATTTATTCCCGTCGTAGTTGGACAAGTCAAAGTCGTTAGAGCTAAACTTATCGTTCTGGTTGACGTTGCTAGTATTTATATTAGACTTGGGCGCTGAAGAAGGCGAGAAATTGCTCTTTAACAGTTGCAAGCCGTTGAAAAGATTGGTATTGTTATTCAGTATGATCTTGTCGCTAGGATTTTTTCCAGAGACTGAGGAATTTCCAGAATCGTTGCCAGAATTAGAGATAGAATTAGAGATAGGTTCGGGGTTAGCGATATGATTGGTGCTTGAGCCAGAACCGGAATTATTGTTCAATGGCCTCAAAACTCCATGCAATTTGTAAAACAATCCACAGGCGTTACAGAGCAAATCGCCATTGTTAGCCTTTCTCCATAAGGGGGTCGTTTTGGTTTGGCAGTTGGTGCATTGCAATACTCGTTTTCCAATGCCAGTACCAACCGATGGCTGTCTCTGCTTGAACTTTGGAGGAGATACCGACGTGACGTTGGGCACCGTATTTGACTGTAAGGAAGTATCGAACTCCGAATTCTGGTTAAGCTTATAGTCCAGCTTCAAAGTCGATTCCAAAGAATTTATATATGATGAGAGAAAATTGTTATTTCCAGGAATGTTCTTAGTACTATTATTGTTAGCAAATGAAACTTCAAGTGGCATATTGCTTGTAGTGCTTGTCGCAGTCGTAGCTGAAGACTTCATCGTTCCAAAGATCGCGGAGTTCAGTGACGCAAGAGTATTTGTGCTTGAATCTGGTGAAGTGACGTTGTTCGTCGTGTTATTATTGATACTGATACCTTGCTTATTAATTTGGCTGTTATCCTTCGCGATTATGTTAGCCTGGTTATATTCTTCCTGGCTGATTCTACGGATATGGGCCACGTAGTCGAACTCGTCCAAGTTGGGGTCGTTGAGATCATCAAGCAGGTCGCGCTTCGATCCATTGATAGTAACAGGACCTGAGTTCTTGGCTGAGATGGAGTTGGAACGATTACTAGACATTGAATTCAGACGATGGATGGGTTTAGCAATGCCATTAACGGAGCCAGAGCTTGAACGGTTAGACGCTGGAGCCGTTCCGGAGGCACCCAGCATCAACTTCTTGTTCTGGATTCTCCATGCTATGTTGGAGATTCTCTGGTTGTGAGGTAAGTAGTTCTTGTTCTGGTACATCTTGAAAATTTCGATGGAGGAGTTGTCTGCGTCAGCAATAAGGTTGGAGACGACAAGGGGTTGTTTCTCGTTTACTGCTGAATTTGACAACGATGGCTTGTAGGAGATCTTGGATCCGAGGGAAGGTTTAGCTTGTTTATGATTGGAGGTATTTCCTTGTGCCATTACATATAGTTAGTATGGAAGGAGCTGCAGATAGGACAAAAGGGAAAGTGTCGTCCTCAACGTAAATGAATACTTCAGCAGTCAAGCAGGATTGATAGTTGTACAAGAAGAGGGGTGAATATGAAAGAGTGTGAATCTGGATGTAGAAGACTGTCTCTTCAAGTTTTCAAATCTTAGATTTAGGAATTCAATTTTCAGATTGAAGTTTACACTTTGAGTCACTGGGTCAGTTTTCGTGTTGGGAATTCAGACAAAACCGACAGCAAATTTGATTCGGGGAATATGGACTGTGATCCTTGGAGCTTATGGAAGAAGAAGTTGGTACGCTCCTTTAATCGTGGGATCTCAAAAAAAGTCAAGAACGTAGATTTAGAAAAAATGACGAAATTATTGCACAGCGATATACAATGAGACTCCGACTGTCTGTCTGCTGTGCGGATGAGAGACGAGTGGGATGTGCCAGAAAGTATGGACACTAGTGTCTGAATATATGGATGGGTCGGTGTCTGTTTTCAATATTAGGGAAAAAGAAGCAGACACATAAATTAAAGTTGTCAGTACTGAATTTTTTTCTGTACTTGACTAATAAGACTGAGGGGGGATTTGGGGGCCAAGGCTCGTTAGATAAAACCGGGCCAGGCTGGGACAGCTAAATACACTGGTAACACTAATCAAATAGTCTAGCAGAAATACAGCCAAATGACCTGATGTCTCTTCTACCAGCTAGAGGCTCTAGATCGGTCAGAAATGGAAACGAAGATGGATACAAAAAGAAAAGAGAAAAGAGGAGCTCTTACAATATTATGTGGGTTCCCAACTAACCCTACTAAACTTTACTGACCAATGCACAGACCTGCACGTTGCGCATTGACCTCCATATGGTAGATTATTTTGACTCCTCTCCCCAGCATCTAACGCTCTTCATATGTAGTGTCTGCAGGAGACCAAGGAGCGCAAAATGTACGGACCGAATATTTCGGGAAACGGAAATGTCTGTCGCCTGAGGCGAATTATCAGTCCGAGAATACACAAGCCAGCAGCCAGACAGACAATATGGCTGCAATTCTTTCTGAAAGTCCATTGCAAAGAAGGAATAGTGTTTTTCCTATGTAATTCAACTATTTGGTTGCATCAGTTTTGCTCCCTCAGCTAAGGTGCCCACTACAGCCACTTCCTGTCTCTCTGTTGTGGAAATAGCCCCACATGCAGCCCTACCGACCGTTTTTGTGAGCCCGAGGGTTAAGAGAGAACCAATTGAGCGTTCTTCTTTACTGAGCTACCCCACATAAACCTTTGCCTAGTAGACTCTCAGTTTTTGGACAACATATCGCGATCAGTCGATCATTCTCCTCATATCAGCTGGCTTTATAACCACCATTCTGAAGCGCTGCCCGAGCCGGATGCCGAGCCTCACGATTCAAGCGGAGACATTGCAGTTACGACATTGTCCCCACATCGCCGGTTCAGGCATCATCGCAGAATATTATTCGGATCACGTGAAAAGAAGAAGTATCCGACCATTTCAGCTGCTGGGAGCATTGACTAAACCTTCAGGCTTCGTGGCCCTTCGTGCATTTGAAATAGTTATCAATACGTTCCTCTTTGATTGACCAAAGTTGCTGTCATTTGGATCTCGAAGTTTTTGTGCATTTTTCTTTGCGAATTTTTCGTATGTATCCTCTGGATCTAGTTTTCGCAAATGGAATATGCAAGCGAGCCTTGCCAACACCAGTGCAGATCCAAATCTATTTGCACACATTCACACACACGGCTACCCCTTAACTCGAAAACTACAGCAACAGAAGAGGAGAAGGACTCATGATATTGTCGCCTCGCAGCTGCTTGACTTTAAGAAATAGTAAAGAATTTCTACTCCATTTTGTAAGATTCGCAGCCATTTAAAGTGAGCTGCCAGAACAACTTGTAAATGTGGGGAAATGGCATATAATTTCGTTTAAAGTTTATCCAGTATCTTCCACTGTATCCTATAAGTAAAATATCCCTGGCTTTCAAAATATTCAAGATCGTATCTATTGTAATCTGCCACCAGAATGTGTTGTAATTTTCATTTGTAGAATATCACGTGATTCATCACATGATGCATTTCCCTATAGACAAAAAAGTGATTGTAAAGCAAATTTCCTAACCATCTCCTTCATTACCACCAAGTAATGGCAGACAAGGTCAAGGAGTTCAACGACTATAATCGTCTCAAGGCGAAGTATATTGGCTTGGGTAACCCGGACACGACTCGGGAAGAGTTTTTGACCAATGTCCACAGAGATACACTCAGTTCACTTAGCCATCATGATAATCTTGTTCTTTACAATTCGGTAGTTTTAAACAAAAATCCAGAACTTTTGCGACAGGATATGATTAAAAAGATGGTACAACCACTTAAGAAGAAGAGTGCAGATTAATTTCCCAATTTTCAATCTGAACTCCATTAAGCATCTATAACTGTAATTGCCTACACTTTAGGCCGTTGTAGGCTGATGATGACTTTTGATGACTTACGACCATAATTTTACAACTGTTGACTCATGCGATTTGCGTGTGTCCATATATAATGTATTATACCTAGAAAATCGATATTTTAACTGAACGGGTGGGTTTCCGCTCCGAACTAGTCTTTTTGCTTGTTTCTTAGAAGTAGTGTTTGCTAGTAGTAACGAAAGTAGAATCTCCCACTTCAAACGGCGCTGTTGTTGTTAGTGCTACTATTGGTTATAAGCGGAGCAGATTCGTTTGTTTCTACGACCGTGATTACCTCTGTACGGACGTACGTTGTTCCTGTAACAGCAACAAAGATTGACAAGAGCAACAAAATTCCAGAAATTACAAACGAGAAAATCCATTGCAAAGCAATCACTTTAGTGAAGATCTGACCAAGTCCCAAGCCAAATGTGATTATAGACGAACTTATACCAATGCCCCAATCCCCAAATACAAGTACAAGGAAACCAGGAACTAGAAGGAAGTCCCACACTAGAACGTTGGCTATGATCCTGGCAGCTAATCCCGTTGATTTGAACAAAACAGCACCATTCCAGAAAACAGCATACAACAACCAGGAAAGGGGAAAAGCAGACGTAGGTAAATGGATCAAGATCCAGTTTCCCAAAGGCTTTATAGAATAGGTTCTGTGGTTAAAGTACAAGATCAAAATATTGAAAAAGTTGATGAGCACTACAACCTCGCTCCAAAAATAGTGACCCAGTCCAAAGAGCACACTCCACAAATAGGTTCCAGCATTGAAGATGAAGAAGTGCCAACCAACAATAACCGTAGTGTTCAAACGGCCAGAATCAATATCTGGCAAAAAAATCTGGAACACATAGGTGATCTGGAGAATGTACAAAATGATCCAAAATACAAATGTCACAATGGAACTACCCGAAAAAGGAGTATCACCAGGCAGAAAACCACTGTCAGGATCAAAAGGAGACTTTGAAACAGCATATTTGGCGTTTCCCCATAGAGACAACACCAATGATATGATAGTGGCCACCTTATGGGTAGTGAGTTCTTCGTTTGAAGGCATTACAGCTAGACAATTAAAATTATAGACGATGGCAAAGTTCTGCAATACACCCACTGAACTTCAAATAGCAGACTGAAGATTAATTATGAGCTCAATTGATTCTTTTAGACTCGGATAAATACACCCAGTTGTCTGTTTGATTTGAGACTTAATTACAAAGAGATCCTATGATTACAACTACTGGAAATATAGCGATATATAAAGACAAACACTACGGAGGATCCACAGGCAAACCTCTCCACAGTCCCTACAACAAATTGGAGTCATGTTACTTTTTATATCCTGAATATGGAACTAATTTCACATACCTGATTCAGTCGCCCCTTAATCCAGGGTTCGGGGTCGTGGAATGGACCCGCCTAGATTTGTTATCTACAGTATTTAGATACAGCCATTGTTCATTCACAATAAAGTGCTCTTCATAAAGGCGGCCAAACGAACTAAAAAGGTTACAGTAAAATGCAAGGTTACGTACGAACATAACTGTATATTTCCTGGTTATAAAATTAAACAAAGAATAAAGTCTGACTATATTTGTTGAAATAGCATTGACTGCGGATAAGAATGGTTGCGAAAAATCCCCTTTGAGAACCAAAAACTTGATTCTAGCGTGAATATTCTTGTAGACAGCTCTCTAACACGTAGATCTGTGCTTGGAGTTTACACTTGTCTTTTTAAGTTGCTCGTGCTGGATTTCCTTCTTGTCTTCCACTCCGCCAGACGAGATGGACAACAACAATCTGTAGACTAGACCCTTGTCCACCTCTTCTGTATTGTGCTTAGCGTCAATAACGTCACGAACATCCTTGCACGACTTGATCAACAACTCGACAGCTTCAATGCTGTCCTTGACCAACTTCTCAAGGAGATTCAAACTGAGCGACTGACGAACAACCACTCTCAAGATTTCCTTTTCTCCTTCATCTGGAGGCAAATGGTAGTTGGGAACAATGTAGCCTTTGTTTCTCAACAAAGTAGAGAAAATACCCTGGGGAATCTCAGGGTAGGTTTCTCTCAATTCCTTGGAGAATCTGAAGGCGACAACTGGTAAACCAGGTTCAAATTTCTCGTTGTGGATAGCTTCCTTAGTATGTTTGCTATCGACATGGTGAACCTTTGTATACACTTGAGCAGCTCTCTCGTCACTCACTTCCTTGTGGATCACCGACAACACTTCAAAATACTCCGATTTTTCCAAGATGTTAGACAATAACCTTGCATTGGTGATACAAGAGTTGAAGATCTTAGAGTATCCTTCTTTTCCCAAAGTCAAGAAATTGTAGTACTGGAGAACCACCGGGAAACCAGCTCTGGAGAAGTTCAAACCAAACGTCTCTTCTACACCTCCCAAGTAGTCTAGAGAGAATTTGAGAGACTTTGGCAACAAATCCGCATCCTTCCAAATGACCCAGCCCAAGCCAGCAGTAGTTAAACCAAACTTGTGGCCGGAAGTGTTGATGGAATCAACTCTGGGAATCTGGAAGTCCCACTTTAAGTGGGGGTAGACAAACGGAGCAACGAACCCTCCTGAAGCACCATCGACATGGATTCTTATATCAAGACCCTTTTCCTTCTCAATTTCGTCAAGCAAGTGTGAGATCTGCTCAACAGGCTCAAATGCACCGGTGAACGTCGAACCAAGGATAACAAAGATCCCGATCGTGTTTTCGTCTACGGCTTCCTTGATTTTGGAGATATCGATAAGGTGGCCCGATTGCTCATTGACATGGATAAGTCTGTCCTCAACGTCGAAGTAACGGGCAAACTTTTCCAAGGCAACCTGGGCGACGCTGGCCATGATAATGTTGGGATTTTCCGTCAGTTTCCCAGCAGCCTTTCTCTTTTCTTGCCATCTCTTTTTTAATGCCAACCCAGCTAACATGATAGCCTCCGAAGAGCCAGTTGTGGCTGTTCCAATTGAGTTGATTATCTTTTTACCTGTGGCGTCAACTTTGGTTGGAGCATGCCACAAATTTGACAAGATGCTAATACATCTTTGCTGGAAGTCGATAAGCAGAGGGTATTCGTCGTTGTCGGCCAAGTTCTTGACAATATTGTCTGTAATTAACTTCAATTGGGTATCGTCACAGCTAGTGTTGACAAACGAGGCAAGGTTCAACGTGGGGTTACCGTCCAAGGTCAATTCTTCCAGCAAGTATTTGTAAACCAATTCGCCAGAAGATGAATGCAGTGGAATTTCATATTTGGGCACTAACTTTTCAGAATCGTACTGAGAGATGTATTCTTCTCTTTTGGTCAACTTCAGTTTGACAGCATTCTTCAAAAGTGATGTTTCAAGGACTTCAGCGTCAATATGTTTAGATAAAGTCATTTTGTATCAATTGACAAAGTTGAACAATTAAAATTAAAAAGGAGCGATTCCTGTCGATTTTTATATCACTTTCTGATTTTCTAGTAATATGGCTAAACCTCTAACCGAATTTTCAGCCAATTTTGTTGAATAAATTTGCCAATTGTACTACTGAATTCAAGAATTATCTGATATTATTCACACACAGCTTCTAATTTGCAAGTAATTAATGTCAATGGTAATTCAATTATTTATATTGTACAAATGGGCCAAATAGCCCCTGGCAAAACTCCCCATATATATACATGTCCACCGGATCCCAGTTTACCAACACCGGATGCCCCACTGTGACATCATCCGACCACTCCAAATTCCGAGGTATCCACGAGTTGTACGAAGTACTATATACATTTGCAATTGTGATACCTTCCCAATTCTGAAACCAATTCTTAAGCTAATTCACCTAAGCCTTATCAAAATTTAGAATTCAAACCCTTTTGAATAATATCTCCACAATCCCCCCTTTATACTCTACGTCTACTGAGTATGGAGCAGCCTTTCAAGAATATTAGTGTCTTGTCAATGTTTTGGCATGCCGATGTGAAGAGCAGAAGAAGTTGCCGTTAGAGCTGGGATTCAATGGTTTTTGAGAGAACCTTATGACAACTTCACTCGAGCACGGGCACAGTCACAATTAAAGGGTGAACTTGGGGTACGGAAGAACATGGAAGCTACATTCCAACTCACAAGAAAGTCGCCTGGATATTCACAATATCTATTGTCTTTGTAGGGAACCAGGGCCTCCCGCTTAAGCACAGCATGAACTGAGCGACAGCTGATATTGTATGCTTTCATCATTCGATTCCTCTTTACCCATTCCTTTTAGTACCTTCTCTGTTAACCCATTCTTCGAAAAAGTTATGCCTTACTTTTACCGTACGAATTCCAGCTTTCAGCCAAGTGACATTGTGACAGGGAATTGCTTCTAATCTACAATTTAACAGTCTTCCAGAGCATCCGAACTTTCGACTCCGAGACATTTCATGGCCCTAGCTATGGAGCCACCCTCCGTATAGGTCACGTGAGAATCTGGAATTTTTCAGCAAAGCAAAGACTGCTACAGAATGGGTGCAATTCTAGACCCAATCCACATGTAATTGTTCTGGCAATACCTGCCGGCTGGTCGCTGCTTCAGATGCCGCCCGTTTATGAATTCCACTCTAATGTAAGGAAATGTAACCCGATTGTTCGAATTGTGGAGACGTCACGTGAGTACAGATGAACATGTTCAGTTTCTACAGTCTACAATCTATTTAGTCTTTAAACCGTAATGCATTAAAAATTAAACTTGATTTTATACACATGTGGCCCTGATGCGGAACGCTGGTTCAAGTTTGCTCTCAATTATACAAGATCTGAAGCGTGACATGACTGAAAACTGATAGCGCAAGTTTCAAAAATTTTACATTTTCAAAATTTACAACTCTCACTTTCAATATTCGACCTTTCAGACTTAAATTATAGTCCGGAGGCACTTACTCGACTTCGTCGAACTTTTCGCCGTCGATCAAGTCTGGGATACCTTCATCGCCACCAGCTGGGGCACCAGCGTTAAGCTCAGTAGGAGCCTTACCGGCTTGCAATTGTTCGGCCAATTGTCTCAAGATTTCCAAGTTTTCAGCACCGAGTTGAGGCAAGATCTGGGGAATCAACTGGGTCACGTTCTTCTCTTGAGGGTAACCAGTGAAGGCAAAAGTGTTGGATGCAGCAGCACCTTGGACACCAACTCTGTTGAAGTGCAAGACCTTACCGTCTTCTCTGAAGAAGTTGGCTTCTTCAACATTTTCGATCTTGGTAGCCTTCAATTTGCCCAAGGCTTCGATCAACTTGGTGTCGTCCTGTTCGGTCTTGACCACCTTCTTGGCCTTGACTCTGGAGCCACCGACCTTCTTGGCAGCGGCCTTCTGCAACTTGGCTAACTTTTCTGGATCAACTGGCATTTCTGTTGTTGGAATTGGGATGGTGGAATAAGAGAGAAGGTAGAGTTTTTGGATTCACGGTGAAAAATCGTCGACAAAAGTAGAGGCGCACGACTGTTGTGCATATAGGTAAGTTTAAAAAAGTGGAAGCAGTGAATAGTAAGAGGGAAGAAAAGAAGACCAGAACCGCAAGAGTAAATGAACAAGAAGGATATTGATTCAACAGCCAATAGAGTCGTTTGTAACTTGAAATATATATTTATATTAACGGCGATAAAAATAGTCTATTACGATTCATATCCATCGAGTTCACCCAATTTTCGCCGAATAATCTACTCCATACAAAAATTTCGCAGTAATTTAGAGAAATCCTTTTTTCCTCGCTCCCGTCTCATTCTACCTTCTTCCAATCTGCCCTGGTATCATTTGGATGCACGTGACGTCCAAATCAAGTAATTTATCACAACTTGTAACCACGACTTTTCATCTTGATCACCATTCTTCTTTTCCCTCCACTGCCATGGGTCTTTTTTCACCATCCGGAGTGGTCACCTACGTCCGCAGTGCTGCGTTCCGTCGGTTTCTTCCCGATTGGGCCATGGCTTTTGCACTCATCGCCTACTTTTTCATCATAGCTGAACATGCCCGGCCCTTCGAACGTCAGTTTTCTCTTAGTGACTTGTCCATTTCGCATCCTTTTGCTGTAGTCGAACGCGTAACTGGAGTCAATTGCATCTTGATCTCGTCGTTGGTTCCCGTGTTCGTCATTATCGTATTCCTGGCAGCGAAATTCAATTATTCGCAAGCCAGCAATAAGCATGCTGCTCTTCACTCGTTGATGCTTGCTGGTTTGGGGCTCGTGGTCTCACTCAGTATCAATGGCGTAGTGACCGACATATTAAAAAACTGGATCAGCAGACCGAGACCTGATTTCTTGGCCCGGTGTGGAGCAAAGTCTGGCACTCCTGTTGGTAAACTCGTGGATGTCTCTGTATGTACTGCTCCTTTTGGAATCAACATCTTGACAGACGGAATGAGATCCACACCTTCGGGTCATTCTTCTATCAGTTTCTCTGGCTTGACGTTCTTGACTCTCTGGCTTATCGGACAGCTCAAAGTATTGAAGTCTGGAGCTCCTCAGCCTCTCTACAAGATCCTACTTTCGGGAACTCCTATTCTTTTAGCCTCTTATATAGCCTTGAGTAGAACTCAGGATTATAGACACCACTTCCTTGACATTATATTAGGTGGTACAATCGGCAACTTCTTCGCCTTCTACGCCTACCACCGCTACTTTAACAAGGTCTGGTCTGATGACTCCGAGAAGCCATTGGACGACGAGACTAGTGATCTTTTACCTCGCTAGTGGTAGTACAAAATACTTGAAAATATAGAGAATACAAGTCACAAAATGCATTGATGCAATTTATTCGAAGTCTTTGAGCCTTTCAAACCGTACAAAGATCTAGCTTGGTGACAGTAGATGCTCACATCTACATTTCTAAGCAAAAGGCTTGTCCCTACGGCTTGTGTTTCAAGAATATTTACCTTGTGATTTCTTTACATATTACATATCACTGGACATTTTGTACCTCTAATATAGCACTTCTTTGTATGTCATTCCTTTTCGCCTACATAGATCCCAGCTGTCACATGGCCAAAGTTCGAGACAATCTCCAACTGAAACATCTTGGCTGCAGCACAATTTTTCTGCCCAGAATGGCTGCGAAATCTTCAGACAAATCTGAAACAGATTTCAATTGAGATTGAACGCTCCTTCTTCTGCTCAAACTTATATAACAATAGGAATTGGAAATGTATTACGTCCCGGTCAATACTTCAGCTATAAAGTCATTAGGTCACTTGTACAATGGGCTTGACAATAATAAGAAGAGCTAGTCCCGATGATGGAGATATAACCATCTTGATGACTATAACTTCCACTTATACCTTGGGCGATTCGGAGACTTTACCTGTTCCTACTCCAACTTCTTCTAAGTCTACTTCAATAGTTTACAAAACTACAACATTAGTAACTTCGGTCACCTCTAAGAGAAGTTCCACTAGTACCATGAGTACTTTTGAGCACAGTTCATCATTAGACTCATCAATGTTTGAAACAGAAACTGAAGATTCGAGTCCAAGCTCTTCAAGCATTGCAAATAGCATTCCCTCCCCTAGTACGTCTAATATAGCATTGACTTTAGATAGAGACGTTGACGGCTCGGGTAAGTCCACCAAATTAGGTTTGGCAGTAGGGTTGCCAGTCTCTATATTTGCTGTGTTCTTATTTGTTGCTTTAGGATTCTTTCTTCTAAAAAGAAAACTGGACAAAAAGATGTTAGAATACGAGAACGAATATTACAGTTACCCTCCTGATAGATCTCCTGTCACAAAACTTGCTAAATCTAGGATACAGCCAACAGTATCAATGGTTCCAGAAAACTCCACCAAAGAAACTCAAGAAGCTTTTGAAGCATCTTCCATCTACTCTACACTACATAGCACTCCTCGTATATTACCTGGTCCTCAAAGAAGAGCTTATCGAAATTCTATTGGCAATTTCTTTAAGGATAGGCTAAGCAAGGTAATCAAAGTTCAGGATATTGGAATGGGTGAAGACAATTCGATTGACTCAAGGCTAAATTCGCACCCTAATCTACTGCGTTCATCTATGTTCATGTCACCTGTATTCCTAAAAAGGTTCCATTTAGGGAAAGGTGCCAGTAAAGAAAATAAAAATGATGCCAACACTATTCAACCTCAGCTTGTTCCAGTGCCATATTCAGAACACACTATCCACTTGGGGCCAGTGGGGAGCAGAAGAGATGGAAGGATCAATAGAGCCAAGCTGAAGTTGACTCTCCCTCCTATCATAAGCAATGGTGAAAACGAACAGGAAGAAAAGCCTCAAGAACATCAGAATGTACATGTCGTGGTTCAAGATTATAGAAGGAAGTTGAACGACGAGTTGACTATAGCAGTCGGTCAGGATGTAGCAGTCATTGGCAAGATAGTAGATGGCTGGTGCAAAGTAAGGCTCTTAGGACGAGACATAGATTTCCTCCAAGGCAAGAATTCCAGGATAGAAGGAGTTGTGCCCGCATATTGTTTGCAGAAATTGTAGCAACGTATTTTGAATCTAGAGACGAAGCGGTAATTAAGAGTATCTGGAGAAATTATAGAAAAGAGAGCAGTGAAGAAACTACTTTGAAATGGTAATAGCAAAAAATTAAGTAAAAAAGTTCGGAAGTGTGTAATTTATACATTTCATGTAATAGTACATAGTATAGTTTTTAAAAAGAGCAAGTATAATATATGCCACAATAGAAGGAAATCATCAATATGCTCTTAATCATCATCATCTCATGATAGAATCATCGTTAAGTTACTAGTATAGCTATTCAGCGCTTGTAACCACCAGAACCTCCATAATTGGAATTTGGATGTCTAAGAGAACCTTGACCTGGCTGAGTTTGTTGAATGTTATACTCATACTGTTGCTGTTGATCGTAGCCTCTCATCTGAGCTGGATTCTGGCCCTGAGGCTGCGTAGGAGCTTGTCCATTATTTCTTGGTATAGCTCCACCCTGTTGATTGTAATGGGGAACCTGTTGATGCAGACGAAAGCCTGGAACATGTTGCTGCTGTTGAGCTTGACGAGCGTAAGGATGCGCATGGCCCAGTTGTGGTTGCTGTTGGGGCTGCGGGCGATATTGCTGTTGTTGAGGTTGCTGCGGCTGTTGTGGTGGAGGCGGTGGTCTATGTTGCTGTTGTTGCTGAGGTCTGTATTGTTGTTGCTGGGGAGGATACTGTTGGTATTGGCTTGGTTTTGGTTGTTGTTGCTGTTGCTGTTGCTGTGGCAATGGTTGAATCTTGAGTTGTTGTTGTGGTGGATACTGTTGACGAGGTTGAGCCGCATTTTGTCTATTAGCATCGTTGCTATACCCAAAACTCTGTGACTGAGGATAGCTCTGTTTCTGTGGAGCCACTACAGGATACACTGGTTCCTTAGGAAGTGCCTGAGGATAGAAGACGCCCTTTTGCTGTTGCGACAACGTTGGAATCGACATTTGCTGCTGCAACTTCTGATGCGAAGCTGGAGGATTACTTCCAAGAATCTCTTCTGGAACTTCATTTGTAGGAGTTCTAACATTGACAGGAGCTTTGGTAGCAGCTGGTGGTGACTCAAATCTGTGAATTTGGTTCTGAGAAGAGTTAGGAGAAGAAATGAATCTAGGTCTTGCGTTCTGCAGAGGCGGATTATACTGGTTGATGTCTTCAGGGGCGTTTCTCCTGAATGACTCTTCAGAATTCGAGGAAGAACCGCTACTAACTTTTCCACTTTCAGAGTGAATCGAAACATGGTCTGGGAACTCGGTGTTTCTGGGGGTTGTTGTTCCCAGTGGCACGTTGTTGATTGCACCGGACAAGTTGTATGATGGACCTGATTTAGAGATGTACGAGGTTGAAGGCTCGTCGCGAGAAAACGATTCGTGAGGAGGGGCTGCAGGAGGAGGAGAAAGCTCTTCGTCGCTCGGGTACAACTCTCCGTAGTCTCTCTGGACTCGGGCAGAGTGGTCGTTCTTTCCCAAGGCCTTGGATAACTGATCATTGAACTCAGTATACTGCGTCATAGGGGATTGGACCGAAGAGTAACTACTGTTTCTGTTGTTGTAAACAGGAACATTCAACGACTGATTCAATCCAGAAGAATTAGATGAAGAAGGTAACATGCCAATACGTCTGGCTTCGATCTTTTCCGAACTGTTATCGTCTTCTTCTTCGCTGAACAAGTCTTCATCGTTGACAGGATAGACGTTTGTGTTTCTGTCTTCCAAATCTAACTTTCTTACACCCACAGGCAACTCGTCTTCTATAAACTGCTCCTCCGAGCCATTCAACAACTCGTTCCTGTCTACCTGATACTGGTCAGAAGGAGTTTGAATCGTAGAATACTTGTGGTATATATCATCCAAATGAACAGACTTGTGGTTGTCCTTTGCATCCAAAGTAGCAGCGCCAACTCCAACACCAGATACAACTCCAGAAGCTTCGGATGTTCCACCATTTCCACCATTAGCTACATTGATGGACAAATCATGTATGTTTCTAGATCTGGACAGTGAATCGCCAGCAACCTTGATCTCCGGGGGTGGAGGAGTAGGCATCAGAAATTCCAGAGTCTTTTGTGGATACTGTTGAGCTGCTGGAAGTGGTGGAGCATCTCTAGAATTATACACAGTGTGTTGGCTTTGAGTAGGCGTATTGATTCTGCTGCTACCTGGACTACTCAAAGTCGACAAGGCGCCTACAACTCCCCTCTGACTGCCACAGCCTTCATAGCCTCGGTCTAACTTCTGCTTTATTACCGCTTTGATGTTGGATGTCCATGCTTTCACTTCCCAGCTCAAAAAATCGCCATTTTCAGCCAATTGAAGGACATCTTGCAACTCCAAGTAGTGAACAAATGGTAAAGTAGGCAAGCCAAACAATAACGAATCAGGATCTGTTCTGTTGGCCTTCAAACGTTTAGGTCTTCCGTAAAGTCCGAAGGTATCAAGCAAAGGTACGAAAAACCGGATCAATGTGTCAAAGCCTGGAACAGACGAGTGCTGCTCTGGCATTATGAAGATAGACGTATTTCTAAAATCGTCCGCTACTTTTTTCAGAACTTTAGTAGAGAGAGAAGGCGACTTAAAGTTGATCATGGCCTCCATCTTCAACATGGTGCTGTGGTCGATCAACTGGTGCGATTGCGGATACACTGCAGTGACAGAAGAAGCACTGCTGACTACAGCCATCAACTGTTTCTTCTTCTTTTGGTCTGTTTCGTAGAACAAGATTCGCCCAGGGATGAACGTCTTCTTCTTGAACTGAGAAGGTTCTATAACAGCATAACATCGCTTCCAGGCCATACCACTGCCGTATCTGATAGAAACCCAGTCTTCGTGATCAAATCGTTTTTCAGCCAAAATGGTTCTGATATCTGAAAGACGAGCTCCTCTAGCAGATAACAATGCACCAGAGTACGCCTCCTGAAGGGCGGAGTACTCGTAATTCGATAAGCGCAAGGCTGAGTACCATGTTATCAAGTCATTGAACGATTTGTACTGTAAGATATATCTATTCTTCAAAGTGGTAGAAACGATGACAACATTGTCCAAGTTTTGTTTGGCCGCCGGGAGAGACTTCATCGCGTTGTAGACAGCGTCGGTAAAGTTGATATAGTTTGGTTTAGCCGAAGTCTCCAAGAGGGCATCGGGGTTGTTTCTGAATTGAGCCAAGTTGGCGGCATCCCAATAGGCTAGCTGACATCCGGTCAAGATACCGTATACTTCTTTCCATTCGCGGTCAGCCGGTTTTCCGTCACCGTTGAGATCATAGTAGAGCATAAAGATACCTTCGTGGTACCGACGATGTGACTGCGACGAAAGCAATGTGACAATAGGTACCAATTCCGGCGACAAGCCGTCCAAGTCCGGACGAGGTGAGTTTAGACCTACGGGAGAAACATAAGAGGCTCTTTCTTTCTTTTTAGGCGAAGTAGTTCCGTTGGCGGACGAGTTGGACGAGAACCTCTTCTTTACAGCATGCATATTTGCGGATGTGTTCTCGAGTGTGCGACGATGTCCGGGGTTCTTCGAAGTAATAGTTGACTACACTAGAGAGGTGGTAATAATGTGGCAGTGATGGTTCAGACGGTGTATGACTACGTCGACGGATAAGGATGGCCGTTGTTGATGATACTGCTATTGGCACGATTTGGTATTGTGCTCTTTCTCCCGTGTCTCAAAACAGTAGTATGGGGAATCGCTGATTTAGAGATCTAAGTGTGGCGTGCAATTTTAGAACAACCAAGTGGAATATCAGCAGAGGTTATACTGACGGCGACAACAATAACAACTATATCGCTAATACAAGGACTGTAGAAACGATAACAAAGAAACGAAGAAGCAAAGTTATAAAAATCGAGTTCAATTTTCAACTGTTGTCAATCATGCAAATTGCACCGAAAAAAAAAAACAAAGCCTGCTTCTCCAGATTCGTCGTGCAACAGTAAATTTCTGTCGTACTTCGACGATCTGGCAGACGTTAGCAGGTTTAGCACGAGTGTGACGACACAAAATAGCGACGCAGCCAGAAAATAGTGCCACGCGCACAGCGAGAATAGCGACGTCATAGAGGGGCCGCCAGCTTTTAGGGAGAGTGGCTGCAAGGTGCCATAGCGCAAGATTGGTGTAGCTCAGGCTCTACGGCTTTGCTAAGAAGGCATTGCTTACGGTGGACTCGCTAGGCTGTGAAAGACATTAAGCGTGCTGTGTCTTCCGTGTGTTTTGTCTGTTTTCTGTTGGTATTTGTTGTGCAAAATTGTGCTACCAAAATATTCTGTCTAGTCTTCCGCTGGAAATCTTTTCGATCTGGTCTCACTGTAGAGACCGTCTCCATTCGTCCACCAGAATCAGCAGTACTGCCCTCCGAAGCTGTGCGTCTCCTTGGCCTCTTCCCGTGGAGCCAGCTGCTGGCTCTGATTGGCTGTCGCCGCTGCCTAGAAATCTCGCTGTCATTGTCCTGTGCCATATTTTCTTCCACAATCGTCGCGAGCCACAAATCGGCCCTTTGTGGTCCCAAACCATCGTCGCATCTCACGTTACATGAGAACAAGTCTCGCTGCCTGTCACTGTAATCGCGCTGCTTCCCGGTAGAAAATTGCACTAGCCCGCATTAGAGTATAATATGGCTCACTGGGTTGCCGGAAGTCTCACTACGTACTCCTTAAGCCTCGTTGGTCCTCGCTATTTCTCGCTAAATTTCACATCTCTTCGACGTAAGAAAAGCATAGCTGTCTCTTGTGCAATGTCTAGTTCTAACTTCAAATCCACAGCACTGATCTTGAAGCAATAATAAGACCTTGGCCAGTTTCCCCAATACGGTGACTTTTGCAAGTGCTTCGCCAATCGGGAAATTTCTTGACGCTCGACACGCTTGCTGTTCCCAATCTAGTAACGCCATTTCTTCAAAGCCTGGCGATTGCAACAGATGCAGGCTCTGTAAACAAACACCGTCTGGTTGCAGGACTTACGTCATGGCCTTTGTTTATTGTTGACAGCCATTTAGTGTAACTGAGTGACATCGAAATGAATTTGAATTGCGGAGTTTATTGTCTCGTCTGTAACCCTCTCATTTGCATATTGATGCTGCAGCAAATTCCTTAAAATCTCACTCAAAAAAGCAGCTGAGTCACCGTCTGCTGCAACCATCATCACAACCGCCTTCCTAAGCTCCTCTACTTCTTATAGTTGCGGATCCTATATTCACCAGACGTTCTTCAAGTGTAGCTTCTCGTAGTTCTTCTTGCTATTCCGTATTCTTTCTTTCTAAACTCTAATTTAACAGTAACATATTTTTCGCAGCTTTTGGTCGAATAGTTTTAAATTATTTCGCAGCCATTTCATAAAATCATTTTCAATTTGTCCAACAATTTCTCCTGTTTCTATACTGATTGATTTTCCATATTACTTCAAAATGACTATGCTTCTTCAGTATAATACACAATACAGCTCCGTGCACATTTCACCTTATCAACTCTATCATCTCTCATTCAATAATATACCAATATACACTATACACAATTACAACTTGGAGTCAAAAGCCTTGTCGAAGTCAGTCAACACAAATCTGTATCTGACGTCACTGACACTGATCTTGTTCATCACCTTGTGAACACCCTCTTCACTGATAGGCACCTTTTCGATCCATGGAGCCAAGTTGTTGTCAGCGTACAACTTCAACAATTCGTCAGCTTCCTTCATTGAACCAATACCAGAACCAGCAATGATAGCACCTCCCATAAGCAAGTTGAATGGGGCAATAGTAATAGGTTCATCCACAGGAGGAGCAGAAACAGTGACGTACTTACCACCCAACTTCAAGGATCTGAGGAACGAGTTGTAGTTGACACCCTTTCCGAAACTGGCACAGTTAAGAATCATGTCGAAAGTATCCAAGTTAGACTCGGCCCAGTCTGGGTCTTCTTTGGTGGCTATGTACTTGGAAGCACCCAACTGGATCGCATCTTCCTTCTTGCTGGATGTTCTCGAGAAAGCAACAACTTCCTTAGCACCCAAAGCCTTGGCAATCTGAATAGCCATGGATCCCAAACCTCCAATACCTACGATACCGATGACCTTTTCCTTCAAGTCATAGCCTGCATGACGAACGATTGGCGAGTAGACGGTCAAACCACCACAGAGCAAAGGAGCAGCATAATGAACATCCAAGTTAGCGGGAACACGAGCAGCAAAGTGGGAGTTGACTCTGAAGTGAGAGGCATATCCACCTTGGGTAACGTAACCACCGCACTTCTTGTTAGGAGTATTGTAGGTACCGACGTTACCCTTCTGACAGTATTGCTCGTTGTTGTTCTTACAACGGTCGCATTCACCACACGAGTCGGATTGGGCACCAATGGCAACGATGTCTCCAAGCTTATGTTTGGTGACTTCGGGGCCGACTTCAATGACTTCACCGACGATTTCGTGGCCGACGACCAAATCGTTTCTGTTCAAAGGGCCCCAATTACCAGAAACGGTGTGGCAGTCACTTCCACACACACCGCAGGCAACGACCTTGATGGTTATGTCGTACGGCAAAAGTGGTTTAGGGTCGTACTGGACGAATCTGGCTTTGTTCCAGTTTTCAGTCTTATCGACACCGAAACCGGAGAATTTTTTAGGAACAGTTTTTGAGGTAGACATTTTTGGCAATTGAGTTTTTTTCAATGTTGGTCTACGGAACTCCTTTTTAGGTTCAATGGCCGACGGTCCAGGGGCCTTAAATAGCCACCAATCCCACTGGTTCGACATTCCCCCATCATTCCAGGTTCAAGTTGGACATCTTCGGGCCTTTCCCAATCGGGCTGGAACCACGGGCGTCTCAGTCCATAGATAAAGCCTTGCAGGCGGACTTAGTCGGGCTGAACCAATCTTCGCACCGGGATTACCATATTAGGGCACTGAATTAATAAGCACAGGAAAAGCGGCCGAACTCTATCTGAGCGGCGGAATACAAATCGAGAAACCGCCGACCAGATAAGAGCTGATATAAAAAAAACTGAATTGCCTATATAATACAGTTAACGGCTACGAAGTCAAAGAAAGCAAAGTAATAATGTACACTTACAAAGTTCCACGTGATATAGAGTGTAGACGACAATTGTAGAGTCTGTTACAGCAGCTAATTTGGTCCAATGAGAGTCTTGCTCAGCATTCTTCGATGTCCACAGAATGCTAACTACCCGGCATTTCCTATTCTGGCATCCCTGTTCCATGCCATATTTTGCAGACTTCACCAGAGATCTCAGGACACCACTGTATCAATAGTCTTCTTGGATGCCTCCTTGGGCTTTGAGCAATCTGATCAACTCCAATCCCTGTAGCAATTCCTTTTCGGCAGTATCTATGTCTTCGTAGTTCAAAGCCGAAATAGCAAACTTGGCATGTTTCTGTACCTTGCTGATCAGCTCAGATGTGTCTACTATTGCCGCGATATTCTCTTTGGTGATGTGGTGGTGATGTGCCTGTGCTGAGGAATGCGTAGTAGACGGCTTTCTACTACTGGAAACAGACGTAGTTCTCTTCTTCTCTGGATCTGGAGGAAACACCTGGATAGAAGAGCTTTTATTGATGTGAGTGATATCATCATCTGGCAAGTATTTGGGTGCTCCGGGCAATTTGACCTCGTTGTTACTGTCACTATCTTCAGGTGGAAAATGAGGAACTCCAGGTAAACTGACATCAGCATCGCCACCAGTGGCTCTTGCATCCTTGGAATCTGCTACGTCGTCATCGTCCAAAAATAAAGGAGTCAGTGCGTAACCATTGGCTTCGTTTGTAGAAGTAGAGTCATCAGGAAGAAACAGAGGAGCACCAGGCAATTTAAACGCATCTAAATCCTGTCCCTCGTCTTCTCTCGTAGCGGGTATATCATCCAACCCGGACAAATCAACCAATTCAGTAGGAGCACTAGGCAATTCTTTATTTTTTTCTCTATTTTGACCGATATCATCGTCATCATCGTCATGATGTGCGTCGTTTACTTGATCAATTCCTTCGTTCTGATTTCCAAATTCTTTGTTCAACTCCTCTTCAAGTTCGAGGTCTGTAGGCTCATCCTTATAATCAATTTCATCTTTTATGATTTTGGACAATTGATACTTCAACACTTTGATTTTTTCCTTATTGAGAGTTTCAAACAGCTTCGCATCAGATGCCTTCCCACCAGTCAACTTGCTCCAGTCTACGGTTGCATCGTCGTTGCTGGTGAAAATCGACAATAGCAGCAAGAAATTGAGCGTGGCCCTAAACTTGCCCACCAATGCCGGTTTATTGGTGCTTCTTGTGAAATTGGATAAACTTTCAAGGCAAGAGTTGAACAACTTGTATGAGAAAGACAACACCATACTTAACGATAAGGATCTATCGTTAAGCACCTTGTGCACAGACTCATCTTCTGTGGATTTCTTGATCGCTTCAGTCGTGTCCAACAACGCAATGGTGAAAGTTTGGATTTCCTCCGACTTCGTGTGCAACTTGTTCAGCAAGATATATTCCAAGACGTAGAATTTACAATAATAGGAAACCACAGGATTGACAGATTCAAGCTCGACGGAGCGAGCAATAAAGGGCGAAACTGACTTGTCGGCTCTAAGTGACTCGGGAACGGAGTCTACAGTGATTTGGCTCGACATCTTGTGATGATTGGAGAAAGACGAAGAGATATGATTGTGGATTGTATTCTGTATAGGGATAAGCGATTAGGTAAGTTGTCCGGAAAATCACGAAGTGCACAACAGCACCAAAGAAATCCTAGTGAGGGTAGACCACTTTTTGGAGTACCGCCTAGACTTACCACTACTAATAGAGGATGTCGTATCACTACACGAATTCGACACTGTCGTAGCATTAGCTCTATTCACAAGTATTTAAATAAAATAAGTATGCGGAATCTTCAACATTTCAAATTCATTTTGAAATCTCCATTTCATCGTCATTACACCATAAATTCCTCTACTTCTGCTCCAAATCCAACTCAGGCATTCTCAAGATCTCTCTGTCGTCATTCTTAGCATCTTCCTGCAACATCTTCAAGATCTTCAGGTCTTTCCACTTGTCTGGCAATGGAGTTACGTCGTAGTTCTTTGTAGCCCAGTAGTAGATGTCCCAGTCTGGCTCATCCAACAATCTGTCGTATTCATCTAGTTCAGCCTCGGAGAACTCGCTTAAGTACTTTTTGGCAAATCGGGAGAGAAGCAAGTCGCTTTCTAAAATGCCTCTCTTTCTCAGCTGGTAGATCAACCTGGCTCTTTTGATTTCCATGGTTTCTCCCTCTCTCTTGATGGGCTGGATTCTCATTTTCACTGTGGTATCAATAGCTGGGTTCTGAGGCTTTCCGTAATTGGCGAGCGCCAAAGCAGACGAGCTTATGGATCTCTTTGATGTTATTCTGATTCTGAGCATCGTAGGGTGTTCTGTGGAGTTGGAGGTGAAAAGTAGCCGACGTTGAAATGACTATGTGAAAAATTGGCTTCTCCATATTTCACGTCGTGCGTGAACAGAATTGTAGAGCACAGCGAGCTCCATATAAGAGTGGGCCAATTGCTTTCTATGGAATACTCCATTGCTCCATGTCTTAGGAATTGAAGTAAGCTGAATCGTTCAAATAGTATGTATCCCTAGCTCTTGTGGATATCTTTATTTTGAAAATTTGGAGCACCAATCATTTGATAAAATTCACTCGCGCCATTAACGTTTTCTCTAATTTTGCAATCAAATCCTCTTTATTAAAGTTTCAACTCCACTCGAAATCCAAGTTCAGAAACAGCTCAGTCTGCTACTTTTGTGATGTATCATTGTCCAACAGACTTTTATCTTTCTAAATCAGCATACTTCTCTGTATAAATCGTCCCATCAGCTATCCAATAGGCTAATGACTTTTATCTGAAAATGACTTAGATCGCCACTATATTCATCACTGGAACTTATCGCTGGAGTTATCGTCTCCTAAATACCGCCAGTTTGGCATTCATCTTCATCGAAAGCAACAAGTTATTGCCTTCCACCCAATCCTGATCTTAATCTTCTCTTATTCTCTCACCTCACCACCGTGTAAAATCATATTGAGCCGTAGTGCGAATATCAAATACTCCACGCTGGCTGGATTTGTATGTCTTTCACGAATCACTAGATATACGTATCTACAGTTCTCAATTTTATATGTTTATTGCTTGTTAATAACTCCAGTATTGCTAAGAACATCCACAGATGGGAAAGGCGGTGTCGAAGCTATCTAAGGACGACTTGAAGTCGCTCCGTCAAGCCACGTATTTCGACAAACGAGAACTTCAGCAATGGTACAAAGGATTCATCAGAGATTGTCCGTCCGGTCAGCTTTCCGAAGAGGAGTTTTCCAAGGTGTTTAAACAGTTTTTCCCGTTTGGAGACCCAGCAGATTACTGCCATTTCTTGTTCCAAGTGTTTGACGTAGATAATTCAAAGTACATAGACTTCAAAGAGTTCATCATTGCTCTTTCAATAACATCACGGGGTCTGGAAGACCAAAAACTCAACTGGTGTTTCCGGCTTTACGACAATAAACGAGCTGGAAAAGTCGGTTACAAGGATATGCTAGCCGTTATAACAGCCATATATAAGATGGTAGGTACCATGGTGGCACTTCCCGAAGACGAAAAGACCCCAGAAGCCCGAACTGAAAAGTTCTTCCGTTTGCTAAATAAAGACAAAGACACCGATACCATCAACCTTCAGGATTTCAAGAGATTGCTGAAACTTGATCCTACTATATTGAATGCATTGAACTCCTATGAGGGATTAGTGTAGTACTTCAAGACTTCATACAAATCAAACGAGATATCTTAATAAATGAATCCAACTCGCTTCATCCGCTCTCGTTAAGGCGCAACCTTCCTACAAATTCGTGAAGTCATTTAATAAACTGGTTCCTTTTACGAAGAATAAGTTCATTTAGTCCATTTCTCCTAGTTCTTTTAACCAATTGCATATAGCTGTATATTAGTCTAGACATCTTGTCAATACACGTCACGATATTCAATGAAATGTGGAGTAAGTTATACATAGGGAAGAAGAAAAGGTAGATAAGTAGTCAAAAACAAATAAGAAATGAAGCACCATCACCAACTACACAACATCACCAACACCAACAACAATATTTTACTGCTGCCCTTCTACAGCTTCCAACAAGCCGTCCAACAACTCGTCGACTTCGTTGATGTCTACACCAGTACATATACTTACCACCTTTTTGAACTTTGATGCCAACTCACTGTAGTCTAACAAGGTATTCAATTCCTTTTCGATCTGTGCATTTATCTGCTTATAAGCGTTGATTCTGGCCTTTAGAATTGGAACCGGCTGCAATTGCTTCAACACCTCATCGTTTTCTCGCAAGTCTTCTATTGACTCATCTTTCGACAATTTCTCGTACAACGGTTTAATTGCAAAAGGCTCGTCTGCATCGAATTGCTTCTCTACTTCTCCATCTTCTTGATCCTCAGGAAATTCCAGTTTGGTCAATTGAAGTCTGTCGGTTATATTTGCTGACTGGAGCTTCAAGTTGTCCAACTCAATTAACTTCTCTGTGACTTTTCTTGTTAAGAAGCGATTGTTGGCTGTGACAATTGTGGCATCATGGAGACTCTTGTTCAAATTGCTGATCTGCTCACGCTTAGCGTTCAATATAGCTTCATATTCAACATTGGTATTCGCTAATAAGTGTTGGATACTTTGGAAGATACGGTTGGATGTGTTACCAGCGGAATCATCACCAGAAATAGCTACAGGAGCAGCTAACACTTTGGGAGCTTCAATTTCTGGAATCTCTTCATTAATCTGGAGTCTCTTATCCAAAAATTCAAGACCAGTGTGGATCAACTCAAAGATATACTCATCGAATTGTTCGTCAGATTCGGGCTTTAACATATCCTTGACAAGATCAAAGTCGATAGGCTTGACACCTCGCTTGTTGGATATGTTTACATCAGCATCGAGCTTCAACAAGATCTTGACGAACCACGATGACTCCTTCTCAGCTGCGAAGTGCAAACTAGTATTGCCCTCTTCGTCTTGCGAGTTCAAGAGCTTTTCCTGGAAATCCTTGAGACGACTACTTTCTGTAACGATATACTCTAAGATCTTGGTACAGTAGAACTTGCTGCTGTCGATCTTCTTGGCCGACTCTGACGTCAAATGGTGCATGAATGACCATCTCTTGTTGTCCAAGAGCCAGATATCTGGATACAACCAGTTGTTCAAAAGATTTTGGAAAATGCCCTTCTCCATTGCATTCGTTACCTGAATAGCAGAAATGAGTGGAGATTCACCAGCGTTGTTGCCTCGAACAGGGTTATTCAATCCCAATTCAATAAACCCAGACACCAAGTTGACTGAAGCGAGACTCGATGCAAAATGGAGAGCTGTCTGACCCTTCTGGTCCAAAGGAATATCTACAACAACATTGGGCTCGTACCTAGTCAATATGGGCTGAAACAACGTTCTGAGTTCATTTATTCCTAGTTCACCTTTAAACTCCTCGTCGCGTTTGAAAACTTCACCAAGTTTCACTTTCAATTCGTTGGCAAGCTCGCTTTCAGTACTCGCAACAGGAGGTAGAGTTAAAGGGTAGTTTACGTTTTTGGCAGAGAGTTCATCCACTAACACATTGGCAGTGCCAATATCTTTCTCGTTTTTTCTAGTCTCAGACTCTTCCTTCTGCACTTTTTGTTTCTTTGTAGGAGATCCAGCCAAGCTGCCGTCTTCATCGTCGTCGCCTTCGTAGAAACGTTTATTGGTCTTTGGAAGCTTGTCAAAGTCATGGACGTCTACAAGAAATAATCCTTTAGTAAATTCGTAGATATCGAACTGGAGAGCAAGTGCTACGGCTCTATCGTATGAAATCCACAACCCCCGTAATTGAGAGTTCTCATGTTTTCTCAAATCCAAAAAGTGGTTGTTTTTAGTGCCAGCTCCTTGCAACTGGATGTTGGTTACGATCTCGTTGTTGAAGAAGTTGTTCAATTGAGTTTCGTTGAAATGACCCAACTTCAACAAAATACCAAAGAGCTGTGTTACGTTGACGTACGAGTCTTGCACTCTACGTAAGATCACTACACTATTGTCTAGCTTACCGGTTCCTATTTGGAAATTCAACGTAAGTTGAATTACCTTCTGGCCTGAGTAGATAGCCAGAGAAACCGATGACGAACACGACGTCGTGAGATGTGTATCATTGAGACGGTGCAGAATCAGGTTGGTGGTCAAGTCTCCAATGTGTAACGGTGACTCCATGTTGAACTATGAAAGATTAATATGACAAACCAATGTCAATAGTGTCAATGATGAGTATTTTAATCAACTGATTGAATGCGAAGACCGAATTAAGGTCGTAACGAAATGGAATGCGATGAAATGAGCTATCAAATATGAATCGTAAATGCGACTCTTGATAATCTAATATAGACGACCCAATAGTCTAGAACAACAATAGAAATAGTTTCAACAATATCTTTAATGTTGTCACTAAAATAACACGATTCTGTCAATACCTTTTACTTATTGATTATCGTTTGGAATTTGTCTTTGCTGTGAAAAACCTTGAATTATGGTTGTCGAATTTCAATTGTTCAACTATGACAAGCGAATGTAGCGAGGTCCGATAGATTCAAAATGGACTGGGACTATTGTTTTTCGAAGTCTTCAATTTGAAAAACTTCTTCTGCCAACAAAATTCAAAGTCCAGACTTTTCTCTTAGAGTTGTGTCTTATTGTCGAATAAATTGTGGTACGTTTAGTTGATGGGATACTAACTCTGTGAATTCTGTACTAATTTGAACAAAAATCAACCGTTGTCTCTGTTGAATATCCTAGTCTAATAAGCGGAAAGTCGTAACGTGTTTCGTTTTTTGAATTGCTGCTCTAGACACTGTTAGCTCCTAGTTAATTATCATGACTGGAAATTTTGTATTCTATAATCAGCTCGATTTGGAAATTTGAGAACACGTGTCTAACCTGCAAAAGTTGTTCTAATCTGTAAAATAGGCTTCTTATATCACGTGAAAATGTCTCCCATTTACTTAAACGAGAAAAGGTGGTGCATGTAGGAGGGAACAGGTCGATAGAGCTACCACATTTATTGGGTACTTCTATACGAGTAGCGACTCTATAAACTATGAAGTCAGCATAAAATAACTTCAAGAGGTGAATGAAGTCTTTTGCATTTCAATTGACACAGAAATTGTGTGTTTTCAAGCTAGCCTTATTACGTGGATATAAACGACCTGCACACAATATATAGAAACTCACGTGACCACCCATCTCATATATCGAAAGCTACTTTATAAGTTCTATATGAATTCTTCTATACGCTTTTGTCCAATTTAGCGTGTAGACTTCAAGAAAATGGACTACTCGGGCAGAGTTAATTCCAAGAAGGGTGCTGGAGGTGTAGCTGGCGCCGAGGAGACGAATGTGCATACGCGACAGCGGATAAAAGAGCTTCTTGCTACCCAAGTTTTAGACCTTGACAATGATCCATATGTATTTCGCAACCATCTAGGGCTCCTTGAGTGTCGGTTGTGTCTCACAACACACGTAAGTGAGCTGTCGTATATATCACATTTGGGAGGGAAGAAACACCGTATGGGATTGGAGAAAAGACGGGCTTTGGATGAGAAGTATAGTCAAAATAGGTCATTGAACAGCAAGATAAATCTGATTGTATCAATTACAAACACAGCAAAGAGATCGTGGGCGAAGGTGGGGAAACCAGCATACAAGTTGACTAAAATTCGAGATCCAGAAACGTTGCAGAAGGGACTTCTTGTAGATATCAAGTATCCTAAGATAACTGTGGAAGAGCCTTTCTTCCGGTTTATGTCGTACTACGAGCTCAGCACCAAGAACCAGAATATTTCTGTGTCTTTCATAGATCGCGAAAATGACGATGAAGGTGAGGCTACAGATGCTAGCAATTTGCAATACTTGGTGGTCTCGGCTGAGCCGTACGAAAACATCTGTTTTATTATACCCAACGATAAAGAGATAGACAAGCCTGTAGAACAGGGCGAGATGAGCAGGAGCTACTGGTGGTTCTGGGACTCTGATGCTAAGCAGTTTTTTCTCCAGTTTTTGTACAGAGAGGTAGGCGAAGGTGACAAGGAGCAAAATAAGTAAGTGTCTGGTCGGCATTCAATACCGAAGTTCGGCAGAGAGTTCCGATCGAGCTTTTTTTTGCACCTAACTTGCACCTAATTGTATAGTAGTAGTTTCATTATGTAAATGTATAAGTATCAGCAAGTGACGAGGGAATAGCCGTCTCAACTCTTCAAATCCACGCACACTCAACATTTTCACCGTAATTACTGACAATCTACTTTTCAAGTTGACCCTCTTGTGAGCTCTCAAAATGACGTCTGTCCCCCACCCTCGGGAACTCAAGTGAATATGCAGGCACGTCCCCAGAATCATAGATTCTTCAGCTGAATTTGTCAGGGTTGATTTCTTGCAATGAGTAAATGTTCCTCTACGCTATCACACATCTCCGCATATGACCACACACACTGACAACGAAGCTCAGCATGAGTTCTTGCAGCGGTGCAAAGAAGCGTATCTTTTGGTGCAAGGGTTCTTGAACGACACTCTAGAGCATGGTTATGTTCCAGCAAGAAGACCCGGATATACCTTTAACTGCAAGGTCCGCCAGAAGGTAAAGGAAAAGGTTGTTCTTAGCATGGAAAAATTAAACTGTGCCATAGAAAACCACGGGTATGTATGAGAAATATCAACAAGACAAGCAAGAGTCATAAATTGAAATTTCCTGAATTTTTCAATTTTTGTGGTTTCATAATGACGTCTTTCATCTTCATAGCATTCTTGCAGATTATGACTTCAAAATAATCAGCAAGATTACTAACTTCTGCAGAATAGAAGAAATAGCACTATCTTACAACGGAGGAAAGGACTGCTTGGTGGTGTTGATAATATTACTCGCTACCATTCACCAGAAATTCTGTCTAGATTCAGATGCCGTGGTCCGCAAGACACTTCCAGCAGATTATAAACTCGACTCCATCTATATAAACTCAGAAACACCATTCCCGGAGCTTACTACCTTTATTCAATCGTCTACCTCATATTACCATCTCAATCTCATCAGTATCAAGAGTTCGTTGAAACTGGGGTTTGAAAAGTACCTCAACGAGATTAACACTACAGTCAGATCAATAGTAGTGGGAATACGCTTCAATGATCCATACGGAAGCAAATTAAAGTACGAGGACCCTACAGATCATGATTGGCCCAAATTCTTGAGAATACACCCTATTCTCCATTGGAACTACGTTGATGTATGGGATTTCTTGATTGGGTGCAATCTCGACTACTGCGAGATGTATGACAAAGGCTATACAAGCTTGGGAGGAATCCACAATACTACACCCAATCCGTATTTGGAGCAAAAGGATGGAACTTACTTGCCAGCATATACGTTGACGGAAAATGCTGATGAGAGAGAGAGACTCGGACGAAATGTTGTCAAAAGCAATACAACAATAAATCCCCTACAGGAATAGACTATAGTCAAAAGAATAATACATTTACATTAATGACATACTAAGAGATCCTCGCCGAGGACATAATATCTGTTAATGTACACTAGAAAAATTAAACCTATTAGACCGACAAGAATATGATCCAAAGGAAGTATCATATTCCAGGGCATTCTTGATGAATATCATAAACTTCAAGAATAGGATCTTCAAACTGTTAATTATTTCATAAGTTTAAATATTTGATATAAACTTAGCAATGACATACTCTTCAGGAATAGATACTCTCTAAGGACGTCATAGCAAAAATATCGTATCGTCTTGTTCAAATATCAGCAAAGGGTATCAACCGCTTCCTCTTCTCTGGCTACGGCCCGTTGCTGCACTCCGCACTAAAACATTCTTAAAGTACTCCTCGGACATGGGTCCTACGCCAATCTTTCCCAATGCCTTTTCGGCACTGGTCGTCCCCACGTTGATAGGAACATTTGACGACTTGTTCTGACTGCGCAACTCCAACGTGCGCAACTTCATGATCAACTCTACTTCCTTGTGATTGTTCTCGTCAATCAAGTTCTGCAAATAATGCAAGTATTCTACTGACTTCGTCAAGATCTGGCCCTTATTGGGTTTTCCATCCTTAGTTCCGGAGTTTTTCATAGCAGCAGCAATTTCATTTTCGTCGGTTGCCAGCTTGTCACGTTCGTCCGAGTCTACATCTTTGGTCTTTCCGGAGTTTTTTGAATCCTTGTTGGTGTCTTGGAAAAGTTCCGGAGGTATAAGTGTCAAAAGCTCCTGGATCTTCTCGTTGATGTTGTCTCGTCTCTTTCGTTCATTACCCTGGTCCTTGTCGTCGTCGTCATCTTCTTCGGCATCACTGCCATTGTTGGACCTGACCGGTATTATCGAGTTCTTACGCGATTGTGGCTTGCTGATTCCTCCCGAACTGCCATGGCCTCCTAACTGAAGCGATTGCGATAACTGTCTTCTGATATCTGTTTTGTTTAATTCCAAAGAGCGGCTCAACAATACATCTACATCATCCAGCTTAATGATGGGGATATTGAGAGATTTCTGTTTGGCCAACTCAGGTGCTGGAGAAACGGAATCCTCGCCAGAGACCGTCCCAGAGTTGTTGCTCAGCTGTGTATTGGACTTGACAAATGAATCTTTGAATCCCTGGAAATCCATCACGGAGTATATATATGAGATTCCTATAAATGAAAGGTTGCAAAAAAATGATAGCTACTATTCTTGGGCTGCTAATAACGTATAGAAATATGCATGTATTCTCTAGAACGGGGTAGGAGTCGATTATTAGCTCAATTGTACAAATTGTGGAGAAAGAAGAATTAAAACCAATTCTTATATTTACGAGTAATTCCAATTCAAATTTATCTATTTTCGCCTTATCCAAGTGCAGGAAATGTTGCAGTAATTGGGTTCTGCGGCAGGAGCACGCTCTGCAAATGGTTAGGAAGTCTTAATACAAGATATCTAGCAGAAGTGTGATAGCAAGCCCAAAGAAAAGGGTAGGTTTAGATTGTGATGATAGCAGAATAGATACTGTTACAATTCGCCCTTCTCTAATATTTGAAAATTTGCACACCTTCTAATACTGAACGCTTTGCTGCTTCTCTCACTTTTGCACCCATTAAAAAGAGTTACTATTCCTACCACTATTGTACTAGTATTACATTATTCATTTCTGGATTACTATATTAGTTCTATTCCATTGATATATACATATGCATTATATTATTTACATTACAGATCGATCCGCAAGCTGTTTTGCAAGAACTTAAGCCCACGGTACAAATTGTCAGCTCTCATTTCATCTTCCTTGGAAGACAAGGTGGTTCTCTTCTTAGTAGAGAACTCCTGGCTAAGTTTATGGTAGTCACTGAGAATTAAACTGAGGATATTGAACGTCTCAGAATCACCAGAGAAACCGTTATTCTTCATCTCCATGAATGCCATCTCGATGCTGTAAAGATCAGACTTGCCAAAGAAAATAGCAAGAATCTTCAAGATTTCGTTGTATGTTTTCTGGTTACAAATCACAGTATAAAGACTGATGTCACTCTTAAGCATGTTGTACAAGCTGAGTGCCAATTGCCCGTCGTGATGCTTGAAAGCTAAAGTCTTGAGGACAGTGTTGAAAATCACTGGAAGAGTGAAGACATTGAGAGGTGGCTCTTTCTCATTAACGAGAGTCTGCTCCGCAAGGCTTTCAATATACTCTTCATGAATTAGAGATAATGTTTTGTTCTCCTTCAAAGAAGACATAAGCTCTAAAATTTTAGCCTGTTCTTCCGTATTACTTTCTCTAATCGAAATCCATCTTTCAATAATTGAACGATAAAAATTCAATACCTCAATAGGTGTCTGCATTGTCTCAATATACTGTCTGGTTGGACCAAACGAGTCTGCCACCTTTTCAAAAAACTCCTTACGCAAAACAGCATTGATTCTATCGGTATATGAATACTCCCCCACCCGTCTAATATCTCGAGGATCTCTTCCTTTGTATACGTATCTAGGGCCCTTTTCTCCAATATCCTCAAATCCTATCAACTTCTCAAACTGGCTTCGTCCAGATGGAACAGAAGGTGTAAATGCACTTTTGAAGATTCCTTTGAAGAACTCGTCGGACTTGGCTTTTTTTGCGGTGTCTACATTTCTATCTTCTTCATAGTCATGCTCATCTCTCAACAACGAAAGAATAGATTTGGAATCTACAAACCCAAGTTCAGTGGCAGTTCCAGTGTTGTCAACTCTTTTTGAAGGAGAATGTGTAAGATCATCTTCAAGATCCAACGTCTCTAGCCATCTCTCCATATTTTCATAGCTATTGTCTCCTGTAAAACTATCGGAGTCTTTACTTCTGGTTTCATAGTTATTGTTTCTATTCTTCGAAGGAAATTGCTTGAACAAGCTCTTTCCAAAATCGTCGCTCTTAGGTTTCTGGAGTTCAAAATCTTCGAGTATATCTAGGGACTTGATCAAATCCTGAAATGGCTCCTGATCTTTCTTGGTTCGTTCATCACCATACTGTTCTTCGACAAAAGACTTGATGAACTCAAGGTCACCACTTTTAGACGATTTACTTGATGCAATCAGTTTTTCACTTTCATTTGACAAGCTAATACTTCCAGGCTCTTCTATTGTCTTTTCTTCTGTAGCTATATTTGCCGTCTCCTTTGTGGAATTACTGTAGTATCGTATATGAGATGATGGTGATGACATTTTTCCCATGCCGCCATTTCCAACCACTAGTCGTGTCAGTGTGCCGAATCTCGGATGTTTCCATATGCATCTATACATTCCGACGATCCTATTAGTTCCACTTCTTTATTGGCCGAATCTTAGAAGAGTAGAGAGTAGCTACTGCTTTTCAATATCTGAAAAATTTTGGTTAACTATGGAACGTTTCCTGCATATATCCACATTTTGCAACTCGTCTTCCATTTCTCTATTACTATACACGAAAAGAACCCACTGTATGGTGATATCCTTAGGTAAAATAACTAGTTATTTGTTTCGGATTCGTCATTAATCGGCTTTGTTGCCTGATACAGATTTGTCTGTGAAAAAATTGATACATCAATATTTTCAGACTCATCGTCAGTGATTTCATTTTTATTTTGTATATTAGTCTCATTTTGAATTTCATTGTTGGTCACCTTTTCAATTTGAATGTCAGTTTCGCCAGTTTCCTTTTCAGGACTCTCAATGTTGTTGTCACACTCGCCCACAGATTCGTGTTCCACTATAATACCTTCTTCGTGAAGCACATGCTCTAGCTTTTCTTCTATCTCGTCCGGGATTTGGGTTTCGTGGGTCTTGTTGTATATCTGATACTCTCTGAATTCTGGATCAACTTGGTCAATTTCCAAATTGGATCCATAGGGACCCTCTCCTCTTATATCGTCGTAGTCCTTGTGAGGAAGTTTCCAGTCTTCGCCCAATCTATTTGCAAGAAAGCTGGCGACATCGTCACAATAGCCTAGTAAGCTAACATCAAAGTTACAATGGTCTATTGGATCTTTATTGATGAGAATTTGGGGTACATTCTCCGGCACCTTATCTACAATGTCTGCTACAGGCGCAACTTTCAATGAAGTTCCCACACTGATAAGCAAGTCACACTCTCCTAGATCGTAGCCTATTGAGTCGTGAAAAGCTTTTGGTAAAGGCTCTCCAAAGAAAGTAATATCTGGCTTAAATACGCCAAAACTCTCAGGAATGTAAGCGTCGTCGTCTTTCTTTAGGAGAGCCTTTCTAGCTTTGATGCACTTTGGACAGTAAGGAATCTCCTTTGCCCGAATCTGAGGAAATATGGTTTCTCCCTTGACTTGATATTTACAGGTTACGCAGGTTGCACTAGCAAAGGAACCATGGCATTGGATGAGCTTGTCTGGTTTGATGCCAGCATAACTCTCCAAGTTGTCAATATTCTGCGTATAGTTTCGAAGCAATTTACCTTTGGATTGAAGCACTTTGATGAAGGAATGTAACGGGCTGAAGATCTCTTCTGGAGGAAGAATCATATACGCTATAGAGTAGAAGAGACTAGGGTCCGCGTGGAAGATTTCTAGATCAAACACTTCCTGAGGATCACTGAGTCCCAAATGCTGCACCATAGAGTAGAACCCCTTGGAAGATCTGAAATCAGGAATCCCCAAACTTGTGGATATACCTGCCCCTGTGATTACCAAGATCTTATTGGCACTTTGGATCTTGTCTAAAACATCATCGATAGTTCGGACACTATCGAGTCGTTCTCTTATAGACTTAACCTTTATCATTGCATGGTTAAGCAGACGAATAAGATCCATGATATTAGCGTTATTGGGAGTAGGCATATCACGAGGAATGAATCCTAGCTGAAGGATTAATTTAACTATATCTTCGCTAGAGGCTGCTGTGGGCAAGTATTTTTCAAGGAACTTCATGTTTCCATTTTGCTTGAGGTATCTTCTCGTTTCAATAATTACCAGTGGTTCAATTTCGTCCACCTCGCCAAAGGAAACAGGCTCTATCTCTTCATCTGAACTGTTGGAACTACCATCACTCTCCATATGATTATTATTTTGATTGAATTTCTGTATCAAGTCTGCGGAGTTTGAGTGTGAGTTTGCATCTGTATCTGAATTTGAATTTGAATTTGAATCTGAATCCGAATCCGAATCCGAATGTTTTGAATATGTATCTTTCCTTCCAGGCTCGTGATTGTGCGGGTTGAACGGTGCTAAGGAAGACGGCACAGAAAGAGCTTCAATCTCGTCATCGTCATCGTTCATGTACTGAGGATGAATCTTGACAGGAGATTTTCTACCTGAGTCAACTTCTTCCCCAGACGGACTGGGACTGGAGCTGGAGCCAGACTCTGCTCTGAACGGAGTCACAGAAAGTGCTGGTTTGTGTTTCTTGAGCGCCGGAGTCGGTTGATTCGGTCCCTCTTCAGGATCTGAGTCGATCAACACCAAGTCGTTCTTGGCCATTGTGAAACTATGAAAATATGCTGCTTTTGTTGGCGTAAAATCTGAAAGCTCTCTAGCCTTAGTCCTTTTTCTTCTGTTACCAGAAAAGTATTTCTAGCATAAACGGAGCCTGTGTGTCCAAATACAGCCAATAGCAATAAACAATAACCCAAACCACAATAACACTCCCAGAGTCAATCTATGATTCGCCGGAGTTGCCTGATCCAGATATGTGGAGAAACTCTGGCCTCATGTTTATCATCGGTGATGATGAAAAATAGTGTTCGGTCACGTGCTGGTGCAGGTACAGACCATCGCTAGTATTCGGCATACTGCAACAGAACTGGGTGCAAAAGACAGCGAAAGATAAGTACTCTTTCTTGAGGAACAAATACGCAAACACAAACAACTCAATTTAGATACTGAATTCCAATATTCCCTACAAACAGTTCGCTCGCCACGACCGTTGAAATGATATATTGAGCTTGGAGCACATTTATTCTCTATTTCAGTTTCTCTGACTTAGCATGTCTTTCTCAAAGCCCCAATTCTTGGCCACTCCCTTAGACTTTCCAATGCGGCATTCTCAGTAGACATAGTAGACGACTTCGAAGATACCACAAGCTCGTCAGGTCAAGAGAGGCTCAAGCCTACTAATCTTCAATACTCAACCCAGCCGGCACTTGATACTCTCACGTGAGACTCAAAGACAGTATGTATTGGCTCTTGATAATGGCTCGTGAGTAGAGAGCCGACGGAGACTGAAGAAAGGAGAGCATATCTACAATGTTCCCAGTTTGAGATCTTCACGCATCCAGAGTGGCTAAATCTTTGATTCCATAGATCCTTAGATCTGTGCTGGACTATCTTCAGGCAGCATAGGCCGCATGTGGTACCGCCGTGCGGCTCCAGCAACATCTGGAATTGGTTGCTACGGTAAGCTCCACTACGCGTGTGCGGCCATTCAAGCAGGCGATGTTGATCTCGTGTCATCTTTGTACCGTGTGATTCTCGCAATAGCTCAGATGGTGCAAAACTAGCCAATTGTCTGAATCCAACAATGCTCTGGTACCGAGTGAAAATTGTAAAATTATCTCGCCGCGAGAACAGCAGCAAACTTGTAGCACCACGAAATGAGGTGAGAATGATTCCTACCAGTAAAATCTACACCCAGTCCGTGTTCGCAACTTTTAAATACACTCAATGGCTTTCCAGACTTGTTCAACAAATTCTATCTACGTGCAAAAACAGCCCCTCCGCAATTGTCCCCAATTCTCCCAGCTGTGCCCCGATTCAACGTTCAATTGTAGCTCTCGTGAACTGAAAAGTACACCACACCTTGCTCGCAAATAATCCACGTGTCCTGCACACTGCCTATTTTTTCTCAAATGTCGAGAATAACTAGTTTTCAGTCTGGTGATTTTTCGTGGTATTTTCACACTTTTTCCAATTGAAACCTTTTCCTTTCAAGTATCTTGTAGTTTCAGTTTACGCTGTTCCAATTCCTGCAACTATCTCTTAGAAAATGTTGGATAACGTGGAATTCATCAAGACTCCAGCAGCTGCACCCACCAAGCCAGCTACGGCCGAATCGGGTGTTTTGACCTCGGCTTCGCCTGCTATCAATAACCCTCCCTTGCCAGCAGACGGTCCAGGCTCCAAGCACTTCTCCAATTGGGCCATGTTCGGCTTTGTAACCTTGCTTCCATACTACATCTCGTCCAGATTGGGTGGCGGCTTCAAAACTTGGTTATTCTTCACGTTGGTATCAGCGCTACCAATCATGATGGCCTACTGGACCATTTTGTCTTCATTCTCCCCAAGAATCAATGAAAAGGCCAAGTACCCTAACCGTCCTGTTTCGTACTACTTGGAGTACCACACCGAGGAATTGAAAGCCAAGTACCAAACCTCCAACGGCGGAAAAGGTACCAAGATCCCTATCGAAACGTTCCAGGAGCTCTACTTTGAAGGCAAGGTCTCCTTCAAAGGTGACTGCTTGGACGTCTTGGAGTACAAGCATGACTGGGCTAACTTCCGTTTCACTTTGTCGTTGTTCAGATTCTTCTTGTTAGGTATGATTCCCGAAGTAATCATGCACTCGAAGTCGCAGGACGAAGAACAGGTTAGAGAGCACTACGACAGAGGTGATGATTTCTACACCTGGTTCTTGGGCCCAAGAATGATCTATACTTCTGGTGTTATCAGCGACATTGAAACCGAAGAAACCTTGGAACAATTGCAGGACAACAAGTTGAAGATTGTAGCCGACAAGATCGCTCTTAAGGAAGGCGAACATGTACTTGATTTGGGCTGTGGCTGGGGTACTTGGGCTACCTATGCTTCGTCGCAATATGGTGCCAATGTTACTGGTATCACTCTTGGTAAAAACCAAACCAAGTGGGGTACGCAATTATTGAGCAAGTACGGTGTAGAATCTGACCAGTCGAGAATTGTGTGCGTAGACTACAGAGACACACCCAAGTCCAACAAGGCCAATGGTTTGTACGACAAAATCACATGTTTGGAAATGGCCGAACATGTTGGTATCAGAAGATTCACTGCTTTCTTGGAGCAGGTCCACGATGCCTTGGAAGACGACGGTTTGTTCTACTTGCAATATGCCGGTTTGAGAAAGAACTGGCAGTACGAAGACTTGATCTGGGGTTTATTTATGAACAAGTACATTTTCCCTGGTGCTGACGCCTCGACTCCTTTGAGCTTTGTCGCTTCTTGTTTAGAATCTGTCGGTTTTGAAATTGTTTCTGTCGACAACATTGGAGTCCACTACTCTGGTACTCTCTGGAGATGGTACAGAAACTGGTTGGGCAATAGAGACAAGGTCGTCAACAAGTACGGAATCAGATGGTTCAGAATCTGGGAGTACTTCTTAGCTTCCTCCACCATTGCTTCCAGAAACGGTACTGCAACTTGCTACCAATTTGTGTTGAGAAAGAACATCAACTCCTACAGAAGAGTCGAGTACATTCCTCATCAGAAGGGTTTGCTTGCTCCACTTGCCTCTGGTACCAAGTGGGCCAAGCCATAGGTGTAATTGCGAATGTATTTGAACAGCTTGAAAAGTGTCTATGACATCATCTACGAAGATTCGTATATTTTATAGAAGTAATTCATCGCAGCACGAAGAGATTGTAGTGTAAAGAGATTGTAGTGTAAAGAGATTGTAGTGTAAATAGATTGTAAGAAGAATGTAAGAACAATCTAAAGAGGTCTGGCTAAAAAGTGAAAGTAATTGGAAGTCGAGCTCAAGATCTCCATACGAGACAAGATGCATATAGTCTACAGATAACCTAAATCTGTACTAAATGTGATGTCTGAAATAGATTAGAGTCCAAAGCTCTTGTCAGGCTTCTAATAGATTGTTACGATATGCAGGAATTCCAACAAATTGAAAGGTTATCTAATAGCTTTATTTGCCAAAGTCCTACAGAATCATGCACGGAATAATTCCTGATTTCTACAACTGATTACTATACAAAACTCTGCAACCTCTTCTTCCCCATTGGAGCATTCTCGAGCTCTAACTTGGTGTCTCGGAGGTCCTGCGTCTCCAGCAAATACTTCGCTATACCCATGGAAAGTCTGCGGAGTGCACACAGTTCGGACTTCATCTCATGATTCTTTAGTCACCAGGAGTCATGGCCCGAGCCATCGGATTCCACAACCCCCGACTAAAATAATTGGATCAATTCTCAAACGTCATTGGTCCGTGTCAAATTGATGTCAATACACATAGCCGCTCGTCCACCAGCAGTGAATCATCCCCATACATTTTCATCCGTATCAGTTTCAGTTCTCGCACACTTTTGCCTTGCGTCACTTCCGTGATCTGGACGCTGGCAAGCGACGTTGGCAATTTGCACAATTAAAGTTAGTCGCCCGCTGACTACTCATAGTACGTTGTCACTTTCATCTAACCGGTTCGTGCAATACAGCACTAAACCCCTTGGCTCCGCTCTAAAAGAATGGGATGATTCAAGGAAACTCCCATAAGTCGTGTGTCTACTGAAAAATCCTGGGGTCTCTGACTCCGTCAATGTCGGACTTTCACAGCTCCCACCAGAAAGACTTTGGCCTCGGTCTCGCTGCATCCGAAGAGCCGGGGTAGTCCTGCACATTTCTAAGATCACGTGATATAGATATCATCACCTCCTGCGATGATTGGCTGATCTTGCCCGCCGTCTGCCGGAACCGACCCCGGTGGCCCGTCGCCAGCGGTTGCATCACATGTCCTGTTGAGGTGGTGACTCGGACCCGCGTATGTTCCGCTGGAACGAGGACGTTTCTTTTCGCCTGCTATCAGAGAATCTGGGGTAACTCTGGGAAAAGGTGCCAGATATCTACTGGAATTTGAAAGGACAATATAAATAGCCGGGGAATCCCTGCAAACAATCAGTGCTGGGCCATGAATTTTCTTTTACTTTCTCTTCTCTTTCTGAATCAGTATAGAGTTCATATTTGGTTTCTCGTTATCAACACTTTTGTCAGATAGCTGCAGCGAATCACTTGACCCTAGATATTTCATATTTCACCATGTCTTCTCCATTCCCACAAACTGTCGACAAAGTCAAGGGCCTCAAGATCTTGGGTCCCATCCCTGAAGGAGCCAAGCACATCTTCAATGTTGAAGCATTGGCTTTCGTTGCTACTTTGCACCGTTCATTTAATGCACGCAGAAAGGAATTGTTAGCCAACAGAAAGGAAGCCCAGAGATTGAGAGACTCCGGAAAGTTGCCTGACTTTTTACCAGAAACTGCCTACATTAGAGACGATGCCACCTGGACCGGACCACCATTGGCTAAAGGCTTGCAGGACAGAAGAGTTGAAATCACCGGTCCTACTGACAGAAAGATGGTGATCAATGCCTTGAACTCCAACGTTGCTACGTACATGGCAGATTTCGAAGACTCGTTAACTCCTGCTTGGAACAACTTGGTCGAGGGTCAAGTTAACTTGTACGACGGTGTCAGAAGAAACTTAACTTTTGAAACCAACGGCAAAAAGTATGCCTTGAACCTTGACCCTAAGAGACACATTCCAACCTTGATTGTCAGACCCAGAGGCTGGCACTTGGACGAAAAGCATGTCACCGTGGACGGTGAGCCAGTTTCCGGTGGTATCTTTGATTTTGCCATCTACTTCTACAACAACGCTGTTGAAACCTTGAAGCAGGGCTTTGGACCCTACTTCTACTTGCCAAAGATGGAACATCACTTAGAAGCCAAGTTGTGGAATGACATCTTCAACTATTCGCAGGACTACATTGGTATTCCCAGAGGTACCATCAGAGGCTCAGTATTGATTGAAACTTTACCAGCTGCCTTCCAGATGGACGAAATCATCTACCAATTGAGACAGCACATTGCCGGATTGAACTGTGGTAGATGGGATTACATCTTCTCCTACATCAAGTCATTGAGGAGCCACCCTGAATTCATCTTGCCAGACAGATCCCAAGTGACTATGGCTGCACCATTTATGTCATCTTACGTAAAGTTGTTGGTGCACACATGTCATAAGAGACAAGTGCATGCCTTAGGTGGTATGGCCGCTCAGATTCCAATCAAGGACGATCCAGAAAGAAACAGATTGGCTTTGGAAAACGTTGCCAGAGACAAGTTAAGAGAAGTGACCACTGGTTGCGACTCCTGTTGGGTTGCTCACCCAGCCTTGGTTCCTGTCGTGTTGAAAGTTTTCAACGAGCACATGAAGGGCCCTAACCAGATCAATGTTCCACCAAAGACTCCATACAAGCCTGTCACTGCAAGAGACTTGTTGTCGCCATTTGTTCCAGGTGCTAAGATCACCGAACAGGGTATCAGAGCCAACATCATCATCGGTCTCTCGTACATTGAAGCGTGGTTAAGAAACGTCGGCTGTGTTCCTATCAACTACTTGATGGAAGATGCTGCTACTGCAGAAGTGTCGAGAACTCAAATTTGGCAATGGGTTACCCATGGTGCTACCACAGACACCGGTGTCACCATCACCAAGCCTTATGTGCAAAAGTTGTTGAAGGAAGAATACACCAAATTGGCCCAGGCTGCTAAGCCAGGCAACAAGTTCAAGGCAGCCTTGGCCTACTTTGCCCCAGAAGCTTCTGCTGACAGGTACTCTGATTTCCTTACGACTTTGATCTACGACGACGTCACCACGATCGGCAGAGCCTTGCCAGGTGAAAAATTGTAGCTTCAGCACAAAGTTCTGGAAGCTTGTGCTGGGTACGTTTGCCTGAAATTACATATATTTATTTATTCATTTATCGTTTGTAGTCGAATGTAATGAAGACAAGAAGACGAGATGTACTTAGAATAGCATTCAAAAATGAGAGTCTACCACTGGAACAATTGCTAAACACAAGTGCACTTGACTTTGGCTAAGCAATATTCCATGACTCAATCGCCTACAATTCCTAACTTGTATTTCAAATTTACTTAGAGCCTGCGAAAATGCTCTAGGATCATTTTGCAATCGAAAATGGTGCAATGTTATCACCCAATTAGCCCCTAGCAATAGCTATCTTCTGAAGTTCGTGTTGGTAATTTGTGATTCACCGATTGCAAAATTTTGTAAGCTGAAATCGTAACTCTTCCCTCTTTGGGCACGGCTTACTAATTTTTTTTTACCTTTGGGAGGCTGCACTTTCTATTGTACGCCGCATAAGATGAGAACCCTAGAAGGGGGCCCCGTGTGGCTCGTTCCCCGTAGATGGTGTTGGTGATCATGAGCAAGTTATTCGGAGTTTTACCTAATTCAACTAAAGTCCTTGAAACATTGTGCTGTCAGTAGTTGGTCAGAATCTAGATTCATATCCATTTTCGCTATTTCAGCGAACATTTTGCCATAAAGCACCTGCTTCGACTCATCCGCATACTCGGATGGCTCTCCAAGAGAGAGGAGAAGTGAAGAAGCGGCCAACTGTACAATTTGAGACATAACTCCTTCGGTGGAACAACTCAGATCCTTTATGACTTCGGGTTACACCTGAAATACGGCTGCTACCATCCTTTTCCCCCTTTGGGACTTTTTCCGCAGCATTTTTGCGTCTTCAAAGCGGCTCGTGTTCGGAATTCCCCAATGCGTTAATACCGGATGAGGTTACTCATCAAAAAGAAATCGAGAATTTTCTCTTCAGATCTGATTGCGAAAAATAGACACCATTTTTAGTAATCTCACTAAACGCTATTGCAAATTCAGCCCTAGGTATATAAAGATCGCGTTGGCACCACTCTTATCTTCAGCTACTTCAAGTTCATCAGATTATTTTTAGACTTCATTTTTTGCATCCATTACATTTTTGAAATACACATTAACTATGAATAACAGATTTATTAGAGACAGTTTCTGGGGCAGACTTGCGTACCACTTGTCAGGTCACAAATTGTGGACTCATCCAGAGGAACAACCAGACTACGTGATACCGGAAAGATATACTGAAGAATACAAACAGCAATTATTTGAAAAGGAACTGGTGGATATAGTGCCTGAAGGCGATGCTGAATCCTTGTCTGAATCCTCAAGTTCAAGTGAAACTTTGGGAGTAAATAGTGCAAAAGTCATTGTAGATTGGGATGGTGAAGACGATCCAGAAAATCCTTATAATTGGCCATTAGCACAGAAGGTTTTCTTCATTGGAGAAATCGTTTTTTTGACTACTTCGGTGTATATGGGCTCTGCAATTTACACTCCTGGTGTCGATGAAATCATGGAAGAATTCAACATTAGTCAAACAGTAGCGACCTTGCCGTTAGCCTTGTTTGTTATCGGATATGGTTTGGGTCCCATGGTATTATCACCACTTTCTGAAAACGCTATTTTCGGAAGAACTTACATCTACATCGTAACTTTGTTCATCTTTTTCATCTTGCAAATTCCTACGGCATTATCCAAAGACATTGCTGCATTGTGTGTATTGAGATTTTTGAGTGGATTTTTTGCTTCGCCATGTTTAGCAACTGGCGGCGCATCAGTTTGTGATGTCATTCGAAAGCCATATGTTCCTGTGGGGCTTGCGTCTTGGTCTCTTGGTGCTGTCTGTGGTCCTTCTCTTGGTCCTTTGATTGGTTCCGTCTTGACTGTTAAGGGTGGATGGAGATGGACTTTTTGGTTTATGGCTATCATCTCTGGATGCTCGTTCTTAATTTTGAGTTTCTTCTTACCAGAAACCTACGGAAAGACTTTGCTATACAGAAAGGCTAAAAGATTAAGAGCACTCACTGGGAACGAAAACATAACAAGTGAAGGTGAAATTGAAAATAGTAAATTGTCCTTCTCTGAGTTGGCTTTGGACACTTTGTGGAGACCAATAGAGATTTCTATCCTTGAACCAGTTGTCTTGTTGATCAACATCTACATTGCATTGGTGTATTCCATCATGTACCTTTGGTTCGAAGCATTCCCAATTGTATTTCTCCAAACAAAACACTTCACATTGGTCGAATTGGGAGTTTCATATGTCAGTATTATGATTGGCATTTGGATTGCATGTTCCATTTATATTCCAATCGTCAGGAGAATCTTCACGAAGAAGCTTCTCAACGACGAAAAAGTTGCACCAGAAGTGTTCATCCCTATGGCCATTGCAGGAGGTGTGTGTATGCCTGTCGGCGTGTTTATCTTCGGATGGACATCTTCTGCTGACCTTCACTGGATTGGTCCAATTATTGGAGCAGGCATCTTCGCTGCCGGTGCCTTCTTAATTTTCCAAACATTATTCAACTACTTAAGTAACTCTTTCTCCAGATTCTTAGCTTCTGTCTTTGCTGGAAACACACTTTTCCGTTCGGTGATTGCCGGTTGTTTCCCATTGTTTGGTCATGCTTTGTTCACTAACTTGGAAACTAAGAAGTTTCCGGTAGCTTGGGGGTCTACTATCTTGGGCTGTATCACCACGTTGATGATCTTAATTCCAGTTTTATTCTACATGAACGGTCCAAAGTTGAGAGCCAGATCTAAGTACGCTGGTGATGGCAGTAATTAATTGCATGTAAGAAATACTTTATAGATTTAGATTAATAACCCTAATTCGAAAGTATACTTCAACATTCACTTATTAGTGGTAATTGTAGATGCAGCGATGGCTGCGAAATTCCGTCTTGGGTTACTGGTGCATTGAGCATACAAAATATTTATAGTTTAATTGATTTTCATATTAACAATTAGTTGAAAAGAACGGCCAATCCTAGGTCTCAACATCCTCCAAGTGTCAACTGAATGTCATTCGAATTTAACTAGACGTGGCCTACGAGAAAGCAACTCTTTATACGTATCCTTGTTAGCCTGAAGTACGGTGTATACGAAAAGACTTTGGGTGCACTACATACAGGTTAGATCAGCCGTTGCAAGAACGGTAGTGCATCAGAAAAACAGCAAGGCTCCATTAGGCTACTGAATCTACGATAGGCGTTTTCAAAACGTATTAGTGTGAAGTATATTAGCAAAGTAGGCTAAACAAGTCTATTAAATAACCAAAGTAAACGAAGTGAAAAGGAACCATTATGTGACGTTTGAATTATAGCAGTGCGCGAGGTGCAGCAATTTTGCAGCTAAATAGTCTAGTTACCAGACTTGACAGCGAAGCCGAAGACCTGGCCCAAGAAGGAGCCTTCGAACTTTGGCTCGTACTTGACGTTGTTGGCTCTGATTTCCTTCATAATTTGAGCTTCCTTTTCTTGGGCGGTCATCTTGACGACTGGCTGTTGTGGTTGGGAGATCATTGTGAATATGTTATTTGTGAGTGTTAGACAATTGAGAAACTGTTCAATGGTTTCGAAGCAAATCCTCAATTCAAATAACGGACAAACCACGATATTTATATCATTCTTGCAGCCTGACAAGCGGAAGAATGGAATTAACGCAACTGAAAAAATAGATTAAAAAAAGAAAAACATTGACTCAGAGATTTTGGCACCCATTCAAAAGGTAAAAGCCTTAATTGCGAGATTTCTCGGACTGATGGACATACAAACCATCCGTTAAACACACCGAATAGGAAGAACGGTCTGTGTGCAGGCAAAGAAGCAGAGCCAGTACGCAGATTAGAACGACGAGCAGCCGGTGGGCCGAGACATCAAACGGCACGATATTGGAGTCTATGTGTAGCTGCTTTCCGGCTGGGTCCGATCTTGAAGTCTAGGGGCCTCCAAAGTAAGCTCATGGACAATGGCCGGCAAATGAGCGATTTACAGTACCCTTGCTGGTTCCAGCCAGGAGGACGATCCAGTAGCAAATTCAACACAATCAAATTTTCGGCGTCTGTGCAGGCCAGATGAGACATTTCTTTTTTCTTGACACAGTGCAGAAGAGGGGCGGACTCGTAGATTTTCCATCTCATTGGCTATAGCGACTTGTCGAGACGAATAGCTGGGAGGGGCATGCAAGAATCGTAAAACCGTGTATGGAAGAACGCCTCAGGACCACAGAGCACCGAACTGGATAGTCCATCCACAGTGACAACTGCTGATTTTGAGACACGGTCCAGACCATGTCCACACGAAGGAAATCAGAATGAAAATTGAAAACTTGGATGGCTGGAGCTGGTCTACGCAATTGAAGTCATACAATTATTTTGGCATTGCGTAGTGTCATATCTTTGGTGCTACAAAATGGCGATAGCCAACAAAGTCGCTGAATCCGCCCATTCGTTTCTTCCTTAGACCCTCTCCTAAGGTCACAAAGTTCGTTATCAGTTAGTCCGAAATTCACCTCATCCGAATGCCCGAAAATTCTGCTGTAGGCTTCTTGACATTCTCTACGCTGTCACCACACCTGCAGACAGCTTCTCAGAATCTGTACGACTAGTTGCCGTTCTGGCGTTTGATGTTTCAGCCTCCAGAGGAGGGGTGCAAGGAGTTAAAGCTGAGCTGCTAGATCACGTGAAAACGTTTAACTCCTGGTTGCAACCCTTTTCCAACGTCCAACTCGTCTGCCCTCCTCTGCGGAGTTAGCTCATGTTGATAAGCTGTTCCGTTGTTATTCTGTGTCTGGGATTCAGAGAACTAGGTAACTTGAGGGGTATCGGTGTCGTCATTGTTTTGTCTCAACCAGCTCTAATGTCCAATATCCAATATCTAGCCTGAAGCTAAAACTGTAGCCATTTCCATTGCATTCCAGCCCCAGTATCGTAACAGTTTATTCACGTTCACGCAATCGGAGACCATGTCAAACTACAATACAAAGTCCACTTGTGTGATATACCATTTTGCCAAAGATATAGAAAATCCCTCGGATTCGACTTTTGCTGGAAACTGGGCTTATCTTTAGGCTGCGAAATTCTCGCAAATGGCTATACGGGTTACAGAAATTTCTACTAAACTACAGAAGACCCACTGCAACACTTCTAATACTTTAGTAACGTCAAAAATGATTATAATGGTTTACAGCTTTATACTTACTTCAAATACACACTAATCTAATAAATAAGTAGGATGCACATGGCTGTCAAACCATCTAGTAATCCCGTACCTGGGGTTGATTTTCAACGTCGTGCCGTCGCACTCAAAGATAAACGAATTGATGCGGATGTAGTCTATGTTGGGATTAGACTGCAAGTAGAACAAGGCTACATGTTGCACTTTGTACCACTCATCGTAGATGTTGGGATGAATCATACCCAAGCCGAGATTGGGACATCCGCCAGCTCTGCTGCCAAATATATCTACCTTTTCTAAAGTCTTGAGACGACGAACCAACTCCAAAACCTCGTTGGCATTATCGCCTGGATTTAATCGTATCCCTTTCAATTTCTGCATCTTGTACAATTTCTCGTAGAACCCAGTATTGTTCGGGATTGCCGCTAATACATTGAAGTTGGTACTATCCTGATAGTTGTCAACTTCCGAACGAATCTGAAGAGAAAGCTTGGTCAAACTGCTGCTGAAGTTAACTATTGCATCAGCGTAGCGTAAGAAGTATTTCTTCTCGTCACTCTCGGTACGTAATGGTACCGTGTGGTTCAACCGTATTACTAATTCTAAAGACTTTAAACATGCATATGGCAAGTTCTGGAGGAAATCAGGAACTGTGTCCACCATAGCCTCTCTGTAATCAACACATAAGTTTTTTAGACCTGTAAGATGATAGCTGATTTGTACTAGAAAACTAGGTTGCAACATGGCCAAGAGTTGTCGTCTTCCTATTTCTGAATCGATTTCGTTATGGTCCAAAATTTGATATTCAGAAATTCCTTTCAAGAATAATGATTTCAAATTGGGCAAGTTCACTGAGTCTATAAATAGGTTGGCATCATTTGGGCAAACCAACATATTATCTAATGCCAATACCGAAAGGTTAGATAAACGATGCAATTTTGTATTCTTGAACAAAGCAGCTAGTGAATGTAGTTCCATATCATGTAAGGTGGAGTGGAATGTAGAATGTGTTCCGCCATTTGTTATGCTTTCTAAGTTTCTGAACGATATGAGGTCTCTACTGTTAGGCAAGAGAATATTGTTGTTACTATTAGTATCGACATGTTTGTGAAACCGCGACAAAACCAATGCCCTGATATTGGCACTAACTCGAGCAGGATCGTTTGTATTGACCAACAAGTTGTCGATGATTTTTGTCAATTTTCTAGAATTCTGAAACGGCTGTATTTGCAAATTGACCAAGTTCGGGAAGTTTAACTTGCTACAGTCGTCCAACTCGTTGTCCTCAGGAAGTTCGTTGAGATAATTACTGAACTTGATATTGAGAATGAGTGTATGGATTAGTTCTTTGTGGGGTATATTGTACAAGAACTCCAACCGAAAATTGTCATTAATCCAAATCAATTGCCTGAGATGAACAAAGCTCTGGAAGAGCTGTATTAAGCGGGCGTTTAAGTCGTAATCGTATATGTTTAGTGAGTCCGGAAGGTTGATACACTCGAACTTCTTGATATGAGGAAACTCTACGTCTTTTCGATTGTCTTTATACTCACGGGAGAATTTTGTGTTATACTCTTTGAGGAATCTTTTGAAGTTGTATGAGCTGTTGATATACGTGCAAGAGAACTCCTTTCGCTGGCGAACTGTGCCTCCAAGGTCCTGGTGGGACTCAAAGTTTCTGAAACTGTATTCCCTTTCATTGTTGAACACATTAAAGTCCTGGTCTATTATGATATATTGGTACAATCTAGGTATAGTACTAGTGTATAAAGCTTTGTTTACTCTGAGTAATTTGATACAGTCGAATTGTGAGAGTTCGTTAGCAACTTTGAGACGTATTTCATGTGGCAACTTATCGAAGGTGAAGTTGTTGGCAATAGGCTTCTTTTCTACAGGCCCTATAACTGTTTCCCACGTAGCAGACGCGGAAATGGAAGATCTCGTCGAGTCCTGATCGTAGAGAAGCGGATTCTTTGCATAACCAATCGGAGAATTTAACAGAGAGATCGGGAACTGGTTGTTTTCGATGAGATTTGCAGGAGCCATGTAAATGGATTTGTATTATGGATTAAGTATGAATGTATGGATCAAGAGTATACATGAATATGCAAAACTGCGAGCTAATGAAGTTTGGACTTCTATTTGTAGGATGTGAGTACCGGTATCTTGGTGACTATAATTTCTATATCAATCGATTCTTGTATCATTCAATTTCTAGACCACACCCTCTTTATACACTCTGTGAATTTCCTAAACCTGCGCCTGTTCTAGCTCAGTGTGTACCACTAGATAGCTTGAAATCTTAAGATACTTTTTTACACGATCGCCTCAGATTTGCACGTCTTGACTTTCTCTGAAGCCCGTATGACTAGAGCTGTACGACTTATGGCTCTAGAGGGTTGGCTTATCTCAGCCTGCAGATATTCAGCAGAGATGCAGGTGAATGTGGAGATCATAAAATGATAAAGAATTCTATAACGAGGACCCTGATTTTGGATGACTAGCAGCAAGACGGGAAGTTGGAAGTTTGAAACATATCTGTAATAATATACTTTTATAGAAGTATCATATATAGATATTATCTGTCTATACGTCTATATGTGGATAAAGGTTTATCCTGGCTATATGTACACATGACGTGAATCACCTGATATAGAATCACAAGACAAGGATGAAGTAGCTTACGTTGTCTCTTAAAGCCACGCTTTCTGATCTAAAAGTCAATAAGCATTCGCTGCTGGTATAATTTTTCCACGCCAGCCATACACCCGAGCGGTAGCTGCCTTACGTGTATTCTGTGTCCATTGAATGTCTCATTTCAGCCTCTGTTTCTCTTCGAATCCTCTGGCCCTGTCTCACATATGAGGCGCCTATATGCAGCACTCCATATTCACTTGCGTTTAAAGAGAATATGCATGTCAATTCAGGTGAGCTCGTGTTGAGGCGATCTTTTTTCACTATTATTGTTTACGCAACTGTTACAGATTCTTCTTCTAGCCTTCAGGCTTGATTCTGTCATCTGATATTTGGCTATTACCATTTTAATTAACTTAATTGATCTATTTGGATTTGTCGATTCATCTCACTATTTATTTGACTTAGTTGTCTGAGTTGATATTGAAATTGTAGACAGAGACTTGCTTTTCTTCTCTTTCCACTTCGTTCCAATCCAACTACTACTGCAATTTAATTAAGCACATGTCGAGCGAGTCATTAGACGAGAGGCTAACGGCCGAGATTACACTGCTTTCGACCAAGTTAGTAACCGCTGTCGCCAAACAGCTGGATCTAGAGGAAGCTGTGCTTCACTTGAGGAAAGAGCTTCAGCTGGCCAAGCTTGAGCAACGCCGATATGAGCTGGATTCGGCTAAGTACAAGGAGTTGGTGCCTAGATACACAAAGTTGAGAGAGGACTTCCAAACCACCGAGGACAAAATGAGACTAGCAGAAAGTGAACGTACCCGTTTGGAGCACGAAGTAGAGGATTTAACGGCATCTTTGTTTGACGAAGCCAACACAAGGGTCAGTAATGCAGCTAGAGAGACTCACAACTACAAAATCAAAAACAAGAAGCTTCAGGAGGAGCTTGAAGAAAAGCAGACGATTATTGACGATCTCCAGGAACAGTTGAAGGACTTGAAAATCTTGTTTATCCGTATTGACAACCAACAAAGGCTGTATGCGAGCAGTACCAGCAATGGCAATAACAACTCTAACTCCCGTTTAGGGACTCCACGAGCCGAGCAGGGCAGTTTCAGCACGTCGGAGAATGGAAATTCTGACAACTATTCCCGTACTCTTACCGAAGACGAATCAGGAGACAATTCAACAACTGTTTCAGGCAACGATACGACTTATCAACAGCAGCAACTCCGTGCCCCGATGTTTTCGCCTCTTGTTAGTCTGATTCGCTTGGATCTCAATAACTATAACCACGACTTCAAAGCATTTGTATTTTTGCTAATTCGACCTCTGTTTCAGTTTGACTTTGCGAACCTCAAGAGTACTCGATTTTTTCGTAAGATATGGACCGAAGAGATTGAAAACAGTATCCTGGTACCACCATTGCCGAGCACGAGCTCGCTAATGAACAGATGGCTGAAGGGGAAGCTGTTGTGGAACTGCATTGTTGAAGGTAGAGCCGTAATTCAACCAGTTAAGGGTGTTAATGAAGTGTTTAAGTTGGCATACAAAGGTGGGAAAGACGGTGAGAGAAGTATACGTTCTTCCACGGCAGCAGCAGCAGCAGCTCCTGTAGCCATTAAAGATGCCTGTGGCTTTTGTGGAGAATGTAGAGATGATATCTTGGAGCATTCCAGATTGTACTATATCAAGTTATTAGAGACTTCCGTCCACGGCAGTAACGCTAAAGATTCTGATGTTCATGATGTAATTGCCCAGTACCCACTTTGCAACTACTGTTTGATCAAATTGCGTAACATTTGTGACTTGTTTGCCAAGTTGCGGTTGATCCACTCCAACATTTACAATCTTAAGCAAAACAATTCGTTCGAAGAATTTGGACTTGTATCTTCTTCCAACTTTCCACAGTTCAAGAGAACGAGTTCTGGAACTGGCTCCCCTAATCTCCTGGGATCTGAAGATGGCATACTTACGAACAGTTCTTGTCGTAGGATAGCTTTAAGCAGAAAGGAGGAATCGAAATTGATCAAGATTTACATCATGTTAGCATTGATTAGAAACAAGATTTTCTGGAGCAAATTGGGCTTCTGGGACAATGCGGCTAACATCGATGAAATCAACGTAGACGAAATCCATTATGAAGCATTTAAAGATATGATTTCCCCATCACCATCATTGCACTCAAAGGATTCAAGAAGGTCCACTGTTACAGAGGTCCCTTCTACTCCACAAACTAATGAAGGAAGTGCCGTGTTCAAACCAAGGGATGAAAAGCGTGGTCTGACTTCATTGATGTCTCCTAGAGAGATCTTACAAGAGAATGCAAGTAAAAGTCGTAACAACAGCCAAAACGGTACTGATGAAGAAGACACAGACAATGAACGATTTGCAGACAGCTCTGACAAATTTCAAGAAGAGGAAATTCAAACGAATGGAGACACTAACGATCAAAATAATGTAGATAATAAGCTGTTGCGATCCAGCAGACTGTTGGCTTCCAACAAGCTGTTACACTCACCTGTGGAAGAAGCTGCTGGGTTAGAGAGAAAAAACTCCAAATCCAAGCAGTTTACGAAGAAGATGAATAAATCATTAGAGCACACCATAGAGATGTTGAAGGAGAGTATTGAAGACTCTTAGTAATATAATATCAACAGCATAATATGGTATTTGTACAATCCATAACACTACAATTTCACGCATAGAGTATGCTATAGACTTCATATTAAAGTTGAAGTTAGTCTAAGCAGGCTGATGTCATAGGAGCAATGGTACGGTTGCCTGACACGGTTGGTATGCAATCACAGTATAATTATCGTTGAGCATAGTACGATCGATAGAGTAAGTAAACCGAGAGGAGGACATCCAATTGAGTACAGCTTTATTAGGAGATTGTACCACAGTTTCCAAGTCAATGTACAGTTCGGCAATCTACGTGTAGTACAAACAGTTAGACTAGTCTAGGCGTATAAAATTCTACAGTAAATAACCAGCATCACAGTAAGAACGAGGCGGATACAAGGCTAGTTTTTGCATATGGTGTTTCTTAGTAGCAAAGTAGGGCGGTGCAGTGATTTAGGGCAAGTCATCAAGGGAACAAAATAGGCTACACATGAAACGCCAGAGTACTGTAAAGGGGGCAAGCTTGTATTGGATAGTTGAGGTAATAAAGGTTGGTTTTGGGTGTTAGTGCCTCATTGGACTTTGGTGGACACTCGATTTCGCTTGGGACATGTATGGAACAAAAAGAACAATGGACGGAACAATGAGATTTAGTCTGCCCAAGAAGTAGTAGACATAATTTTCTGAGAGTTCCAAGTGAAGTCAGCACAAGAACAAAGGGCAAATATTGTAAGCATCCATAGGCTTCAAGATGGATGAAGATTCTATCAACAGAGGATTCGGGTGACAAGAGGAACAGATTTTATATGTATACGACAATTTATCTCTTGAATAGCGAGAGAAAGTGAACCTTCTGGTGGCTGAAGCTTTCGCAGGAAAATGGGTGCAATTCAGAAAAAAGACAAGAATAGACAGAGATACACAATCTGCTCGGTTTAAATAAGAAACGGTATCTACGTACCGCGAACAGTACATTTGCTCATAGAGCTTTCGAAGAAGATCTGGGTTTGTGGACCTGGGAGTTTCATGTAGCTAGAGCCCTGATGCTTTGCATTGCGCAAAAACGCGTAGCGCGAGTTAGCGACAGCTGGTGTAATATAGCGAGACTGGTCCCCCAAGAACGAATACACAAATATAGAACAACCAGCACCGGATGCAGACGTGCATCGTTGCTGGCGACCCCATTATATGACAGATCGTGAATTGTCAGACTCAACATCAGAGACAGGTACCACTTTGCGAACAATGGAGTACAGTTGCCTTGAAACGTTTCAAAAGAGAGAAGAATTAATGGCGAACAGTGTAAAAATTGTTGAAAATTAATAGTGAGAAATCAGTAGCGAAGAATGTGAACAAAACGGGAGTCAGCAGACAGGAGAAAACGTAAGAAACTAAGTATTTCGAAACCAACATCAAACCACAAAGAACAACTCCATTCGAGCCGTTCGGTATCTTCGTGTCCATCTATCATTTCGTATGTCTCCGTAGATTTTAAAAAGTTAGATTTGGTTCCTCTTTTTATTTGTCTCAGTGCTCAGTATTGCTACAGTTTCAGTATTAATTGGTATTCAGTCTCGGTAGTCTCACTTTTGAGCAGGGCAAACTTCAATAGAATTGGCCAGTGTAGTTAGTAACAAAACGCAAACAGAAGAAAAAGCACAATCACAAAACAGTCTCCAAGCCTATCTTCCCTACTAGCCATCTCTATCTGACCCCGACTAATAGAGGCATTGCCATTCTCCCTATCGTACTAAAACCTCCACAGTCGCCCTAAGGCTATATGCACACAGAAAAATTGTGCGTGGGTTTTACATGTGTGTCAAGATTTGCTAGCCGACTAGCATTTGAGATTTGAAAACAATTTCACGTATCTCCAGTCACTAGTATCACCAGGATCGACTGCTACGGCCTTCTTAAGAGACACTGTCGCCAGCAAACTCCCCAAGGCCTGCAGAGTCTGTGAAGTCTGGCACCAAAACTGTCTTAGCCACCGTCTTCATTGTAGTCTATTCTGAATCGAACACCAACAAACAACACAGTATCAGCAGAGACAGATATAGTCACAAGAGTACCAAGCCTTACATACGAAATAGGTAACAGCACAAACGTACCATCCTTTGTCACATACGCATATTTGTTATCATTCTATCTTGTCATATTCTCGTAATCCCCTGAATCATTACATTATAAAGATTCAACCTGAGAATATCGTATCAAGAACTTGTAACAACCATCATAACTAATAGCACCGACTTCACCAACTTTATCAACAACTTCGTCTTCATTCTCACAATAAGGATTTCATCAATTATCACACTATCATCGACTCATATATCGTAATGCGTAGAAAGCCTGTAGAATACAATTCGGGCTCTCCTTCTTCATTGAACCCTCGGATAAACGACGAACTCAACAATTCCAGACCATATAGATCTGGAAACGAAAACGGCCATTCCCATAATGACTATCCCAATTCCAATTCCGGGACTTCCGATCCCCACAGGGCTTCTACCAGCTCGTTTTTCTCATTGCGAAAAGCCAAAGACAGATATAGTGCTGCTGAAAACTACAGCGACACATCTTCGACTGATTCAGCCAGTATTATCAGCGGTGGAACAAGCAACTCAAATTCAGGAACACCTGCTAGAAGACAAAGTTTAGGAAATCTTCTTTCCAAGTCGTCACATACCAACCGTTCAACACTTTCCACCATCATTCCTACATCACAGGTAACGAACTCCAACCATTCGCGACATGCATCCACATATAGCATTTCCACTGTTAACCCGTATGATACTGCAACGTCAAAATCGTCATCACGACCCAACGGAGGTCTATCTCGTAGATCCACCACTGCATCACAGTCTTCTGTTTCGTCAGCGACATTGATATCCAAGCCAACGTTGTCGCATCATGATCCACTTCAGGGCCAAGGTGGTTTCTACATGGAGAAGCCGACACTGATCTTTGAGATAGACAGGCTCTTTAGAGAGTTGATGGAAAAAAGAGACTTCCGTTCGTTGCCTGCTACGGCAAAACAGGAGATGGTCAACTTCAGTCCTGACAAGAAGTGGATGTTGATCTACCAAGACGCCTTGACCGAATATCAGCGTAATGAACGTATGGCCCAAAACAAGGATGAAACCTTAACTCCGTCCTATTTCAGTAAGCTCTTAATGTCGAAGAATATTCTGGCTGATCAACTCAAAAAATTGTGGGTTTCATTGAGAACTGAAAGGATCTCCTGGGTGAGAACTTTCATCTACGATTGCCAGGGAGATGTATTGTTACTGACATATCTTCTCAAATTACAGCAGATAATCAGCGAAACAGACGCTTTTGACATTAATGACGATATCTTTGACAGAGAGTTTAACACTCTTACAGCATTGAAATGTATGATGAACCAGAAGTTGGGAGCAGAAAGGGTAAAAACTGATGTAAACCTCTATGTGAACGCCATAGCAGGCTCGTTATTATCACCTCGTATTGTGACAAGAAACATCGCAGCCGAGACTCTTACTTTCATGATAGCCTACTACCATGCTCAAGATGGAGACCAGAGTAAGTACCACAAGATCTTGAAGGCATTGGATTCCATACCCAGTAGACCCCATTTTGAGTATGACAATGACATCAAAAACTCTCGTAAGAAGTTGGTCCGAAAGCCACCTGCTCCAGATCGGTATAAGCGTTTTGAGTTGTGGATTCACCTTGTAGAAAAGACTGTAGACGGCAAAGGAAAGTATATGAATTCACTAGTCGGAGCTAGTGACGAATTCAAGTCTGCTGTTTCTGGAGCCAAAGGAGTCGCTTCATCCAGCATAGAGAACCATTTGATGGAATACTGCCTTGGAACAATGTTGTTGATCAACACTATTATAGACTATGGAGTCGATTATAGAGTTAGAATCCATTTAAGAGCCCAGTTCAAGGCAGCTGGCTTGGATAGACTATTCGAGAAGTTCAGAAACTTGGGCTATGGAGCTCTTAACCAACAATGTAATAATTACTTTGACAAGGCAGAAGGCGATGAAGAAGAGATGAAATCTCGTGCCAACATCAATGAGAACCTAGACTTCGACGATCCTGTGGCATTAGTGCAATCTTTATGGGAAAGTGTCAAGAACAGTGAGGCCCAGGGACATTTTATTAGTGCCATTCAGCATCTTTTCTTGAATCAGAATGAGAAAAAAGATAATGCAGATGACATGGTCAGAAGTTTGCGTTTATTAGACGGTTTGATACAGAACATTTCTATGGCTCATACTACAAATGATGATTCTGCTATGGGCATAGCCATTAATAGATTATACAGCGGCATGACAACAGACGACCAATACAGGAAAGCTGTTGAAGAAGCAAAGAACTTCAAAAAGATCGCTGAAGAAGCAACCGCAGAGCGTGACGATATGTCTCGACAAATATCTATGGGAGCAGATGGTTTGATTGCCAGATTGTCCAATGAAGTTAGAGAACAAGAAACTGTATTACAAAGATCTCGTCGTATGAATGAAGAATTGAACCGAGAATTGGAAGAATTAAAACGCAAACACCTTCGTGAAAAGCAGCAGCAGGAGCTTGAAATGCGTGAGCTCTTGATTCTGTTGAATAACGGCGCTAACATTAACACACGGCATGTTTCTGAAGATGGTGGAAAAACCACAGTTTCGATCCGTACTTCTAACGAACAATTAATTAGTAGACTTCAAAAACAAATCCGCCGAAGAAATGCGGAGTACAAACAAGACAATAGACAATTTGGCACAGTAGTCGAACCAAGTTCCAGATTAAGAGCCTTGAGAGATCAGATGGATGATATTGAGAATATGGCGAGAGAATTAGAAATGACTGAATTTGAAACCTATGTTGATCCAGCAGAAACCGCACAAGCACCAGTAGTTGAAGAAATCCCTTCTGAGCCTGAAGTTGAAGAATCAGAGTCTGCATCTTCTGAAGAAAATGAAGATGACGAAGTTGAAGACATTGAGGAACCTATCAACACGAGTCCCTCCAGACCAGTAAGAAGTGACGATTTGGTTAAGTTGGATAGTTTGAGAAAGAAACTTGCTTCTTTACAAAGCGAGTCGAATGATATAATGAAATTCAACAATAGTGCTATGTTCAACAAGCAGAAATACTTGGCTATGGAGAGATTGCGAGAGTTGGAGAACAATTTCAAAGACTTCAACATAGATTTCAGTGTCAGCGAAGAACCAGAATTAAACGACTTCAGCTTTGATTCAACAGCTGAGTTTGTGGATCCATCGATCAAGGCTAAGATAAAAGAAGAGCTAGAAGAAGTACGTTTGTTGAAACTCGAACTCAAGAAAAAATTATCAGACCAAGATGAATCCAGAAAGAAACGGAATGCGAAAAGAAAATCGACTACCATTTTAGAAAAATTGGAAGCAAAATATTCTCAAGGCAAAGTCAAAGCCTTTAACTCAGATGTTGTTAAGGGATCAAATGAGCCTTCTGCTGACTACAAGAACAATAGAAACACAAAAATTGGTGGTATGGATCCTGTATTTTTAAAAGAATTGAGCTCAAAGGTCAACAAGACAGCAGCTATAGATGAATCCAGTGCTGATACCACTGACTTGGAATTTCACGATTCTGTAGAAGTCCAGCCAGAGGAAAGGTCGCCTGCTTCAAGTCCAAATCCAGCAGATATTTCACATTTGTCAAGCTCTACACCAGTTCCTCCACCACCGCCACCTCCTCCACCACCGCCACCTCCTTTGCCTCCATTATTACAAGGTAACATGTCCTTGGCTCCCCCTCCACCCCCACC
>JAJMAP010000024.1:0-159701 GCA_030572695.1 Scheffersomyces illinoinensis
ATCCCTAGAAAAATTCAAACTTCCAGTAGACGTAAAATTCGGTCACCTTGGTGAATTGACTTTACAGATTCCGTGGTCAAACCTCAAGTCAAAGCCAGTTAGAGTCATAATTGAGGATGTTTACTTGCTTGCGTCTCCTAAGATCATGAAGGACTTTGATATAGAAGAAGACATTCGTCGTGAACTAGAGTTAAAGAAGCAAAGATTGGAAAGCTTGGAAGCTATTCAAAGCGTAACTTCACTGGCCCAAGATGGGATAGGCACAGCACAAAACGAAACTTTCACAGAATCCTTAATTACAAAAATTGTAGATAATTTACAAGTTACAATAAAGAATATCCATATAAGGTACGAAGATGACTCTGTTTTGGCAGAATCTCCTTATGCATTAGGTATCTCATTGAATGAATTGTCTGCAGTTTCTACTGATGAAGGTTGGAAGCCAAGTTTTATTGAAATAACCCAAGCTTTAACAAGAAAGCTTTTAACATTGAAATACTTAAGTTGTTACATGAACACTGAGTCAAGTTCCATTTATACTGATGACTATACAGATCTCTTAAGTCGGTTTAAGGAATCAATCATAACAGACCAAAACCACTCAATAGATTTGCAATTTTTACTTAAACCTGTTTCAGGTGGGGGCAAGATCACTCTTAACAAGGCAGGTTCTACAGAGACATTCCCTCATATTAGGGCTGAATTGCTGTTTAAGTCATTTAGAATCGAGCTTGACTCACAACAATATCGAGATATTTTGTGGACTGCATCAAAATTTCACTGGTATACAAAGACCCATAAATTTAGGAAATTTCGACCAAAGGTTGCAGTTGAAGAAGATCCAAAGCAATGGTTTCAGTACGCTGCAAAGTCAGTATTGAATGAGATACACGAAAGGAATTATAAATGGAGTTGGGAATACTTTGCGAAGAGAAGAGATCAAAGAAAAGCCTACATTAAACTCTGGAAAGCAAAATTATCCAATAACATGACAATAGATCAAACGTATAATCTTTCAAGTTTGGAAACGCTCCTACCATTTGAAGATATAAAATTCTATAGATCATTGGCAAAAAGTGAGCTTCGAAAACAGAATGCTATTTCTTTGGCATCAGAAAAAGGTGCTAATATCCCGCAGAATACTTCCTATGGAAGATGGATATCGTCATGGTGGAGTACTGCACCACTCGCAGATGCTTCTTCTAACAATACTACGAAAGAGAAAACAGAAGCCGATGAAAGCAAATTAGAACTTACATTAACAGATGATCAAAGAAAGGCATTATATGATGCAATTGATTATGACGAAAATCAAGAGATTATAGACTCGATTGATTTGCCTAAAGACAGAGTAAAACTAGAAGTATTTACTTCATTGGATGAGGGTGGCGTTACAATAAGACGAAGGACTGACGAACAAAATTTAGCTGAGATTGTGTTTGAGGGATGTACAGCTCAATTTTACCAACGCCCAGATTCTTTCTTGGCAAAATTTCAATTACAAGAGTTTAGAGTAGAAGATGGAACGGGAACTACATTGTATAAACATATTGTCAGTGTGAAACAGATGCATTCACACTTACATGAAGTTTCGAATATGGTCGCAAATGACCCATTCTTTCAAATGTCTTTTGAAAACAACCCACTAGACGAAAGTGCGGATTCTATCTTACTAGGGAAGTTGAAGTCGATGACCATATTTTATAATCCGATGTTTATTGAAGAAGTCGCTCGATTTTTCAGGCCTCCAAAAATCCACCTTGATACAGTTGGTGCAATCATGAATGCTGCTGAAGCTACTGTCGAAGGACTTACTGCTCAAACAAGGATTGGATTGCAGTACGCGCTAGAAGAACATAAGACTATTAATGTCAAATTGGACTTGCAAGCACCGCTCATAATTGTTCCGTTGGATCCTTCCAACTTTAAGTCGCCAGTTGCTATTCTTGATGCAGGTCATATCAGCGTAATAAGCAATTTGGTTGATAAAGCAATAATAGAAGAAGTTCGCTCTAAGGAAAGCTACACAGAAGAGGACTGGAAGAAACTCAACACCTTGATGTATGACCAGTTTAATGTGCATTTACAGGATGCACAATTTCTTGTAGGTCCAAATATTAAGTCTACCATGGAACAATTGCATTCGGAGACTAGTAAAGGAAATTCATTAATGCTTGATAAGCTTAACATAAAATTACTTTTGGGAATTTCGATACTTCCTGAAGCACATAATTTAGCAAAGTTCAAGGTAAGTGGAGAAGTACCCGAAATCAATCTTGCCATCAATGATTTCCAATACAAAACTATCATGCAGATCATTGATGCGTCTTTGCCTAATTTTGATGAATTTGATGGAGAAGAATCTAGCATATTTGAAGCGTTTGGAATTCGAAATAGTAGCGTTGAGATTGAAGATAGCCCAAATGAACAGAGGAATTCGGTAGATCAGCCCGAGAAGGCTGACAAGACTATCATGGATTCCAAACAGATTGAAGCGATCAGCAGGCAGCATATATTCGAGTTCAGTTTTAATGTGCAATTGGTCAATATTTCTCTTTCTAGATGTATCAATGGCCACACTCTTCAGACTGAGCCATTGGTAGACTTGGTGGGTGAGTATTTGTCGTTGAATTTTTATAACACGCAAAAATTGATGCATCTTGATTTAATTTTGGACGACATAAACCTCATAGATCACATTGAAAGTTCAGGAGTCCCTGAATTTGCCAAGTTGATTTCGTCAAATAATTTTACTGACGAGGAAATTGTGAACAAGGAAATCTTTAAACTTGACTATTGGAGAACGCAGAGAATTGTTGAATACAATGACAAAGAAATTGAAGTATTTGATCAGGATATTAAAATGGATATTGCGACAGTCAAGTTTGTAGTTTCAAGAAAGTCCTTGTTGAGCCTACTTAATTTTATTTTGAACACTTTCACAGATCCGAATGCAGAGGCGACACCAGCCGACGAATTGAAACACAATGACTCAAGAGACGATGAAGTTTCGCCACAGAAGATTAATGTGAAGATAAATTTGGATAGTATTATCTTAGTATTGAATGAAGATGGTCTCAAATTAGCGACATTGAAACTAAGTACAGCTGATATTTCGGTGTTCTTAGTCCCAGAAGAAATGGAAGTAAACGGTAAAATAGGAGCTCTTAGTCTACACGATGAAATTAATCAAGGCTCTCCAAGAGATTCTCTTTTGAGGAATTTAATCAGCATGGAGGGAGATAATCTAGTGGAATTTGTCTATAAGACATTTGATAGAGAGATCAGCGCGAACACATACAATACTTTTATATCCTTCAACACAGGTGCTATTGCAATTAATTTTGTTGAAAGCTCGTTGAATAGAATCCTTTCTTACTTGAGCCAGTTCTTGAAGATGAAAGCTATTTATGACAAAGCTAGAGATGCTGCAATTAACCAGGCTGGTCAAATTGATGACGCTAATAAAATAAAGTTCGATTTATTAATCAAAGCTCCTACCATAATTTTTCCAGCTTTGGTGAAGGATTCGAACATGCTATATGATACAGTTTCTGCAAATCTCGGAGAGCTTTATGCTTACAATGAATTCAAAGAAGTGAATGGAATAACGAAAAATATAATCTCGGCTGGAATTCGAAAAGTAAACCTCTTGTCGTTGTTCAACTTCGAAAATAATTGTAAACAAAACTCCAAAATAGTTGATAACTTCGATGTGTCATTCTTAATTGATTACAATGAACCGTACGTCAAGGATATTCCTACGTTTATTATCGATGGAAGGATGCCGGCTTTGGACTTAAACTTGACGGAGTTGCAATTGAAGAAATTACTTTCCCTCTCAGATTCTGTTTTAAAAGTCTTCAATTTTCCAAATGCAAGTTATACATTCGATGATATTGAAATTGATGCTGAGAATGCAAACGCAGTTATTAGACACGATACAACAGTAAGAAACGCGAATGTAACATCCAAACCAATTAAATTGGATGATTATGAGAGTCAGGCCATAGAAATACCGCCAGATCATAGGAATGTGGAATTGAAATTTGAAGTTCCCAGCATATCTTTGAAAATTTACAACAGGACTTCCGGTATTGAAGATATAGAGAAGAAAAGGTTGGCATCGTTCAGTTTAAATAAGTTTGACTTCGATTTTGATATGAGAGAGGATGGACACTTCACATCAAACTTCAGTGTCGGTTCATTTGTTGTAAGTGATATCAGAGAAAATACTGACAGTAAGTTCAGAGAATTGATTCCGCCTATAAGCGGAGACAACGATCAATTTGTTCTTTCAGTTACAACAGATGGTCCAGCTGAAAAAAAGAATATCACGGCAATGCTAACTATAGAAAAACCAAGCACTATTCTTGTTCTAGATTATTTGTTTGAATTGAAGTCATTCTTTGACAAAGGATTTGAGAAGGATAGTCCCATGATTATTGATTACACCCCAAATCGCGAACTGAACAGTGGAGACAGAGGAAGCATTAACGGTTCTGCAAAGATTGATGATAGTCCTCGACCTCAGCCATCTTCGCTGAATATTGGATTTTCAATAAATGTAAAGGATCCCTCTGTCATATTGCTAGCTGATTCTTCAAAAGAAGATACAGAAGCAATTGTGTTCAAGGTGGAGCAAATTTTGGTGGCTAGCCAGAATGTAATATCTTTAGCAGCAAACAATATCGGACTCTTCTTGACTGCTATGAATGATTTTGATGATACTAGATATAGAATAATTGATGACTTTTCTGTGTCATTTGCTCACGATTCAAATGGATCTACATCAACAAGTTTCTTAACAAATATTCAGGCATCAGTGGATCCCATGATTGTAAGGGTGTCGCTAAGAGATATCAGATTAGCATTGGATATATTCAACCACGTGAATGAATTATACAGCAAGGCACACGCGGATCAGACTGCAAACCAAGAATCTGACTACAATTTGTCTGAAGATTTCAAAAGAAGGCTCTCCAAATACGCTCCCAGCGTCCTAACTAGCCTTTCCGCAAAGTCGCACGCAGCCCAAGAAGCTGTGCTGATTGATAATTCCACAGTTGTGAAAGGTGAAGAATTGGTTGCAAGCATTGGAGGTGTCAGATTCGTCTTAATTGGAGATGTACATGAATTACCAGTACTTGATATGAATGTTAAACCATTCGAAGTCAGGGCTATTAATTGGTCAACTGATTTAAATGCCGAGGTTCACATTGAGCAATATGTGAATATTTACAACTACGCCAGATCTACATGGGAGCCACTAATTGAACCATGGCCCATTGCAATCTATGCCTCAAATGTTCTAGCACCGCAGAAAAGCTTACTTGTAGAAGTTGTTTCCCGCCAGTTGGCCGAAATAACACTTACTTCACATTCTGTTGCATTATTGTCTCAAATATCAAGTTTGATTACTTCCGATCAGCGCTTGAAAGCACGAGGAGAAGATAATCCATATCTAATTGTCAATGAAACAGGATTCGACTTAGAAGTATGGTCCGATTCTTCTGATGTTACAAGGGAAAACAGAAGGGTTATAAAGTCTAATGACAAGTTATCTTGGTCATTCGAGGACTGGAGAGATATTCGTGAGAATTTAGATACGAACAACAAGGTAGGAATATTAGGTGTTAGATTATTAAATTCGCAATATGAGATCGTGAACGGTATTTCTGCTACTGGTGAAGGTGAAGAATTGTTTATTTTGTATCCACCTGTGGATGGAGTTCATAATAGATTGGCATGCGATATATCATTAGGAGATGATAATGTTAAGACGATATTGTTCAAGTCGACAGTACGCGTTGAAAACGATGCAGATGTTCCTATTATTGTCAAAGTTATGAATGATAATGCAACAGAAGAGTTGGTGATTGAATCAAAGAAAGGAAAGGCATTGCCGATTGATTTTGTTTATGCCAGTGCAATCAAGATACGACCTTATATTGATACGCCTTATGAATGGTCTGATAGACCTCTACATTGGAAAGATTTAATTAAGAAAGAAGCGTCTTTGAAATGTTCAGCGGTTCTCAGTAACGATTTGTCGTCCTTTTATTTTCAAGCAGAGGCTGTTTATGATCATGACGAACCTTTAGCCAGAATTTACCCGCATCTAAGGTTAGTTATTTCTGCTCCTGTGGAAATTGAGAATCTACTACCCTTTGACTTAAGTTACAGATTATACGACAAGAACCTCAAGAAAGATTGGAAGGGACTGGTTGACAGGGGAATAAAGAGTTACGTGCATGTTGTCAGTTTGGAAAACTTGCTTTTATTAAGTGTCGAGCCGAAGAATTGTAACTTTGGAAAATCTGAATTCGCTATTGTTAATATATCAAAGGGAAGTGAGTTCAAAAGAGAGAACACACTCATTTTAAGAAGTCAAAATGGTCAACAATTAAAATTAAGAATTTACTACCCGAGAAAGAAATCAAATAGTACGAGTCTTCGTGTGGTTATTTATTCTCCTTATGTGATTTTGAATAGAACGGGTCAGAATCTTCTTATTGATGAAAAGGGAAACCTGACATACTCATACGGAAAACTGTCGTTACAACCAGTAATTCCAGTTATGTTTTCATTCGATAGGTTTGGTGACCGAAAAAATAGAGCACAATTGAAAATTGGAGATTCTGCATTTACAGCCCCCATAAGCTTTGATGCGCTAGGCCAAGACATAAGCGCAAAAGCTCAGGTACCTGGCAGACAAATTGAAATGAATGTTGGGATTTCCATCGCCGAAGGAGAAGGTAAATATAACTTATCGAAGGTGGTAACGATTGCTCCAAGATATATTGTTAGAAATTCTCTCCAGGAGACCTTACGAATTGTTGAAAATGGGACAACCAAACACATTCAGATAGAACCAAAGGAATTATTGCCTCTTTACGGTCTTCGAAGATTAGAAAAGAAGAGTATTTTGATTAAATTCTTGCATTCGTCTAAAACTTGGTCCTCACCATTTACCCTTGATGATATTGGCCAATTATTTATCAAGGTGTACAAGGAAAATGTTGGACAAGTCTTATTGAAAGTGAGCATTATTTTGGAAAATGCTACAATGTTCATTCAGATAGAAAATGCCAACAATAATTGGCCATTTTCAATTAGAAACTTCAGTGACTCTGAGTTTTACATCTATCAAAATGACCCAAATATCAATGAAAATGGCGAACTCGTCAAAAATGACACACAATACAAGCCTATTTACTACAAAATTCCAGCTAAAAGTGTCATGCCATACGCTTATGACTACCCTAATGCTATCATCAAGGAGTTGATAATTAGATCTCACGGTAGGGAAAGAGCTGTAAATTTGGCTGAAATTGGAAACTTGAAGCCATTCAGACTTCCGCCAACCCAAGATGTAGAGCAGCTGATTGTTGACCTCAACGTTGTAGCCGATGGCCCTACTCAATCCTTAATCATAACTAATTATGATCCTTCAGTCAGCTTGTATAAACTCCCTGGAGAAAAATCAAGCTCTACAGTAGCCCTGTCCCAGAATTTTGAAGCATCCGAATCTGACGAGAATTATCATACCAAGATTGTGACCAAGTTTGAAGGATTCGGGTTATCGTTGATAAATACTAGATTCCAAGAGTTATGTTATATCACAATTCGGGGATTGGAACTTAGGTACAACGAATCAGACTTATACCAGAACATCAGCTTTAAGTTGAAGTGGATGCAAATCGATAACCAATTATACGGAGGAATATTCCCGATTATACAATACCCAAGTGTTATTCCTAAGTCAGGTAGAGAGCTAAATAGCCATCCATCACTTTCCGGGTCACTTGTTCGCGTCAAAGATGATAGCCATGGAGTTCTCTTTATAAAATATGCGACGATTTTATTGCAGGAGATGACCTTTGAAATTGATGAAGATTTCTTGTTTGCTCTCCTAGATTTTGCTAAATTTCCAGGTGCAAGCTGGAACAAGGAATCTGTCGATAAATTGTGTGATGCTGAACTCAAACTTCCAGAACCAGGAAGTTTGACAGGGGCTAGCGATATCTACTTTGAAGCTTTGCACCTTCAACCGATTCAATTGAATTTATCATTTGTGCGTACAGAAAGAGTTAATGCAGAAGACAAAGCATCATCCCAAAACACCTTAATGTTCTTCTTCAATGTCCTTACAATGGCAATTGGAAATATTAATGATGCTCCAATCAAATTAAATTCTTTGTTTATTGAGAATCTTAGAGTTCCAATACCCATCTTGATTGAATCAATTCAAACTCACTATGGGCAATCATTTTTCTATCAAGTTCATAAGATTCTTGGTTCTGCTGATTTCATTGGAAATCCAGTAGGTTTGTTCAATCACATTTCATCTGGTGTACTTGATATTTTCTATGAACCATATCAAGGATTTATTATCAATGACCGACCTCAAGAGTTGGGTATTAGTATTGCAAAAGGTGGATTGAGTTTTGTGAAGAAGTCAATTTTTGGGTTTTCAGATTCCTTTGCGAAGTTCACCGGTTCAATTGCAAAGGGATTGTCGGTTGCGACAATGGATAAGAACTTCCAAGAACGTCGTAGACTTAACCAACGCCGAAACAAACCAAAACATGCTCTATACGGAGTTGCATCAGGTGCCAATTCATTCTTTGAATCGGTCTCTTCTGGAGTTACAGGCATCGCAACAGCACCCATAGAAGGTGCAAACGCAGAAGGGGCAGCTGGGTTTTTCAAGGGCCTTGGAAGAGGTGTTGTTGGTTTACCGACTAAGACTGCAATAGGATTCTTTGATTTAGCTTCGAATGTCAGTGAAGGCATCAGAAACACAACAACAGTTTTCGATGCTGAAGGATTGGACAAAGTGAGACTTCCAAGACACATCCCTCATGACCACGTTATAAGGCCTTTTTCGCAAAGAGAAGCCCAAGGACAATACTGGCTCAATTCAATTGATGGAGATATTTATTTCAGAGAGACTTATTTGGCGCATTTACTACTTTCAGGTGAAGAGAAGGTAGTTTTGGTCACATATAAGATGATTGTACTTTTCGAAGTTAACTATTTGAAATCCAGATGGGTGATTACCTTTGACCAGATCAAATCAATTTCAGTTGAACCTTCTGGATTGAGTATTGGACTCAAGAGGAGAGAGGGTCCATTCATTCCTATTCCTGAGAAGAAAAATAGAAACTTCTTGTATAACAAAATTGCCATTGCTGTTGAGGAATTCAATAAGCACTGCCAAATAGTGCTATAGATAATACATAGATAATACATGAATTAGGTAGAACTTTTTGTAGCATTAAATTGATGAGGAGTGTCTCCAGATCTCTTTGCTAATGCTTTGAGAAAAACTTCTGGTGTCTCTTCCTTGCAAGCCTGAAATTTTAGTTTCCTAACGCCAATATGTCCATCTACGGTCTTAATAATCAAACGGGGATTAATCGAATCCTCAAGACAAAATTGACCAGGCATGGAAATCGAAGGGTAATATCCACATTTAATAACCTCAATATCAGAAAGAATTACCCTCTGGTTCTCCTGTATTACCTTTTTCTTTCTCTTCAAGTTCACGAATTTGTAAGAATGCAATGGGCCCAATGCATCTTCCATCCGTTTTATTTGCAACGAAGATTTGATTGACCAATTTATCTCAGAGCTTGATGGTTGTATTTTGGGTGCAAGCGAAAGTGCGTACTTGTTCGCACTTACAAGATGGGACGAACAATTTTCCATAAATAGACCCTCGTCTATTACTCGAACTAAGAGATCACTTCCGATGGCCCCCAAACGAATTTGCAAGCTCTCAAAGTTATCTTTATTTGAAACAGGAATTTCTCTAGATTGCAAAATTATATTACCTTGATCGAACTTGGTAGGATGAAGGGTCTGTACTGTGCAACCAGCCGTTCTGTCGTCATTGAGCAAAGTGTACTGAATCGGCGACGAACCTGAATATTTAGGAAGCAATGAAGGGTGGACATTGATACCTCCGAATTCGCAGGATTCCAAAAACTTTGCAGGTATAAGCTTTCCATATGAGACTGCAATTGCCAATGAGAACGTATTTGAGTTCAAAATGCTTATTATATCCTCTGTGGAATCAGCTCGCAACACAGGAATGCTATTTAGACTTTTCTCTAATTTTTTACAGTAGTCACCAATTGGTAGATCTACATAGGCTTTTAGATTCCTTCCAGTAGGCTTAATGGTTCTGGTGATAACCTTGATGGTCTGAATTCTCTCTGGGTGTTGCAATTTGTACTTGTGAAGCCTATCTAACGATTGCACGCTAAAAGAATCGCTCCCAAAGAAGGCAATCTCTAGAGGAGGTATACCTGAATTGAGAGGAGAAAGCGTACCGATATGCCTTACTCCGATTAATCCTCTAAAACTCAACGTATTACAATTCCTGATGTTCAATATCATGTCTTCATCTTGAAAGAGATTTTGAGAATTGCGAAGAATTACGACGCAATAATAAATTTAAATTTTCGAAGCTTTGTTTAGGAAATTTGAATACTCTGAAAAACTTGTTTAGCAGAAATGAATCAACAAGACTCCACGGATGTTCCCAAACCTAATGAATTCATTATAAAACTTGCGAAGATATTAAATTTAAATGAGATAGACGAATCCACCTTACAATTATGCATTAAATTGATCGATAATGGTGTAGACCCAAAGCAATTGGCACAAAAAATCCTCGAAATAAACAGGGAAACCAAATCAGTTTTGGGTTAAAATGAATTGTGATATGTTACATCTATTATACATACTAGTACAACTAAAGGTAAAATTATGAAAACCCGCCCTTCCTTTTCTTCTTCTTAGGTTTATTTACTTGAGAACCAACGCTTCTCTTCTGGGAAAGCGACGGTGCCATGGTTTGTGATGAAGGAAAGGATTCTGCTGTCGAAAATAACAAATCTTCTGATGCCAAATACTGGCTCATCAGGGCCATGTTATTTGGCTGGGACAATTGAGTTAATTGCGAGACCTGTGCTAAGTTCGACGGCGTTTGAGATTGTGAATTCTTTATCGCTTTATGCCGAAGTGACTTTGATTTCGAGTTGTTCGATGTGAGATTTGATCTTATTCGTATTGATGGCAGTGAAGATATGATATCAGCTTGGGTCACTTGTGAATCAAAATGCATAATTTCAGAAGAATTCGTAATGTCCGAGTCCCATTCCTCTAACAAATTAGAAATCTTTGGCAGTGCTTTTTTGATTACAAATTCGTATTCGGATCGAAGTTGGATCGATATTTCACGAGGCTTCGTCTTGATGAGAGATGCCGTTAATAGAATAGCCAATTTAATGAGACCATTGATACTATTATACTTTCTTAAAGAATGAGATCCAGGAAAATAGGCTTTGTAGAACAACTCAAAAATATCATTCGCATGAGTTTTTTCACTTTCCTGAACTTCAACAGAATCGAGAATATTGCTATTCTGAAGAAAGCGATTGACATGGCTGGACATCCCAATTTCCTTCTGCTCATAAAAGGAAGATAATTGTTCAACCATTAAATCGAATTCTGCTACATCTTCGATAAATTTGGGTACTCTGCTAGAAATATCTAGCAACGAAAAGTACCTTGAGCTTCGCTCATCAAATTTTCTAGCTCCTTCGCCCAACAGATAAGCATATTCTTGAATAGATTGTATTTGAAGAGACTGATCAATAAATATTTCGTCCGGCTCAACAAGAAAGTCCAATAGCTTCTTGACATTTCTTTTGGATAGAGATCTGAAATGTAGATTAGTGGAATGATTGTTCTCTTTACTATTGTCTGCTTCTAAGGTTGATAAATCCGCATCAATAGAGCTTAATATATAATTTGGAAGCTCCGAAAAGCATCGAACTGTTAGGGAAAGATCCGTCGTGAGTTCAAAGAGACCATAATTTTTAGAAGTAATGTATTCTGAATCACTTACGTCAACAAAATCATCCTTCTCTTGATTTGAGTAGTAAAACTCTCTGCCTATGTCCATTAGTGCAACCTGCTTCAAATCAGCCTTGCTACCTTCTCTTCGTAAATAGTACGGGTCATGTAGACTAAACGGCTTTCCATCTCGAAATGCAAAATTGTAAACAAATATCAACGAATACACCTGCGAGTAAATTAAACAGCAATATCTTCTTTCCTGTTTACTTTCAGTGACTTGAAATCTTAGGGAAGGATCTGCATCATCGAGAAAATGCTTCCAGGACATAATCCTGGTCATCGTGGACTCTGATTTAAACCAAATCAATTCCTTCGAAGTCAATAGAAACGAGCTTTCACCCAAAGTTGTGAAGTCTTGAATTCTGGACCAAGTGTTTGAGGTTATGAGTTTTCGAGAATATAATTTTGGAGAAATCGTAAATTGAGTAACTGAAGCTCTTGTCAATACAACAAGATGATTCGAATCATAAATCCATTGAATTCGTTTCCAATTTGATAACTCTGTGCAATCTTCCAATGATGGACAGCATTGCAGACAATCCATATTGAATTTCTTTACAGAATCAAACAGAATTGTCCACAACCCGAAATGACCTTTTATGTCAATTACTGCAAAGCGTGAGAAATCATATGGATTTACCGATACATGTGCCAATTCATTACAGGCTAGGTCTTTGGACTCAACATTACCCAACACCAGAACTTCCAATTTAACTCGAGAATTTGTATGTATTGTAGGTATACGACAAAATAGAACGTAAACCTTACTGCTTGTTCTCACGACGATATAAGATGGAGCGTAATCAAAAACTTCACCTGCTGTTTCGATTTGCTTTATTGGTTCTGATAGCGAAATCTGAAACTGTCTAGACAATTCGGGAATCAATAACTTTATAAAGGAGTCTTTTTTGAATTTGTTTCTAGCTTCTATTCCCTTGTTATTGATTAAGCCAATATTTAGGATATTTCCTGATTCGCCAGAGACGTATGCAATCGATCTGAAAGTTTGGGACAGTCCCTTCACTTGTACTTTAAATAACGCAAATAGGTTCTCGTAATTTGGATCGTACGCGATAGTTGATGTCAAGGTCTTCGATTCTATCAAATAAGAATTAAGTATATTATCAGGAACATACGCTTCAGAGACTTCCGGTCGATGAAGGTTTTTCTTATAAATTGGTTTGATTGCAACTTCTAAGTTGTCATACATTCTTGAATTCAACGTGAACGAAGATGTCAGGCTTCGAGCTAATTCAAATAGAGATTTTGATATCTCGTGTAGAACTATCCCATCTTCTTGGCATCTAGCATAACTAATAGTAGCTGTTACTTTAGAAGGAATTACTTTTGGAGATTTCGAAGACTCGTCTTCGTCCCCATCTTTGCTACTTTTCAGCGAAGCATCTAGTTTGATTTGACCATTTCCGTCAACTCCATAGCTTAATCGAATTCCAAGACCCTTTTTATGTGGCCACATTTGTGAACCTTTGGAACAACCCAATTTCCTGAATGTCTCGACTTGTTTTGGGTGCAACTAATTTTATTGAATTTTGCAATTGTTAAGTTTTCGAAGTGTTGAATCAAATTCTTCCATACACTCTTTTTTCTTTTCTAAATATGAACACTATTCTTTAAACTTGGGGAAGGAGTCTGCCAACATGAGAGTGTCAATACAATTTTCGAGTGTATTATGCTTTATATTATTATTTCACTATTCTCATACTGAACAATTTGAATTTGACGTCTTAGCTGAAAATGGAGAAGTAGACGTGGCTCAATTCAATAGCGACTTAGAGCATCAGTACAGCAAGTTATCCAATGATTCGCTCTTATGGGGACCTTATAGATCCGCTCTTTACTTCGGCATACGACCAAGACTTCCAAATTCATTGATTTCTGGATTAATGTGGTACAGCGCTGATGGATACGACGGTGTTGGACGTATGAGACACTTTTATGAACAGGGTGACAACATGAGAAGAGCCAACTGGGTCTGCTATGATCCTAGAGTTGGAGGAAGACAAGTAATCGAGGATGAGGAGTGCCACGTAAGGATTATCATTGACTTTGTCAAGAGTAATGATGGCAAATCATGGGGAGTGAAAGTCAGGGCTCAACCTCATAAAGGTTACGAGAATGTGAAGACTTCGTTCATTTGGTACTCTGGATTAGAAGGAGAAAAGAAGTCTCCTTCTATTGGAGATACAAGGACTGGATACTTACAGTTGGAAAACCCTAAAAGTGCATTAGGCTACGAAGGCTCGGTGAAGTTGACAGGTATATCTGAAGAATTAGGAATTTTCGATATCGAAATCAGTGATGGCCCAGGAACGAACAAACATCCGATTTCAAAACCAGTTACACCAGATTTAGATCCAACAAAATCACACCATATAAGTTTGCGTGTTCCTGATGATAATGTTTGGAAAGCAAGAGACATTTTTGTTACAATGCTACAAGAATCTGTTAAGGATTTGGTAGAAAAGTATTCCACTTTGAACGAGTTTCCTCCAGAGCAAGCGTTTATTATAAGAGACTTGAACGGTTTCGAGGGAAATCTTCACTTTGTGCAAAAGATATACCAAGGGGCTTGCGAATTCGACATAATCTATACTAATGCCATTACACCAGCTACAGAGAAAATTACATCTAAGAATATTAACTCAAAAATAAAACAAGTCCTAGAGTTGGTCAATGAAAAATTTGACAAACACTTTTCTTTAAACAAGCCGTTCGATCATTCGAGCAGGTTTAGAAAGTTTGGAAGAGAGATTTTATCTGGTTTACTTGGTGGTATTTCTTACTTTCACGGAGACCATTTAGTAGATAGAGAAACTGCATTTGATGAGGATTCATTCGAGCCACATCAACTTGCTGGATACCCAGAGGGTCCCCATGAATTATTTACCTTAGTGCCATCAAGACCATTCTTTCCAAGAGGTTTCTTGTGGGATGAGGGTTTCCATTTATTACCTCTTTTGAAGTACGACTCAGATTTGGTCATGGAGATCATGAAGTCTTGGTTTAATTTGATTGATGACGACGGTTGGATAGCTCGAGAACAAATCCTTGGTCCAGAACTGAGATCTCGTGTTCCAGAACAATTTCAGGTGCAAAGCCCAGAAATCGTTAATCCTCCTACTTTGATGCTAGCATTTACATATCTCTTGGAATCAGCAAAACATACAAGTAATTACGGAAACGTCGATGAGCCATTATCTTATAGCGATGAAACCATTATCACGCATAAAGATTTGGGGCTGGTTATTCTTAACAACCCAGAGTTATTAACAAACTATACGAAAGATATATATCCGAGATTAAAAACTCACTACGAGTGGTTCAGAAGAACCCAAAAAGGATACATGGAAGAATTTGGAAGAGGAACTAACTTAGAAGCATACCGTTGGAGAGGCAGAACAATTACACACTGTCTTGCAAGTGGGATAGATGATTATCCACGGCCAATTCCTGCCGATGTCGCTGAATTAAATGTCGACCTTCTTTCGTGGGTTGGAGTCATGTCGCGATCGATGAAACTAATTGCCCAACTTTTGAAAAATGACAAAGATGCCGAACTTTTTGCCCAACATGAAGAAAATATCGTCGACAATTTAAGAAAATTGCATTGGTCGAATGAGGAAAAAGCGTATTGTGATGTTACAGTCGATGAAGATGATGAAAACATAAAAGTATGCCACAAGGGTTATATCTCACTATTTCCTTTCTTAACCAAATTGATTCGTGGCGATGAACTCGACAAACTAGAGGCTATAGTGGACTTAATTTCAGACCCAGAAGAATTATGGAGTGATTATGGTATCAGGTCCTTGTCAAAAAGCAATCAATTCTACAGAACTGAAGAAAACTATTGGAGGTCTCCAATCTGGTTGAATATTAATTATCTTATCTTAGAAGGCTTACAGCACTATTACGATGTGGCGCATGTTCGCATGAACTCCGATATCAACAATAAATTCAAAAGAGTTTACAAGGATTTGAGGTTGAATCTTGTGAATAATGTTGTTGAACAATGGGAAAAAACCGGATACGTTTGGGAACAATATGACGATGAAACTGGAAAAGCTAAAGGTGCCAAAAATTTCTTGGGCTGGACATCAACAGTCTTGTTAATCATGAACATGGCTCAAGAATTGTAAAATCATACAAGCATTGCTATTTGAGGTTGTATAAAATATAGAATTTCTTACTATTAACTAAACTTACTTCGTAGGATCGGCTTCGAATCTCAAGTCCCAGCCAATCTGCTCGCCTAACTTCGGTAAAACTTCAGCAACACTTTGCACATCCTTGTCACCACGTCCGGAAACATTGATGACAATGTGTTGATCCCTTTGCATAGTCTTAGCCAACTCAACACCACCATAAATAGCATGAGAAGACTCCAAAGCTGGAATTATACCTTCCAATTGGGACAATAGTTTAAATCCAATCAATGCCTGAGCATCTGTAGCAGCAACAAAGTCAGCACGACCAGTGCTCTTCCAAAATGCCAATTCCGGACCTACGCCAGGATAGTCTAAACCAGCAGAAACCGAATGAGTGTCATGAACCTGTCCGTCACTGTCCTGAAGAACGTAAGTCTTGACACCGTGGAACACACCTGGAATACCTGCAGTCAAAGTTGCTGAATGGCGATCAGTGTCCAAGCCGTCACCGCCAGCTTCAACACCTAACATTCTGACTTCAGTATCGTGTTCAAAAGGAGAGAACATACCAGTGGAGTTAGAACCACCGCCAACACAAGCTACAACAGCGTTTGGTAACTTACCGCCGTTCAAAGCCTTAAATTGCTCTTTAGTCTCTTGACCAATAACACTTTGGAAGGTTCTAACCAAGGTAGGGTATGGATGTGGTCCAATAGCTGAACCGACAACATAATGCGTTGACTCCAAGTTTGAAACCCAGAATCTGAAGGCTTCAGAAGTCGCATCTCTCAATGTTTGGGTACCATTAGTAACGGCAACTACCTTTGCACCCAAAATTCTCATTCTGAACACATTCAAGGCTTGGCGTCTTACATCTTCGGCTCCCATGAAAACGGTACATTCCAATCCAAACTTAGCACAGGCAGTAGCAGTAGCAACACCATGCTGACCAGCACCAGTCTCAGCAATAATCTTTTTCTTACCTAATCTCTTAGCAATCAACACTTGAGCCAAGGCATTGTTGATCTTGTGAGAACCAGTGTGGTTCAAATCTTCTCTCTTCAACCAGATCTGAGCGCCTCCGGCATATTCAGTCAATCTTTCGGCCCTATGTAAAGAAGAGGGTCTTCCAATGTAAGAGTACAAGTCCTTGAATTCCTTCCAGAATTCGGGATCAGCAACAGCGCTCTCAAATCCTTTCTCCAATTCAGCTAAACAAGTGTGCAATGCTTCAGGAACATATTGACCACCAAATTCGCCAAATTTTGGGTTGAACTTGTGGTCCTCCTCAAGAACTGGCTTAGTATCAGTTCCATCTGTAGCTACTGCCCGAGAGAAAGAAGTTGGCGCATTGGCGGAATAGCCTTCACCTAAAATAGATTTGACATACCTGTAAGCAGTTTCACCTCTTTCACCTGGCTTAGATTCACCAATTAAGGTCACGATTCTAGAACCAATAACAACACCATCAGCGCTCTCACCGACAGTTAAGAAATGATCTCTCGTAGAGACACCGAAACCCACAGCAATTGGGGTAGAGCCGGCAAATTTTCTAACTCTAGCACACAACTCAGTGATACCGGAAGAAACAGATTTAGAAGCACCAGTGGTACCCATCTTAGAAACAACATAGATAAAGGAGTCAGCGATTTCTCCCAAAACTTTCAATCTTTCGTCAGTAGTGGCAGGTGCAACCAATGGAACATAAGACAAACCATAACGGGCACAAGAAGATCTGAACTTAATGGCTTCTTCAGGAGGCAAGTCGACGACAATGAAACCGTTAGCACCTACCCTTGCAGAGTCCTCAATCAATTTGATTTCACCGTACTTCAAGATTGGATTATAGTATCCCATCAATATGATTGGAACGGTGACACCATGTTCTCTTGCTTGTCTGACCAAGTCCAAGCACTTTGGGACGGTGATTCCATTGTCCAACGCTACATTATTAGCAGCTTGGATTGTTGGACCATCAGCAATTGGGTCAGAGAAAGGGATACCCAATTCTATGATGTCCACACCGGCATCTTGCATGCTCTTCAATATTGGAACTGTGTCCTCAATAGTAGGATAGCCAGCAGTAATGAAGTTGACCAAAGCATTTCGTCCCTCTTTTTTGCACCTAGAAAAAGTTTCTTTCAATAAAGCAGACATGTTTTTATAAATTATTCTTGACTTTGCTTGTACTTTGATATGGATTTCTCTGGAATCAAGAAAAACTGAACATTTATATACTTCGGCATCTGGAAATTTTCAGTTTGCAATCTGAGTCGCAACCAAAATCGTATGGCGGAATTTGTGAGTCAGTTCAGGGTAACCCCAAAATTCTAATCCATAGAGAAAAACGCATATAAGTTTATTCGTATTGCGGGAACAGATGGGTATCTGGATTATCGTGGCTCCTCATGGATTAGGCTCACTATGATGATGTTTTTTTAGTTCTACAACCTGCTCTTGCATTTGCATCTCTTCTGGGGGATCTTGCTGTTATATTTGACTTCCTATATACTAAATAACTATTGGCTGATTAACCGTGCCCCCGTTTGTACCGTCATTTGTAGAATTACTCTTGTGTATCGAATTACTTCTCTTGACCTTGCTGCTGTTATTGCCATTTAAAACTGGTGATGCTCCGATCAAGCTGGAGTTTACTGAGTTTCCATTACTAGGAGAAGCTCCCGAGGACCCATTACTTATTGGACCAGATACGGATAAACGAGTTCCTGTTGGTTTAGAGGAACCTGTAGGGTTCTGGGGAATAATCTCCACCTCATGTCCTAATTTAATTTGTGCTAGATTTATTATTGGAAGGAGCTTGTTGTATTTTGCACAGTAGTCTTTGATGCTAGTTTGAACCGACTTCAATCGCAGCACTACTACTCGGTAGTATTCCTGTTGTGATTGATCTGGTGGAATGGTTGCCAATGCCTTAACTAATAAGGACATGTCATTTCGCAAGATGTTGATCTCAACTTTCAACCTTTCAAGCTCATTGAATATAAGGCTGGGGTCTATTTTGCCTGAAGTTATATCATCTATCTTGATGAGATCTGGTAGTTTTGGGGATGGAGAACTTAGACTCGACATCACCAGTATAATATGCTAAATTGTTGTTTTATCGTATTCTGATATTTATTGGACTAATTCAATCCAGGAAGAATAAATATATTTAGAGGCTTCCTAATTCTTTATTTCGTCTGAGACAAGGCTATTTCTCAGTCGCAAATTTAAAGTATCAGATTGCATTTTTTCTACACTACTATTGTGGAGCGGACTATCTTCCCCACACACTCTCTGTATTTCCATATCAGCTACAGTAGATTTGATGAAAATGAATCTCCCCTATAGGAAAGTCTGCTTAAGCCAAAGCTGAAATTGATTGCGTCTGTCTCACAAGGGTTTACTCTCAAAATCTTTGAGCTACTTAGGTAATATGCCCCTTTGGAAAAAGAGACAGCCAAGTAGTAATTAGATGCCCCAACCAAATAGAAGACGTACCAGCATTGAAATTGAAGAAGTTACTTTTAATTAGATCCTCCTAAAGAATAAACGCTATATTAATACACTAGTTCGATACAGGTGACTTTTAATTCTTTTCCTCTTTATATCTGTTAGAGGTATACCATTAGTATGCAAAGTTTTATCAAATTTGCCTTGTCAAAAAGTACGGTAATACATGTAGGGCAAAGAAACCTATTCTGAATTACACCATTTTCGTAGATTATATTCTGTGATGGATGGAATCTAGAAATGACCTTCTCTTAAAGAACGCTTCGGTGGTGTAGTGCGATAGTAGAATCAAGTGTAGCTCTTCTGCCTACAATACAAGATGCCTCTTCCTAGAAAGCATAGACAAGAGCCATAAATCGTAGACCACACTCATGTGATTCTTACAAGGCTCAATCTCTCAAATGAGAGTCATTTCTCATGATCTTTTTGCAGGTGGAGCACACTTTGGGTAACAGCCACAAGAAGCTGTATAGTAGGGCACCTTTCTCTGAGTTGCAAAACCCACTTTAGAGAGAGCTCAATGACTTTAGCCTCAAGCGAGCTTTAATAGATAATGATTTCTTTAAGTTAGACCCATGTTCAAGAAATCCACAGTTGCTTAATTATACCAAACTATTTTCGAGTGGTTCTATCTCTAACTATGATAACTTGGTTATTCTTCTCGTCGCCCTTCCAGGATAAATTGTAACTTTCAACGAGGGCCTCATACGTATATCCTCGTGGAAGAAGGGTTTGTTCAAGCTGATATTTTGTTATAGTAAAGTACGATTTGCTCACACAATCAATGACATGTTTAAGCATTGTCAGCAATCCAAACTTCATAATCGATGCTTTGGCGTTGTCGGTTTCCATGTTGTAATGCTTCATCCAGCTATAATAGTCACGACAGATCCAGCTCTGTAATACTTCAAAAGTTTTACCTGTCTTGCTGTTGTCAATCTTATGAAGGTACTCGAAATAGAGTCTGAGAGCTTTGGAATTTGAGTTATTGAAGTGTGCTAGATGTAGTACCAACAAAGTACTAATTTCTTCCAACTCTTCCAAAGTGACCACAGACACCTTGTTTGGTTTGTAATACGAAAGCAAATACATTATGCAAGGGATATAAGTTTGGTGATGCCCTATAGCTGCTGAGATTCTGATTGAAAACAAGAACACCTTTTTAGAGAATTCGTTAGGTGTAGTAAACAAGAGTGCCTCTCGTAGTTTTCGGAGTGAATTCAATATTGTATCTATGGTTATTAGGTGCTTGAAAGATTCGCCACTGTTAATGGTATCTGCTGTAAGCTTCAGAAGTTCGTCTTTCTCTATAAAGTGAGATATCTTGTCACTTAACGTAGACGAAGTATTAGAGCTGCAATACTCAATGAAGTTCATCAATATTTGTTTGAAGTAGCTCTCTCTCTCGTTGGAGCTCCTCTGCAACCGATTATCTTCACCTCTACTGACAAATCCATATTCTCTCTGCTTTTCGAACTTTCTGTCATCATTGGAAAATCTTAGCGCTCTCTGCTTGGATCTCGCTATCTCATCTGCTGCTAGATTCCGGATAAGATTCTTATCTTCATCATTAGAATTCCTTGATGTATTGGAATCACTCTTTCTGTTAGAATATGCTGCCCATCGAACTCTGCCTCTCTCTCTATTATTTTGGTTGTATGACTTCTTTGTTGAATATGACTGATCACTACACGAATTGTTTCTCTCACCTTCTGGGCTGATATAGTTGGGATCAAACTGTTTTGAGAGCTTTGAACTTTCTTCTTTCCTTCCCTCTTCCATGTCTATGTATCGATTACTATTCATATGCGAGGACTGTAATATCCATTAGTTTCCGAATTGTTTTTAAAGAGTTCAGCGGAAGAGTAGATTTGGACTACGCAGTATTGAAGGCTACAATATTTTACACTTTGCTTCTATACTGGAAAATTCTAGGTTCATTTATTATTCGTTTGTCTGGCTAAGTAAACTTAGAATATTCAAAATTTTCTTTAGACAATCATCAATTAAGACCACCATGATCTGCCAGTATTAAAAAAAGAAGACGGGATATACATCTTAACAATATGCTGCTCTGAAGAAACAAACAATATGAAATAAATTAAATTATCATTCAGCAATAAAGAGAGAATCATAAACACTCGTTGCATTCTGACAACATGTCAACAACGATTGGACATTGACATGATAGAGAAGTATTAGGAGGTTATCCCATTTATTTAGCAGCTAACAATTGAGTAAATTCTTGGATATCAATTTCACCGTCGTTGTTGGTGTCAGCCTCCTTGATCATTTGGTCAACGTCAGCGTCGGACAATTTTTCACCAATTGAGGTCAACACATGTCTCAACTCAGCAGCACTGATCTTGCCGTCCCCATTTCTATCAAATACCTTGAAGGCTTCAGCAATTTCAGCTTCAGAGTCTGTATCCTTCATCTTTCTGGCCATCATTGTCAAAAATTCTGGGAAGTCGACAGAGCCGTCGCTATTCACATCGACTTCGTTTATCATGTCTGTCAATTCACTTTCAGATGGGTTTTGGCCTAAGGATCTCATCACAGTACCCAATTCCTTGGTTGTGATCTTGCCATCCTTATCCTTGTCGAATAAGGAGAAAGCCTCTCTGAATTCAGCAATCTGTTGTTCGGATAATTTCTCAGCCTGGCCATATGTTAGTATTATGCTCTGCAACAATAATAGTCTAGTTGTGCAACGGATTCGACGTGTTCATAATGTAGATGCTCTTCATAGGAGTTCTAATCTGGACGAAGATATTAAAAATGCACAGCTGTCCTATTATTCCAAATGGAAATAATAAGTGCGGCACTAAGCTCTATACATGGAGAATGCATACCATTGTAAATAGATATGAGGTTAAAAGAATTGGAGTGGATCGAACAACAAAACGTACTACAAAAACATTTTCACATTTCAGACTCGTCTCTGGTAGTGTTTATCTATTTTTTCCCCCTGTATACTCACAGTCTGATTTCATCATTCATTTCACAAAACGTGAAGAGTTCTAGACTCCAGACACGACCATAGAATTGTTACTGCAATCCACAGGCAAAAAGAATTAGGGTCACGACTGCACATGCACATCATCTCACTATTTATAGAACTCGGTCCAGTCGGTCGTTATGATCCGATCAAGTTGCAAACTGTACAAGTTTAGAACCAACTTTCTGTAATAGTCGACGGACAACATTCTGCAATCCTCCACAGAATGTCTACAATAACATACCGGTCGATATGGAGAGTACATCCGAAGACAATCGCCGTAAATGCCGACAGAGCCCTGAAGTAGATCAAAACTTTGAAGCTCCACCGCAACGCGTCCCACAAATCGACCTGGTCACATATCTGTTCTTACTCCGGTCCCTAGACGATGAACATTTGATAGAACACATTAAATCATGTAGCCAGCTGCAGGACCATAGCCAAATTATAGCCAGTATCCATGAATCGACGTTACTTGCTTCACCACTGAGAACAAACCTTGTGGAGCACCGACGCAGTCTTGACCACGGCAATTTCTCCAGTGCGAGCACAGACCCATTCGATGATGATCTAGATTCCCAGCTACTTGGGGCTTCGACTCCTACAAGAGCCACTGCGAACCCTAATGATGAAAGTGCAGACGCATCTCCTGATGATGAGCAGAAAACGGTAGGAGAAATTCACGCATTTGGAGACTATGCCACTTACTTCCGGACCAAGCATCTCAAGCAGCAGAAAGAAGACGAAGAGTACATTAAGTGGGACTTTAATAGAAGAGCCCAATTAAACGGTGGAAGGGGAGTTGCTATAAAACCGATATTTGAAGGTTGCATTGTTTATGTGAATGGACACACCAATCCTTCCATTAACGAAATCCATCGCCTTATCATTGTCCACAGTGGAAAGTTCATAAGTTATTTGTCTAATAAGGGCGCAGCAACCCATATCATTTGCGATAGACTTACACCTAAGAAGAAAGTTGAATATCGCAACTACAAGGTGGTTAGAGCACAATGGGTGGTAGATTGTGTTGCCTCAAATGAGCTATTAGACTGGACTCAATACAGATTGATTCTGGAAATAGAGTACGGTCAGACAAGACTACAATTTAGTGATTCTCCTACACGTCATTCTGGAACTGAATCTGGTACGCCGCCCAGCGAGTCAGATCTGGAACTCGACAACTCCATGGCTGATGACATCGAAGATCCTCCTTTGGAGGAACTCGAGGATGTCATTGAGTTCGTAGAACCTTCTGGGTCTACTGACGTAGGTTATAAAAGCGAAAAGAAGATAATGGATGCTAAACATCCCGAGTTCTTGAAACATTTCTTTGCAAATTCACGACTTCACCATCTAAGTATGTGGAAGGCTGATCTTAAATTAAAATTCTTAAGAAGGATCGTCAAAGAAAACAAAAATGGTGAGGCCAAACGCACCTCGCAAGGTACACGGGTAATTTTTCATGTAGACTTCGACTGTTTCTTTGCAACAGCTTCCTGTTTAAATCACCCGGAATTTGATATCAATAAGGACCCAATAGCGGTTACTCATGGTGGAAAATCATCTGATGTAGCTAGTTGCAATTATGTGGCTAGGAATTTTGGAGTTAAAAATGGGATGTGGGTAAGTCAGGCAAAGAAGTTGTGTCCAAATTTAATTATGTTGGACTATGACTTCAAAAGATACGAAAGATATTCCAGTGAGTTTTACAGTTATTTCTTATCGTATGATATATTTGATTCTATATTCCCCGTGCTGATTGATGAAGTATTGATTGACGCTTCGAGTCATTTTGCTCATAATGAAGAGAATCTAGTCGACAAGGTCAATGAGTTGAGCGCTCGAATTCGAGATGACATCTTCAAGTTAACCAATTGTTCAGTTAGCGTTGGTGTATCTCGAAACGTCATGCTTGCCAAGCTTGCTCTCAGGAAAGCAAAACCAAACGGACAATTCTTTCTTTATGATGGCATTGACGAATTTTTAAGCCTGACTTCTGTAAAATCTTTGCCCGGAATTGGAAGGAACATCCAAGAACGACTTGCTGACGTTCTTAAACAATCCAAGAAAAAGGATGTTTATATCTGCGATTTAAAAGCTTTTTCAAAACCCAAATTAATTTCCATTTTAGGAGACAAGACAGGCGTTAAGCTTTATGAGTATGCTAGAGGAATTGATGATACGAGCATGGTAATCGATACGAGTAATCCGGAAGCATTACTTGGTAGGAAATCTGTTTCTGTTGACGTGAACTTCGGAATCAGATTTGATAATGTGTCTCAATTGGATGATTTCTTGATCCGTATTGCAAAGGAACTTTACTCAAGATTAATTTCCTTGGGAGTATGTGGATCTAACTTAACTCTTAAGCTTGCAAAAAGAGCACCTGGGGCAGCAGTCAACCCACCAAAGTATCTTGGAATGGGTTGTTGTGACTTTGTAAATAAGTCGTCCCATTTGGGAGTTCCCACCAACGACTGGGGAATAATCGGCTCAGAGTTGAAAGCATTATATCGCATGGTAAATGTTCCCGTTAAAGAATTGCGTGGAATCTCAGTTTCCTTAACAAAATTGAAGGATGTAGAAAACTTGAAAAGTTCAAAACAGATGAAATTGCCATTTAAGAAGACGAGGGAGCTTGTTAGAACAGATTTCAGAGCATTCCTGAAATTGAAACCAATCGATACAATACAAATTGAAAGTGGAAGCAGACGCAAATCAAGCGTTACTGAAGAAGACGTCAAGATATCCGGGCATCATGATTACTTAAACAAGGAATCTGAAATTGATTGGGAAGTGCTTGATGCACTACCATGGGATCTTCGAAGAGAAATTCAGAAAGAGCTTGAACGGAGAGGAATGATTCCAGTCAGTCCAAACAAAGCTCCTCCTGGAGCCAAAGCCTATCTACAGCAGTTGATCCCAACACAAATCGGCTCAACACCAAAATACGTTAGAGTTTTTGAAAAACCTCAGTTAAAGTCACCCAGAAAACGACAGAAATTCTACTCAAAATCTCCACTGCCCAATAAGGAATTCACGGTTGAAGAATCACAATTATATGATAGCTCAGTAATCAATGAGCTACCTTTAAATATAAAGGAGCAGGTCTTGAAAGATTTGAAATACAGGAAAAAAGTCAAGGAGTTTGACATGACAGGACTTAGAGATAAGGTTTCCATGAAGTATGAAAAATCAAAGGCTATGGTTGATGAGGTTTCCCTGGAATGGATATCACAGCAAAGAACATTTCTTCAACAACCAAAGTTTTTGAATGAAAAAGTGTCGGTGCATCAAGTGAAATCACAGCTTGACAAATGGATTCAGCTGTCCTTGATTCAAAAAGGTCCACATGTGGACGATGTACATGTTTTTGCACTGTATTTAAAAGATCTATCGAAACAGAATGTAAATTCAAGTATGATCCTTATTAAACATATGTGGAAAGTCTTACAGTATCATGAATCTATACTAGAAATGTCAGTAATGTTGGAATCAGATGAAGTAATATACATGAAGGAAGGTATCGCAGAGTGGAAGTCATCAATTGATGTGCATTTACTTCCAATCGTGGACAGCGATTTTGATATATAGATTTGAATACCTTAACCATTATAAATGCTAATCAAATGCAAAAAAAAGATTCATGAATCAAACTAGTGAATGACCGAGAATTACTGAATGAACGTAAATTAGCATGTAATGGAACGAGAGTTTTGTTGGATTTCAAACTTGGTAATCGGCTTCTAAAACTGTAGTTGGGAGCTACTTAAACACAATTCTAATCATAAGAATTTGATCTATATACAGTATACAGTAAACAGTTACTCAAATGCATGTACATATTGATCTTTTAGCATATTATAGTTCCTTCCTTCATTAAGGTAGTATCCTCTTTTCTTAACCCCCGGGAATTGATTTTCATAAGTTTTCGTCGATTTAACCGTAACCTTCGACTTTCAAAAACCTAGTGCTGTACTATAATAGTACGAAAAGGTAATTGTCCTAAAGAGGCTCATTGCAACTACTAAACAACTAAATGCTTAGAACTCTTGAGATGTAAAATACGCGATGTCCAAGTATGATAGCAATATCGGAAAAGTTTTCGAAAGAAGAGTTTGGCTAAATGATTCAGAAAGAGTTACCAAGATATGCGACTTACTTCCATCGAATAAGGGAAGACAGTCTCTAATTTCTTCCTTATTGTCAGTTTATGGGTTAAGAGAAAGATGCTATGGAATTATAGGTGAATATAGAGCTCTGAGAGAGGAGTTGGCTTCTTATCACGACGAAGACTTTATAGATTTCTTGTTAAAGGATAGAGTACGGTTAGACAGAACTGTCAGTAGCGAATTAACACGCTGCATTGAGCACAAAACCGGAGAGTTTCTTGCCTCAAATCGTGATACAATCAACGATGAAGTAAGTAGTTCCGAATCTCAGAGATATGGATTGGTCCATGACTGTTACATTTTCCCATTCATCGGAGAATACGTTCGAACCGTAGGTGGTTCAAGTATAGCTTCAGCAAAGACTTTAATTCGTGAGACATCTTCTTCCATTCAAAATGTAGTCGTGAATTGGTATGGTGGTCGTCATCACTGCTCCAAAAGCAGGGCAGCTGGATTCTGCTATGTAAACGACGTGGTTCTTGCTATCGGTGTCCTAAGAAAAAGATTCCGTAGAATTTTCTACCTAGACCTAGATCTACACCATGGGGATGGCGTTGAGTCTGGATATGAACATTCCAAGAATGTGTTTACCTGCTCCATTCATAGATATGATGTAGGGTTCTATCCAGGAACAGGTAGAATGGCTGACTCCAAAAGCAAGAAAGTCAACATCCCAACAAGACGAGGGTTGAGCGACAATAGCTTGCTTTATATCATAAAGAATATAGTTGTTCCATTAATTATGGAGTTTGAACCAGAGGTTATAATAGTGCAAGCAGGTTGCGATGGCTTAGGAACAGATACACACAAAGAATGGAATTTGACAATCAAAGGATTCTCACAAGTTCTAGACTTTTTATTGAAAGAGTTTGATCCTATACCTTTCTTGATTCTTGGTGGAGGTGGTTACAATCACACTGAAACTGCCAAATGTTGGGCACACGCAACAAGAACTATTCTTGGACATAATGAAGAATGGGATTTGATACCAGATCATAGCCTCCTTGATGAATATGAAAATGATGGATATCAATTTTGGACCGCAACCAACCTGGCTCCTATGAAAAAGAAGGATGAAAATGACATACCCTATTTAGAAGAAATGAAGTCGTATATTCTTAATATACACAGTTAATTCTATAAATGAGACTTCAATTAATGTTGTATTCAAAATGATCGTTCATCGATTGAGACCAGTTTTCATCCCAACGTAACTTACTTTCAGCAATTGCACCTTTTTTCAACCTAGAAAGCAACTTATCATTTGTAAGAGCCATAGTCAAAAGATTATAAATCTCGTCAGATTCATCAATGCTAGAGTCTTTAGTGGAAGTAACTAATCCATTATAATTTTGCTTAACTAATTCGTTAATAGCAGGGAAATCCAATGATATTACTGGAACTCCACAGCCGAAAAAGTCAACTATCTTCATAGGCAAATCAATACCACTAGAAGAGGTATGCAATGAAACTCCGAGATCTGCGGTTGCCAATAACTTAGGATAGTCCTCAGAAGAGAGCCAGGCTGATTTAATTATGACTTTATTTGTTAGCATAAGTTCGTCAACTTGTTCCAAAAACTGTTGCTTAAGTGGTCCCTTTCCAGTCACAAACAAAAATACTGGAGGCAGATTCTTGTCTAAGTCATATTTTTTTAGTGCCTTTAATAATACATTAAAATCTTCGTCTGGGGTAAACGACGTGGAACTCACTAGAATCTTGTATTGATCTAGATTTTCGATTCCGTTGAACAAATCATGACTGCGAATAATAGTTTCCTTGGTTTCTTTGTCGATTGGATGGAATTGGTAAGCAGGTCTGTCGTAAAGTACTATTATTTTTGATTTTCTAATACCAAACTGTTCAGATAAAAAGAGCTTCATCTTCTTAGTTACAGTAAGGTTGAGATCCGCGAATCTTCCAAGATATTTCTCGTACAATTTCACAGCTCTTACTAATGGATGTTGTAGGTTCCGGAATCTCATGTTCAATATTGTGTAGTTCAAATTGTGCCAGTCAATCACCAATTTGGAGTTTCTACTGAAGATTTTAATGAAGAGGATGACAATAATGAGAATTGGAACGGAAGGTGGGTTTTGAATCATGATATAATCACTCCCACGGAACAGAAACAATAGCATCATCAACTGCTCAAACTGAATAATGACTTTTTGAACAGCGAATATCACAAATGGGAGTTTGTGGGTATTTCTAACCACTTGTATAGGACTGATTTCAATGTTGACATCATCAATTATATCTTCAGGAGGTTGACTCTCCAAATATCCACAAAGATTGACAAAGTATTCAAGTTTGGAGAAAGATCTAGCATGGTAACACATTCTGGGAGAGTGGCCGAGATCTCCCAACACGAAGATTGTGATGGTCTTTCTTTTCCCAGAGTAGACGCCTTTAGAGGTAAAGTATGGGATGAGTATGTATGCCGTCAACGGTAAGGTCAAATAGAAACCAATTAGCCACCAAAGCCAAGGGCCAGAATACTGGAAGACATGGTCAAAACCTCTGTATTCTATAAATTGCGTCATTTTATTGCATAGGCTTGAGCCAGTTGAGAGGTAAAGTTTAACGTCAATAATGAAACTTGCTTTGCGCGCATGTATACATATTTGGTGGAAATCATTTAGTGCACTTACTTATATCGCCCTACATTTTATGTCAAAATTATTGTACAAATATCAAGAGAACGAGATAGCCCTATGCCTCCACGATTGATAAGCTCGGAAATTAAAAATGTTGATTAAGATCAAAGCTGTGCCCAGTTTCGATGAATGAATATAGAGGAGTCTATCGCACCTGTACAACCAAAAGTTTGACAGCAGTAGCAATCGGAGGATAAAGAGATTAGGGTAGATTAATTACGATTCGACATGTAAAACTAGGAAATATCTCTGCAATATAGCCCAAGCAAATAAGGAAAGAATATTGGTATTTAGAGGTCCACTTTTGACACAATTCTTCATGGACCCCAAATAAGAGAGCGTTCCTTGAGTTTTACATACCTTAACATACCCCTTTCTGAAAGTACATCCTACAACGTTGAATCACATTACGCCGTTCGTCTTCCATTCTGAGGATTGTCAATGTTTAATAGTAGATATATTTGTAATAGCAATCGGGAAGACGAGATGATAGCGGCAAAGGCTTCATAGTTTGATAGGATTTGATCAGCTTCTGTTCTGTGATGGGAGTAGCTCTGAAACTTCTCGAGATTATTCCCCGATTGTTTCAGTATTAACGAAAAGGGATATATTCGAGAAGTTGAATACTTGTTACTTACATCAATACCTCAATGTCTAAGAGTTTATAGTAACTCTTCACGTTTTAGACGGACGACAACAGTTTGTTAAACAAATCCGGACACCTGAAATTGGACTTTCCAGTTGGATCATTACAAGCAGTTTTGGCGTCACACATATACAACGGATTAAAAATCTAGTAAATTCCAAACTGAAATTTAATCCTACCCTTTATACGACGAGCTTGTTCATCCAATCTTGTAAAACTGAACAAAAGACCTAATCGTGGGTGACGCCTTTTCAAGGAGTATATTCCGTAAGGATGATGTATTCGTTTCTGGTAGGGAGGAGGGTTTGGAGGGGAATATGGCTTCTTTGAGTATTCGAGGCCTATGCAATGATACATGGGGCTTTCCAACCAACTAGAAAGTACTACGCCGTTAGGTCCAGAGCTGTTTCTTGAATAACTTGTAAATGCCGAACAAACTCATCGAGACTGGAAACATTGGTAATATTGCTAGAATAGTCGGGGCATGCCCCAAAGTATATTTCTGAAACATCCTTTAGATTAATAGCTCCATCAGCGATAAACTTCCCAAGCATAGAGGGAACTTGACCAACAGAAACAGCGGTCTGTGAAATGAAAACTGGCTCGTTCATGGACTTAGGCGGTGTTCTAAAGTAATGCCGGAAAGATTTGCGACTTCCAAGACCCATTTCAATAAGTTGCTTACAGATCTGTTCCATATTACAAGGGATATAAACTATGTTGGTATTATAATGATAATTGAAGTTTTTGGGTTGCATTTCTACTGTAGTAAATGGATTTGGAGTGGCCGGTAAACAGATCATTTGTAACATCTGAATAAAATTGGAAATAATTTGACTTGAAAAGTTAGAAGGATGCGAATTATAGACTTCTAGTTGTACTCGAGATGATGATTTCATGCGTTGCTCATGAGATGCTGGAGCTAATGGTTGATGAAAATTCTGGAATGGAGCTATTCGTGCAATAGAAGTCGAAGATATCGTTATATGATTGTTGGCATTGGAATGAGAAGGAAGTTCAATTGAATCAGAAGCTGGAACTCCAAATGGTTCTTCAAAGATAAGATCTTTTTGCTTAATAAATATCTTTGTACGTGTGCCAGCAACAATTATCGTTACCTATGACATCCTTGTCCATTATGTTTTCTCCCTCATTCTCTTTGAGAAGTGACAATTCTGAAGGCAACCACTTGAAAGTATAATTATGATCAACATCTTTGGAGCCTAAGATTATCTCTTGGAGGTCATTGAAAGGATTAAATTCCGATGCCACTTGAAATTGACGTTTAACTCTAAAGAACAATCCTGGTTCCGACTTTGTTTCATATTCAGATTCACTTTGTGGACGATCTTCCGCTTTTGATTCAGAATCACAATTAGAAAATCTGATTCCAGCAGTTTCCGGAACAAACTTGAGCTCAGATTCAGTCTCAGGAACAGGCAGAAATACTAGATTCAAAATATCACCCAAAGGAGTACCTTCTAACATGAGGGCGATGGTGCGATGATGCGAAATGTCGCATCTAAGAGAAGCGACTGGTGAATCTGCCCACCACTCACAATTATGATATAATGGTTGAGATTCTGTTTCTGATTGAGATTGTGGCACAAGCTTAAGTTCAATTTCAGTTCTAGATTCTTTCATAGAAACTTGAACGAAATCTGAATCTGCTGCCGCAAGTTGTTCACCATCTTGAAGTTGACCAATACCTACATCAGTAAGGGTGTTCATTAGCTTCTTCAATTTTCTGAGATTCAGACTTGGCTTGATCTTTGAAATCTGAGAGTGTTCAATTCCATCAAAATCAGTGAATCGGTAATCTGAACCTTTGCTCTCTGCGTATCGTTCGGAGTTTACATCTGATCCAGGAAGTCCAGCAAAATGAGAAGAAGTAGAAGCAGTGGATGTAGCCGAAACATCACGAATAGGGATAACAATACCAACAGTATTGACAGCATCAATTGAATGCTCACATTTTAATGAATCAGCATCTATGTCTTTTGATGGAACAAATTTGAAATTGGAATCTGAGAATCTCTACCCAAAATGGGTATCTGTTCGGCAATGAAGAAACAATATCACATGTTTTGATTGTGCCACTATGTTTGATTTTTGAATGGTGTTTGGAAGCTCTATCTTTAGCTTTGGCTTGTACAACTTTGAACTCGTCGTTCCTTGAATTTCCAAGATTCGGGGATACAGTTACTCCTACTTTAGTAGCGTTTGAATTCAAATTTTCAGATTGCCTGTGGCCTTCATCCAATTGCTCTGGACCAACACCATAGATGGTGTATCCGTGTAAAGGATTCAACAAGTTTTATTTCTCGAGCCTTTTTGAAGCTGTCTGTTCAGATTCTTCCTTCTTGTCTGCTGTTTTTGGATCATGGGTGATAACGGTAGAAGCTATACACGGATAACTAAAGGAGGCTGTGTTAGCTGTAATTGAAGTCTTGATTGAGTTGCCAGTTGGAGCAAAGCACGCAAGTTCAGAAAGAGTGGTTCGCCATCTTAAGTACATTCTAGCTAGTCTCTTGCCAATGCTGCTCCAGTAAACATGGCAAAGTTTGGAATTGACTTTTGCCGGAGTAGCACCTGTTTCAAGCTGATAAAGATAGCCATCCACATCGCTCTCGCTTTGTTCATCATAGATTGCTATTAAACTGACCGAACAAGTTTTAAGACTTTCAAAAAGTTCAGGTGGATCAACTGACTCATCAGATTCAGGTACAATTTTTGAATTGAACTCTTGAGCGTGAGAATGCTCTACTGGTGCACTGAGGTCGACTGTTTCTAAAATGGATGACATATTAGCCGATCTTAGACCGAGCAAATGAGGGATAAGGAGTGACGGTTTGTATTCCTGAAAGAAAGAGGTCAACGTTTCATGACCAGTGTTTTTCGTTTCTAGAGATCTTGTGGGGGTGTAGGTGGAGATTATGGCGGTGGTAGAAGGCAAGTTGCAAGTAGAAACATAGACGACATCGTCTTTGTAAAGGTCTTGAAGTTTGTGAATCAGCTAGAAGTCAGCAGGTGTACTTAACTGATGTTTATTGAAGTCGTTTAGCAACCAATAGAATTGTATGTACTTGTCTACCCGAACCCACGTCTTCCAACGACACTCAGGGACATTATCATCTTCCATGCGATGAAGTATCAAAAATGGAATAGTGAACAGCCCACAGCCAACAATTGGCCCAAAATCTTTTTGAATAGGTGCTATTTTCTGAGGAGTTTTGCTTGCTCTAATACTACATTAGTTCTTTTCTCTGAAAAGCAGAGAACTGAATAAAACATCACAAGTATTAACGGGTTGAAACCTCAAAGTGCATTCGCTTTTGCGGAAAGGAGAAAAACACATATAAAAAAGGAAAACGCACAATAAGGGTTGACTATGGGGGACGTAAAAGGAAATAAACTGAAGAGGATCGTTAATGGAAGTTGCTAAATGGCGTTCGTGGAAGCTCTTGCGCGCATTGGACTGAACAACTAGAATCTTTTTCGCAGCCAAATTAAAGATTACCACAAAACAGAGATCATGCACAACAGAAACTTATCTTTATTCCCGTGTTGGGAAAAGATAAATGCTTGATTTTTGAAAGACAATTAAATAGGAACAAGCTACGTGAGTAAACTGAGGTCATATCTCACACGAGTGCAAGTTATTAACCAGTTTCAGTTTCAATTGAACTTGATATACATCTGGAACAGTCCAAGAGCACTTTGCAAATGTTTTAGTTGCCTCGAATTCAAAATTGGTAGTAGGACTGAAAACTCTACCAACAATGATTACATGCCCAGATCCTGACAATTAGATGTGCATTCGTATGAGGCTCCAGTAAAACGAAAGGTGAAAGGTCACAGGAACATGAAGGTGTTCAGTTTCGAGCTCGGTTTTTCAAAGTGAGATGATTTGTAGGTAAATCAAGCAATGGACGGGGGGTTAGAACATGATCTAAATCTGAAAACCACTGTACATTCATTTTTTGAGTGTTATTCCATATTCGGATTCATGGCAGCGAACTGGATCAACAATTTCATTTGATATTGTTCTAATAGCCATAATATACCAAAATATAGAGTGGTCAAGGCTCCCTATCTTGTCTTCTGCTAAGCGCAGAATCTCAAGGTGTTCTAGACTTCAAAATTTGGGGTTGCGGGGTGCTGGATACGATTCGATTACTTATACCTTTATCCACTTTCCATGCTCATTTGGTATCATTTCGACATATATTCCGGCCCATGACCTTTCTAAACTCTCGTACCTTGCTATGATGTCCCATATCCAATCCTCGAAGTTTAATATTCTAGATTAGCCAGTCTTGTTTCGGTTATCAACATATCGCTTTATCTTTCTAACTTTGTACACGAAATAAATGCCTAATTAAAGTTCAGTAAATGTTTTAATCTTTAACAAGGTGTCAATCCAACGGTAACTCAGCTAGAACAGCCATCCATATCTCCAATCTGACTAGTGGAATGGATTTTCGGTTTCTGCATATAATAGGTTACATGAGCTAGTTTAGAGAATTTCAGAAGGTTATTTTCAATTTTGTTTTTACTCAAGAGGAGGAAATATTCGTCCGGGTTCTTTTCTTGCAACAGAGCGGTATAAATGCTGCAACATCAACTTCAGCGACTGAAAAGAGTATTGGAGGTCTCTAAAGATGTTCTGCAAATGTAGTTTTGAATGCATTTAAGTCATTAGGAAATACCCGGAACCTAGAGTCAAGTGCTTACCAACAATGTACCCACCAATCAACAGCCTTAACGTTAAAAGCAGAATACTATAGAACCCACCAAAATTCTTAACTTCAAATTGGTGTGAGATTAATTATATGATTTGAATACAGAAAGAAGGAATTTCCAGCATTTCAAGAAAGAGAATCATTATTAGATAAAAGAGCAGCACTCAACGTCTATGCTAGTTATACATTAATATATTAATGTGTAGTTTAATACGTATATTGTGCTACAAGGAAACTTGCATAACACATTATACTGGAGTTTCAGGACCGTATGAAAAGAGTAGTACAGCAACAAAGAGTGTAGTCATGATAGACGGCGGACTTCAAAGAGGACATCGAATCACATACCGAGTCCAAAAGGTAGTGCAAAACTATAGCACAGATTAGTGTGGTTACAACCGTTCCTACAATTGTTCAAATGGAGATTCTTTTTAGTGAGATTCACATTTTGAAGGTGCTATTAAAGGGTGTCGAACTATTTTGGCTGCAACTTGTCGTTCTAAGATTTATATAGGTCGCTATATGCTGGAATGGTTTAGTGTTAATTATAGAATGTAACTTCTGTGCATATACTACCGACTCGGAGTAGGGTTGTGCACGATCCGTGATCTCAATAATAAATACGAGCAGCGTTTAGAGATTTTTCTTCGTTTGGTATCAATTCGCAGCACTTCAGCTTAATAGAAATGTTGTCCACCGTGGTGGAAATCATACAATGTGTTGATGAGTATATCACCAAGACGCTTCAGTCGAATTCATTTACTGAGAACCTAATTGGGACTCCTACCAGCAAATTCATTACAGAATTCTTGATTATTACCTTTGTGATTTTGATGAGCTACGAAGTAATATACTGGAGTGGGATCTATTTGAGCTTGTGGGAATATCACGCCAAAGACATCTTTACAGAAGTGCCTGTCCATTGTGCTCATGTCTACATTCGTTTAAACGTAGTTTCCAAGAGTAAGTTGGAAAAGACCAAAGAGTACTATGTCTTGAAGAAAAATAGCAAGTACAACGTGCTATACTGGAACAAGTTGAACCAACTTGGAGGGGAAATATTCTCTCTTGATAGGTTCATAAAGTACCACTTTGAGTTTAGTCCAGAAGACTTCGAGATGAACAAGGAACCTGAGCTTGGATCCACAGTAGACCATTTGAGAGAGAAGATTTTTACACTCTTCAAAGATTCTGAAGTATACAGTCAGTTTCACAACGACAAATTGTCGAAGACAGATGTCTTATTATTCAACAACCGTAACGAAGAAGTGACCCATGCATGTGGTGATAAGTATTTGAGCCAATGCCACATTGAAACAGGAAACGTCATCGATAGCATTGTGTTATTTTAAAATATTCAAGAACAAATCACCAATGATCGAGACAACAAACAAATGCAAAGAAAAAGAATAACACCAGAATATCATGAACCATTAAAAGATTATAGATTATGTATGTATGTATGTAAATATAATATGAACGAAGCAATTTTACAAGTACTCATCGTTCAATGTGTACCGCTTTTCCTTAATGATGTTGAGATCCACTAGTCTCTGTTCAGTAATGGTCCATAGCTTCACGATTCTCTCCAACTTGGACTCCAAAGTTAAACTCTGGAGTTTATTTAACTCGTCTTCTACTGTCTCCTTTTCGTTTACTGAGTCATCTGCTTCTTCGGACGTTATAAGTTGACTCAAACTCTTACTGTGGTCCATGCTATATTCAATCTCATCATCATTGAACATCTCAAAGTCTCTATCAGATTGATTTCCTTCAAGAGGCTCATATTTGTCCAAACTACTCAAGTCAAACTCAACAAATTTAGGTCCCTTGTACAGTTTTTCAATGCCACCCTTATCGACATCTCCAACTATAAATTTATCTTCCTCTTCATCATAGTCGTTGAGATTAAGGATTGCCTTGTTTACTAATCTGTAGCACTGGTTTCTCAACGAAAGCTTAAAAAGAGACCGTAATTCCAGAGGTAAATCCTTCTGATCCTCAATGTCTTTAATATTAGGGTCAAAGTTGAAACACAACAAACTCATTGTTATTTCCAATTCCTTAAGCAACTTTGAAGAGTTAGACACCTTGTTTATCAAGTTCTCTCTAACAAAAGTGAGAATACTATCAAGAAACTGTTTTTCGTCCTTATCCATATCAGCACTCAACTTGTGCTTCCGTATCATCTCTATCAAGTTCAATCTTAACAATTTGAAATGCAATAAGTTGTTCGAATCTAAAATAGAAGGAAAGTACTCACTAATCTTCTTTATAGCTTCAGTAATCGAACCCTTCAATATTAACAACTTAATCTCCTTTCTCTGATTGATAGTAGAATACGCAGAAACAAGTTTGGAGTTGGTGTTCTCGCGATGACTGGCTTGATTTCTGGAATTGTTAGCAACGTCAGGCTGATCGAAATAATCTTCAACTAAATTGGAAAACTCCTGGCCGTTCAAAGAATTGATGGAACCCAAACCACTGGAGAATAAGCGAGCGCTTCCATCATGATGGTAATGGGCTGAAGTTTTAGTTATATCAATGTTAAGCTCCTTGGAAAAACTTATAGCCGCCTCTTGATAGCCCTCCTGAATGAAATAGTTGAGAATCAAATTATCTATCTTCTCTTTGGATATGCTTGTCATCGTGAAATGAATACTTTGTATTAGTATTTGAAGAAGTATTCATAACGCAGACGAAAAATTACTGTCTAACCAAACCCCATAAAGGGATCTTATCAGAGATGTTTATACAGGATTATTTGAATGTCTACGCTGATGAAAAAAAGGCTCGCTTCAGAATGTGGGGAGTTTGAGAGATCGACAAAAAGAATCTTTGAATAGAACAACTGAAATACTCAATTCATTATTCAACTTCTCCTTTACATTTGAACAAAGATTAATATCTACATCCCAGCAAACGCTATACCTGTTTCTATTAAAAATCAGGACTGTATATACCCATTTGTCAGTCTGATTTCAACTTGACACAATTGGGATACTGCAGTATGATCCAAAAAGGGTATGTGGTCTAACTGCAATTGCGAAGCGGGAGAAGTCTTTTGTACTGGATCTGGATTACAAATATATGAGCTAAAATACAGAAGAGTAATATAACTCGCCACAAGCTTTTCCACAGGCTTTTCTTATCTTACTGTAAAATGATGTGAAGAGATCCCAGGACTTTTGTGGTACTAAATTATGCCTCACTGAATACAGACTTAGGTATAGGAAACTTAGACAAGGCTAAGTTTGCTCTATAAGATAATTTCTTCTCTGTGCTTCATTCACACTCCAGAAATTACAGCAGGCAAAGCTTTTACTTCGGCTTGTCAAATCTATTTCTCTTCATACTTCCTTACAATAGTTTGTGTGCATTTTCAATTGTATGGTAGCTTCAAGGAAGAGGCATTACTCCGGTCGTCGCGGCACTTGTCTGATTCGCGTCCCTAAAAAGACACCATATTCCACCGTGACCGAGGGCGTAAGAATCGAGAAATAACCCAAACTTTCCAAAGCGTTTCTACCATATCAATACGCCTCCCTCACTTCTCTTACACAAAGCACACGGCCATTGTACTGTTAGATTCAAGCCTTATTACTGTTAGTACAGTCCCTGACATAAACAATTGAAAGTACTGCAGTTAGCGCAAGGAGTTAGACTGATCTGTTTTTCTAATGTGAAAGATTCCACAATATTGAAAGTTGTACTTTTCCGTCAACTTGCAGTTATCCAGCTGAATGTTCAACCTGTTTTTATAGAATTCTATACATTGTTCATATCTTGAAATCGAACTAGTATACCAGTATCTTGTCTTTCCTGAGCTGGCAACTATCACTCTGCAATTGCCCAATGCAATAGACTCAAATCCAAGATCACCATATTCCATACATTTGTAGTACATTAGCCATGCCCTCTGTCTTTCGAAAGGTATTTTTGCTCCTATCATGTACTTTCCTTGGTCTCATCTGTGGAACCCTATACTTGTACTCCTCGTACAGTCCGCAATTCGCCAAGCAGTTGAACTATAAAGTGTCTGATGCTTCCACCATAGCACTCTGTGGAACATTAGGTGTGGCAATTTCTGGTCCGCTAGCAGGAATAGTTGTAGATAAGAGAGGCTATACGTTGTCTTTGCTCATTGGAGGAGTTTCCATAGGCTCTGGCTACTTTGGGTTGAAAAGGCAATACGACTTGGAATATCTGAGTGTACCGTTGTCTGCATTTTTCATACTTATGATAGGAACCGGTTCGACATTTATCAATTCGAGTTGTTTGAAGTGCTGTGCTCTCAGTTTTCCCAGTATTAGAGGTGTGGCAACATCGCTACCTCTCGCATTGTATGGGCTCAGTGCCTTGTTCTATTCTGTGATAGCATCTGCATTTTTCCCAGGCGACACCTCACTGTTTCTCGGTTTCATTTCTTATTCATCCATAGCTATTTTCATTGTATGTGCACCTAGTATTATGTCTTGTGACTACGATAGTCCATCTAGACGAAACAAATCAAAGCTAGAAAAGCCAGACCGACAAAACACCACCAACATTTCTGGAGGAGAGCTTATGAAATCTTCTAAATTCTGGTTCTTGTTCATTATCACTGGAAGTTTGGCTTCTTTAGGACAGATGTATATTTATTCTGTTGGCTATATTGTAAAAGCACTTATAACTCACAAGCTATCAGAAGGAGGGAGTGTATTACCTCATACAACAGATGAAATAGAAGCTCTCATTCAAAAGGATCAACAGATTCAAGTTGGCTTACTTTCTGTAGCTAACTGCATTGGTAGAATTCTTTCAGGAATTCTTGGTGATGTTATTTCGCAGTCATTCCATAAACCTAGATCGTGGCTTTTGTTTATTCCCTCTATTGGGTTTGCAATAACTCTGGTGATGGGACAGAGAATTAACGACTTTAATAGCTTGCCAGTGGCTTCACTTTTTACGGGCTTGTTTTATGGTTTTACTTTCTGTATAATGCCCATTATAGTTGGCGATACCTTTGGAATGGAGAATTTCTCGTTCAATTGGGGTATCGTTAGTCTTGCTCCAATATTTCCAAGTTTTTATTTCACAAGTTTGTTCGGTAACACCTACGATTCAAACTCGACTAAAGATGAAAACTCAGAATTGATTTGTTTGATTGGAAACAGGTGTTACAATTCAATATTTTCACTAACGTTTAACGTTTGTGCTTTGGCTATAGTTGCCGTAATTCTCCTTAATTTTGAACCGTTGGGTAAACGGTTGCGTTCGTCTATCTCTGTAAAGAAAGAGAACTTGCCACTTACAGACAGATACCCTCTTAGCGAGAAGAGTAGTTGATACTACGCTTTACTGTAATTGACTGTTAAAGACATATTTGTAACACTATTCCAAATGGAAAACAAACTAATTTAATATATAAAATAGACTAATCATTTAAATTCTTCTCAAGGAATTAAATCTATGAACCTTCTTTGGGGGTTTGGAAGGGCTTCTTGCCGTATCCGATATACTTGACGCAACTCTGCTTCTAGGATAAGCATGTCTATCACCAGTATCGTATAAAGAATCGTTATTTCTTCTTTGAGCTCTATGTTCTAATTTTTTGCTCACAGAATCGTCATCAAAACTAATCTCCTTGATGTTTCTGTTGATCAAATAGCGCAATGCATTATACCAAATGTTGTGGCGTTGCCTCGTAGGACATGTGATCTTAATAGAACGATCGGTAGAATGAACGATAATACTCTTATGATACAACCCAGTAGGCAATGGATTATTATCTACCACAGTCTCTACTCTGACGATAGCAGCTGCTCTGGTACGAGATGGATTCGATAAGACTGGGTTGGTTTCAGACCAGTATAATGTTAATGAATATGGATGCACCCAGAAGTACCTTTCGTGACGATTTTCGGTTATGGATGCAATGGAAACAACCCTCTTATAGTATTTGAACAAGTATTCACCGATAACAACTTGAGCAATAGCAGGAATCATAGAGTTATCGGTTAAGGAAACATTCGTAGCCATGGAGAAGACTTCGGTTACAGCAGAATCCGCAATGCTTTCGACAACAGAAAATTCTGATAAGTTTGACCTCACTGAATTCGACAAAGGTATTCTTGGTTGTTGGAAATGTGGAACTGTTGAAGTCGGAGGTGGGGTCAATTGAGATGGTTGCACTATGCTATCATTGTTTGGTATCGTGGATGCAAACGCGAAGGCTTCACGTTTGTAACCACGTTTCTTTGCATACTTATCAAACACATCATCGGAAATATCTTCAATATTGAGTTTGCTATCTTGTACCAATTCGTTGAAATAATCAGTTGGCACCACCTTTACATTAGAAGAATCAGGAAGGATTTTACTTTGAGTAGCTGCAAAAGCAGTGCTAGGGATAACAAGGACTTTAGTATCCTCATTGGCTTGATGGATTCTGTTTCTATCCTTCTCGGACATAATCTTCTCTGGTACAACAATCATGCCAAATTCAGCAGCTTTCACTGCTAAATCTTCTTCAGTGACAATCAGTTTACGTCCCATGAAAATAGATTGAGCCTTCATGTTATGGAACTCTTCTTTATCTAGAGCAACCATTCCCAACAGCGACAACCTTTCAAGTAAGAAGTCCTTTGTAAACTTGTGATCCTTGTTATTCAAATTGTAGATTTCAGAATCTTTAGCTGCTAATTGCTGCTTTAACATCAAGACTTCAAGTGGAGAAGAGCCTGACGAAGTATTGCCATCTATTTCTACTTCACTTGTGCTTCCTTGCCTAGCAAGTTTTGTTAGTTGGTCATACTCATCCTTATGGACTGCCACATAACCTTCAGCAGTTGCTCTTTCCGTTATTGACTTATCATTTTGTGATTTCAAAGAACTTAATTCGGGAGATGATTTCAGATTCATGTCATTGACAAAAACTTGCCTCTTTATGTCGTCCGACGATGCAATGTATGATTTTCTTGCCAGTTGGTTGTGATCATCAATAGGTAGTAAATTCATCCCATGCTCTCTTGTCCTGACATCCAATGGTTTGATCTTCTCCATGCACAATGCCTTTTTTTCTGCCACTGTCAATACACAGCAATCCAACTTGGCAGCACAATCTCTAAGATATTCAACCAGAGGATTATTAGCTCTCTCTGACAAAGTGGCATATTCGTTCTCAGTAACAACAACCAAACCTTCTTTCTTTGCTCTGTCACTTAGTGTTTCCTTAGAACTTTGCAACAAGGTCATGTATTGATCAGATGCCACAATAACCTTCCCTTGAGCTTCTGCACTGTTAGAAAGGTATTCCAATGATGGGTGGCTCAAATTATTGATCAACTCGTTGTACTCCTGCTCCGAAACAACTAATTTGTGGTGTTCCTTAGCCCTATCGTCAAGACTTTGGATAACATACTTATCATAATCGGTGATTGAAATAACCTTCTTATTTTCCTCTCTAGCCCTGTCCTGTAAACTCTTGTTCTGTGATGTCTTCAATTCGTTCAAATAATTTGTTGCTACCAAAGAACATCCAAGACTTGCTGCCATTCCACTTACAAGCTCACTTGTAGGGTGTGACAAAGAGTCGCGTAAACTTGCTAACTCACTTTTCGGTATAACAACGAGATCGATATTATTTGCAAATTCTTCAAGCTTATCAATACTTGGATTCTGCATCTTCTCGAGTTCTTCTTGAGAGAGTACGACACAACCAAGATTAGTGGCCCTGGAAGTGATATGGTCTAGCAGGGGTTCTTCTGCCTGAGATTTCATATGTTCAAATTGACGAATTGGAACTAATTTCATGTTTGCAGTAGTTGCCTTGTCTTCAAGGGTCTGTTCAGACAAATGCACCAATGCATTAAACTTTTCTGAAGAGATCACCGTACAATTCAACTTCGAAGCTTGGCTCCTGAGGTCTTCCAATAATGGATATGATGCCTTCTGTTTAAGATTCTCAAGCTCAGATCTTTCAATTACAGCATACTGCAATAATTCAGCCTTATCTTTGAGGTGTCCAATATCAGGATCATTAGCCTTAGTTAAGAGCGAATCGTAGTACTCCTTCGATACCAGTAACATTCCATTTTCTTTGGCTATTTCTTCTAGCAGCTTGCTTCTGTACTTGCGTAAATCATCTAATTCGTCCTTGTCGACCAAATCGTAATGCATTTCAGCAGCCTTTGAGATCAAGAAGTCTATGCTTGGAGTGTCATGTATTTTCTTTAGATTCAGATATTCATCAATAGGAATAACAGTTGCATTGTTGTCCTTTGCTTTATCATCCAATGTCTTTTCGGCCTCGGATTGTAGCTTAATGAGCAGCTCCCTTGGAATTATTTCGTAACCAATAGCCGTGGCCCTTTCCAGTAAGTAATTAACAGAAGGATTAGATAATTCAGCTTCCAATTTACTTACCTTACCGATTGGAGCTATTTCCATACCTTCCATATTGGCACGTTCTTGCAATGAAAGACTAGCGTTGGTGCACAATACAGCATACTCCTTTTCATTAACAACGATTGCATCATGGTTCTTAGCAACTTTGTTAATGTGATCCAAGGAAGGAGTATCAGCTCTTGTTATCAAATCGTTCATCTTGAGACTATCTACCATAGTCAAGCCTAGAAGAGCTGATGCTTCAGTCAATTGTTCTCTCGTAGGATTATTAGCTTTTTCAGAGGTGTCTGCATATTCCTTCTTTTTAACTAATATTAGATCCCGCTCATTAGCCTTTTCAGATAAGTATTTATCATCTGGAGACTGAATTTGAGTTCTTAAAGAGGCAAGGTCTTCTAACCAAATTACTTCATGTCCGAATTTAGAAGCCTTTTCTCTCAATTGTTCTATAGAAGGAGATTCGATATTATCCTTAAGTGTTTGGTACTCGATTCTATTCAAGGTTACAAGGCCGAGTTTTGCTGCTGAGACTTCAACCGACTCCTGAGTAGGGTCTTGAAGCTTATCAAGTTCAGCAGACGTTAAAACAACTAACCCCTCATGCCCAGCCTTTTCGTGAATGTATTCGACACCAGGGTTTTCGAGTCTCTTCTTTAATGAATTGTGTTCTTGACTTGAGAGTACCACCATATCCCTAGAAGCAGCACTCGATCTTAAGAAATCATCAGACGGTTTCTTGACTGAGTCCTCTAACTTCTCAAGTTTATCTGTTGGTATGACAGACATATTGATTTCTTTTGCCTTAATCATCAAATATTCAAGAGAAGGAGATTCGACATTTTGGATCAATTTTGAGTATTTGTTTTTGTCAAGAACTTCATAGCCTTGGCTATTGGACTCGTTCGTAAGATATTCTAAAGTAGGGTGCTCGAGTGAGTGTTTTATTGCTTGTAGTTCCTCTTTAGATATAGTGGCTAAACCAAGAGTATCAGACATGTGAATGACAAAGTCCTTATCAGGTTGGTTCAATTTCTCGATAAGCTCGTCATAATCTGCTTTTGGAACAACAGTCATTCCAACAGATGCCGCTCTACTTTCGAGGTGCTCTGTTGTTGGAGAAGTAACGATGTTATTAATGGTTGTATAATCTTCATTTGAAATAAGAGTAAAATTGTTTTCGATTGCTTTGTTCTTCAAGTAGTCTATGCTTGGGCTTTCTATAGTATTCAATTGTTGGTTGTAAACTTCTTTTTGTACAACTATCAAATTCAATTCCTTTGCTCTGTCCTTTAATTCTTCGAGAGTTGGAGTCTTTGAAGATCTAATAATCTCTTCAAAGATTTCAGTATCGAGTACTGTGAGACCTCTTGCTGTAGATGCCTTACGAATGAAATCCACACTGGGAGTTTCAATTGTAGATTTCATCTCTACGAATTCTTCATTAGGCACAATAGTAAGACCCAATGATGTTGCACTTTCTGTGAGTTGAGCGACTGTGGGATGATCTGCCTTTTCCTTTAAGGCAATCAATTCTTCAGACAGCACTAAAGACAATCCGCTAGCACTTGCTTTTTCAAAAATGTATTCTCTCGATGGTTTCTCGATTTGCTCAATAAGGTGGTCATATTTATGCTGTGCAAGCGAAACTAAACCAACAGCTGCTGACTTTTCAATCACATGCTCTCTACTTGGATTATTGGCATGCTCTCTCAATTCTATGATTTCATTTGATGGGACCACAGTTAAACCGTGCATAGAAGCCTTCTCGACTAGGAAGTCCTGAGAAGGAGCTTCGAAAGCTTGTTTATATTTATTGAAGTTATCCTTCTCAACTATAACACAGTCCTTCGTGGCGGCATGTTGTTCTAAGATATGCAATGAAGGTTCCAACAAATTCTCGTGGTCTGCTGTAGATATAGCGACAAACCCATGCTCAGTAGCCATTTTCTGAACATGTTCCAAAGATGGAGACGTTGCTAAAGACTTAAGATTATCAAGTTCAGAATTCTTGACAAGCGCGTATCCATTCGAAGATGCTTTCTCTTTAATATATTGAACAGAAGGCTCCAATACAGAATAACGCAATTCGTCGTACTCTTTACTGTCTACGGCTACTAATCCGGCCCCTTCTGCAACCTGTTTTATATGGTGCACAGGTGGACCATATGCGAATACCTTCATCTCATCATATTCTTTAGTTGGAATAACAACATGGCCAAATTTTTCTGAGTTGGCCTTTAACCAGTCCAATTCAGGGTCCTCAATTTGCAGTTTGAAATTCTTGTAATCATCATCTTGCAAGACGACCAATCCCAAGTCGCTAGCAACTTGTGATAGGTAGCTAGTATTTGGATGGTTGATTTTCTGCTCCCATTCCAGGTACTTTTCTTTCCTCAATACTTTTAAATTCATTGCTTCTGCCTTCGACTCAAGTTGATCCAAAGTTGGATGCTTTGCTTCCAGAAGTAAAGTCTCGTATTCAGCATTTTCCAAAACAGTCAAGTTCAAGATGCCCGCTTTTAATCTAATATGCTCTTCGGATGGTGCATTACTTGCTTCGGTTACCTTTTGCCATTGTTCATTCCTGACCACAACCAGACCCAAATCTTTAGCCTTCTCAATAAGGAAGTCCATATCAGGGCACTTCGACAATTTCTGTAGTGTATTGTATGACTCCGAAGGAATAATAGTGTAGTCCAAATCCTTTGCCCTTGCCGAAAGAATCTCGACTGATGGATGATACGCCAATTTTTTTAACTCGTTGAATTCCTCATTAAGCAACACATGCAAGCCCAATGTCTTAGACTTCTCCTTAATATAATCCTCAGAGGGAGAATCCATCTTGTATAAAAGCTCGGAATGCTGTTGAGTGGTCATTCCAATCATACCAAATGCAGATAATTTGGTGAGCAAGTCGTCCTTGGATGGGTTCTGTACCTGGTTATTGATCAAGTCATATTCAGACTGTGGAATTGCAACCAAACCAACCTGTCTAGAAACTTTAGCAATATGAGCTGCATTTGGAGAATGAGCCAAACTACTCAAAGTATCATACTGATCTTGAGGAATCATCAAATAGCTAAATTCTGAAGCTTTTCGAATCAACGTCGTCATATCAGGTGCAAGAAGGTGGTTATACTCTTCTGCAGAAATCACAATGTGGTTGAGGTTCGTAGCGCAAGACTTCAAATATTCCACAGTAGGATTCTGAGCCAACCCATTCAAGCGATCATATTCATCTTTATCAATTACTGTCTTGTTGATTACCTCTGCTTTCGATTTTATATGTTGAAAAGAAGGTTCATCTGCCAACTTCTTTGTTAAGTCGTAATCTGCTTTTGGGACTACTATATGTTGAGTCTTTCCAGCTAGACCGGAGAGATGATCTAAAGGTGGATCATGAGCCAATTGTTTTAAGGCATCTAATTCTTCTGATGCAATAACCAGAAGTCCAAGCTTACTAGCACATGCCAGTAAATGATCTCCTGAAGGTGACGCTGCCTGTTCCCACATTTCCTTGAAACGCTTCTGTTCAACAATTTCGTATCCTAACGACTTGGCCCCAGCATTTATTTGATCTAAAGTTGGAGTGATGTTGCTCCTCAATTTTTCAATTTCTTCATTCTTTATGACGGAATAGCCTTGATTTTGGGCCCTGCAAACGAGTTCGTCGACAGTAGGTTCATTTGCCAACCTCTTAATCTCATCATACATCGCAGAAGAAGTAACAATTAATCCCATAGAATTGGCCTTGTCTGTGATATATCTTTGTGAAGGTTTATCATGTTCTGCGACAACGGACTTGTAATTGTTGAATTCTTCATCTGAGAACGGGTGCAATTTAAACTGACTGCATTTCGAAATAATGTAACTCTCAGAAGGATTATTGTAACTATCGGCATATTTTCGAATTTGCGATAATTCATTCACAGGTAAGGTAGCCAAGCCCTTTGATAACAATTTCTGTTCCATTGCATTTTCGTCCACTAATTCACCATATGCCTTCTTTTTAATCAAGACATAGCCCTTGATTTCGGCAATATCACTAAGACTTTCATCAGAGACGTCGCGTACATTGCCAGATTTCAAGTGATCAAATTCATCTCTGGAAATAATTACCAAATTGTTTCTTGCGGCATAATTTTCAAATTGCTCTCTGTCTGAAATATTCTGAAGTTCCCTGGAGATGGTTGCACGCTTGGCCTCAGATGGAGTTGACTCATCTTCTGATTCAGATGAATCTACCAAATACTCTCCATTGCTCGGCACACGAATAGGACTGGCTTCTACGTCAGATAAAGATGCGTTAAGTACCTTGTAAAGGTGTTTTGAGGGGGTGGCATGTATATCCTCGTCTATGAAGTCGTCCCATCTTTGATTGCCATGCAGAACATCGTCATCAATTGTCTGGTCGTCATATATTAATATCTTGGAACCTCTTTTCGTAGGAGAATTCAAAGAATTTCTATATGAAGATTGCGTGGTATTGGTTCTAGATTTTGTTCTCTTGGCTGCAAGATTTGGATGTTTCATTGGAGTTTTCTGAGCACCGATTGAAGTATCATCTCTTCTGAGTTTCAAAACAGCAGTTCTCAACTTGGCAATTGTTCTATTTGAGTGGTGTAAATTAGCCCTCAAAGTTTCCAACTCAAGCTGAGGGTTGGAGCTGTCCATGGAAGTGATAATGCTTGGGTGGGACTCTGCAAGAAGACTATCGAAGTCAATATATTCATCATCGTTTTCGTTGACCGCTCTATCAATTTCGGATTCTAATTTCGTATCAGTTGAAGTTTCTGTATGTACTTTTCTTGGAGTTGAAGAAGACAATCTTATGTGCAATTGGTCATTCTCATCATTCAATTCTTCAATTCTGTTGCTTAAGTCAGCAATTTCTTTAGCATATGAAGATTTCAATTTTGTATAGTCCTTGTTTAAAGAATGGTTCTTCAAGAGTAAATCATCGTTTTCCTTTTGAAGACTAGAGTACTTGACACTAATGTCGTCGTGAAGTTTAATTAACTTTTCTTTAGAATAACTCAAGTTATTTACCTGCTCGTTCAAATTGACAACGTTGGACTCAAGTTCCCAGTTTTTATCCTTTAAGTTGCTTTCGCTATTTACTTGCGATGAATTCGATGATTTCAATTGGCTGATTTGCAACTTGAACTGTTTAATTTCTTCAGAATACAGCCTCAACTTGGTCTTGTACTTTTGGTTTTCGCTATTTAAACGACGACATTCGCCTAGTAGGTTGTCACTTAAGCCAACTACAAAATTTATATCGTTACCTTTTGACTCAGGGCCCAAAGTGGATGTAGGACCAGCCATGGGCATCACAGCCAAAGACTTATGCTTGGACTTCTTTTTGGAAATAGTATTGTTGAAGGGAGCAAAATTTTCCTGGTCGTCCTGAACAGGAATGTTGTCACCGGTAGTGGCCCTCAAGGAGCGTTCTGATTTCTTGGGGAATAGCTTCCTCTGGATGTCCGTAAACTGGCTCCTAATATCCTCTCGAGGAGGATGGCGATCTGTGGGAGCAGACATGGCTGGGGTCAAACTTCACTATATATATGGGGTTGAAATAATATTTCAAAAAACAGCTGAACACGGCAGAGATAATGGAATACGATAGAATAGAATATGGTAGAATTGGATACTGAAGTAGCAGTGGAAGTGGACTCGTTCAAAAGAACAAAATAATATGAAAATTAGTGGTCTTGAAATTAAAATGGAAGCTAAATTGAAATTGAAAGGAGAACCGAGCGGAAATGAGCCTCTGATTCAATTCGAATTAGAATTGTTACTCTTGAATATGGTATATTCTGTCACAGATCTGTTACTGATGGGTAGTAGATCTGGTGATTGGTGGCGTATGCGAAGATGAAAACTATTCCAGACTGGATTCTATATTATTTTAAGAAGTCAAGTCAAAATTCGAAAACAAGAAAATTAAGAATTTTTCCTTCTTCCAGGAATATTTGAATGGAGTCGATTGGTATCAAGGTGAAAAAGTTGTCTGATGTTATGACACCAATGAAACGTAAACAATACGTGCGGGTGCAAAAAATTGTGCAGGATAAGTATGTGCAAGTGCATACAGTTCATACTATTTTTTAACGCTTGTAAACTGTGAGCTTAACTATGCGACCACGATAGTGAGAGCACAACTGTATCAGACGAAAAGCCATGGTTAGTTATAGTAGAAGAGGACTACTTTGTATTAATATGTTGTAAATGAGTAGTTACAAATTTTGTTTGTCAAAATTTTTTTTCAGAATTTTCACTTTTTCTCCAATATTTGTGAATTTAACTGAGAACTTTATTTCAACTCCCAGCAATTCTTTTTATTGATTCATATAGTTATATAGTCAATGCTGATCAAATTGTATAAGAAACAGTATTCCAAACTCGATAAAGAATGCCTATATCTTTAGATTCTTGTATGCTATAAACATCTTACTTGATCTCTCCAGTTTTTTCTACATTATTTTCGCTGATAATTTGGCTGCGAAATTTGAAAATTACTCTTTCCAATACTTAAAATCCTACCTACTCTATTTTTTTAAGCATCTTCCAGGCCGCTGTCCCGAACATGCTGCAAGAGACCAACGGTGATCGAATTAGATCTGTAGTAGTTGGGTCTATTGCTATTCTGTTTTTCACTAGTTGCCCTTACAAGTGCCTCCTTGTCGTTATCAAGATGTATTGCCTTGGGAAAGGGCGAATACACCGGATCTTTCTTATAGTGATTATTGAACTGGCTGTTGAAGATGTTCTCTCTCAATCCCATCTTTCTTTTGGACTCACTTGGGATGGCAGTATTGGTATTCTAGGAATTAACCATACTGTTTACCAACGGTGAAGGGACCCGTACCTGACTGTTGTTCAAGTTTGCAATGACCTTTTTGCCGGTACCAGCATCAGCATCGCCAACAGCGGAAAACCCGGAAAACCCAGAACTCATCACTCCTGTCTTTCCATCTTGGTTCAGTTCAGAAACAGAGGCATTCGAATAGTTCGGAGTTAAAGTAGAACTGGATCCGTTGCTGGAAACCATAGAATGAGATGCAACAATAGCATGACTACTTACTGTGTGTGCTGGAACCTCAGATCTTTCTACAGAATCAGTCACACTCATTCTGGGAACATTGGCTATCAAGTCTTCTGGTACATCCTCAAAAACAGGTAAATCAGCCTGAAAAACGATAGGTACATCATATGTTGGGTGATTGTTGGGATCACTACTATGAATCAACCGGGGTAAGTTAGATTCATGAGATTTGGCTCTCTGGTTCAAAGTCAAGAAATTCGGTCTTGAAGGATGTGCTACTTTTGAAGAAAAGGCAAGCGTGAGATTACCCTCCTCATCACTATCATCATCTTCATCACTAGATGTTGATTTCGAAGAATATGAAGAGTATGACGAGGTTGTGGTATACTTGGAAAGAGGCATTGTAGTTGGTGCAATTCCTTCATGGTCGTAATTTCTAGAGTTTCCTGTATTTTCAGGATCCTCCTTCATAAGTTGATTTTTCATCAGCGAACCTAAATCAAAAACTTTGAACTTCTCACTAATGTTATACGTAATGTCGTCTGGAGAATGATGAAAAAGGTTTGGATCTGAGTGGAACTCTGTTCCACGACTTTCTCCAAGCTTGAGCTTATTGTTCGTGTATTCTTGATACTTCAAGGTGAGATATTCGTCATTGATACTATCCAATGATGCAAAACTTTCACTTAAAGGTAATGACATTACAGAAGAAGGTCTTCTGTCATTCTCAATGCTAATAGGTCCAATCTTCAATTGATTCTCAGACTTCTTTGGCGGTGGGAAGTTATTGGAAAGAGTTGTGGCAGGGGCAGCAGGAACTGGAATTGGAGCAGCAATATTAATGTGATGATGGTGATACTTGGAATTCTCATCAGATGCTGAGCTAATGGAATTCTTGGCTGTGCTTGGCTGGGAGTGTTTGCTAGAGAACATACTGGAGTTTCTTCTCCGTTTGTCATCCTGTTCTTGAATACCTTTGAAAGCATCCATCGCTGATTGGTTCGTCAAATATAAATCGCCTCCTACATTTCTCTTAGTTTCAATCTGTGGAGCTTCTATAACTCCGACAGAGCCCCTTCTACTCGAGGAAGAACTATGCGAATCTATCATGTCTTGAAGCAAACTTCTTCCTTCTCTACTAATGCCCGCAATAGAATACGAGGAAGAACGCGCCACAGATGGATAAGGCTGTATTTGCTGAGGGTGAATAGTTGGCTGTGGAGGTACTGAAAGTTGTTGAGACAAATGTGATGGGACATGTGGAACAGAAGTATGGTGATCTGATTGATGTGATATGCCTCTAGTATTGATTATTGCTCCTGAAACTGGAGGTGTACTGACTTGGAAAGATTCAGAAAGAATCATGGAATGGTTGTTGTGTAAATTTGCTGTTAATCTTGTCGAAGAATTGAAATTAGAATTGCTGCTAGACGAATCTTCACTAGAGGTACTTCTGGAATGCTCCATTTGCAAAGCAGCAAACTTGTTTCTGATTTCGCTATCTTTCATACCTCCAGCACGAATAGCAGTTACCAAACTTCTTTTAATTCTGTTACCAAATCCAATAACGGCATTGTCAATCTCTTCTTGCAGAACAATATCTTTTTCTTCAAGTTCAAAATCTAGTTGAACGTGATCTTCGTCATTTACATTGTTCATATGAAGTAAATCATCTAAAGCTACCAAATCATTTTCTAAATCCATTAAAGTAAAAGGATGGATTTTGATATCTTTAATTTCGATTCTAGTAGCACAATTCTTATCCAACAATTTAGATAGTAAATCTTTGGCTAAGTCGAATTCTTCCTCGGTAACATTAGTTGGAGAATGAAATGAATCCTTGTTTTCTGGGAAGATCAAAGGCTGATTTACAATCACTTGGAACAATTCATATTCAGAGTCCGCATTGAATGGAACCTTTCCAAACAACAAACAGTATAACGTAACACCAAGGGCCCAGATGTCAATTTTGTAATCGATCTTAGGTAGAATTTTTGTGATCTTTAAATGGTCATTCTTAAGGATTTCTAATGAAGATGCAGAGTTTCTCGAAGATGACAATTCCAGCGTAGAACTGCTGAAGTTAGTTTGGCATAATTCTGGAGCGAAAAATGCTGGAGTACCAGCTGTCTTTGCCAATTCTAATTCATTTACTAGGTACCCTTCATCGTTTTCGTTCAATGAAGAAGCAAATGATACGCCAAAATCACTGATTTTGACAATATTATCTGAACTAACCAACAAGTTAGCTGGTTTGATATCTCTGTGTACAATTCCTTGTAAATGCAAATATTCTAAACCTAACAACACATCGCGGAAAATTTTACGAGATTGTCTAAAGGTCAAATTTGGTGAAAACATATCAGACAACAAGAAGTCATCTTCGTGATGAGGATGTTTTATATTGTACAAGGGATTACTTCCACAGCAAGGAATCTCATCAGTCTTTGGAGTTACTTCAGCTTCAGATTCGTATCTCTTCCATTTGATTTCTCCCTTCTCAAGGTATTCTAGTACAAGGTAGATCTTATTTGAATTCAAATCATCCAAGACTTCTTTCAATTGGACGATATGCTTGTGGTTGCATTTCTTCATGATAGCGATTTCACGCTTAATCTTCACTTCATAATCGTTGTGGATACCATTTGGTTTGGAAGAAGATCTGCGCATCATACGCATGGATGCTCTATCACGTCTGGGCTTTCTATTGACAATTTTGATTGCTACAAGCTCATTGTGTATCAAGTCTTTAGCAAGCTTCACCTTCCCATGTTCACCTTTACCGATTTCTCTTAATATTTCGTAGGTGTTCAACACCTTCCTTCTACTGATGGGATCATATTCTAAGAACACTTTCTTCGTTTCCTTGACTGGGGGAGAAGACTTTTTTAATGGAGACTGTGGAAAGCGGTAATGGTTCAATGTGACTGTAGAGACATCAGATGGAGACTCCTTGGGTGTACACGGAGCTGAAGGATTCTTAAATACGGGAGGAGATTGGAGCATATCTAATGGATCTCTTCCCGATGATACTGAGTTATCTCTGGAGCGTGATATAGATTTGTGGATGAAGCCCGTGACCTTGCCTAGCAAGTTGTGTCTCAAATCTTCCTCTCTTTTAGGAGATCCGGTGGGTGAAGCATTGCAACTGTTCGCATCTGATAACGAAACAGTAGGTGTGATAGGGTCGTTCGTTGAGATTGTAGTGGTAGCATTAGAAGACTTCGAGATGAGAATGGAGTTGCGGTGTGAGGTTGTTCCAGAGCCCGAGGTCATTGTCGAAGTCAGAGCCAGAGTGGAATCGACTGGGGTTGCAGACCCATTTGCATGTCCAGAACAATCTGAGGATGTCATTATAGATGATGTGTACTATGCGATATGATATATCCTACTGGAAGGTAATTAAATAGGACAAGTAGTTGGTAGGTATTCCTTAGGAATCAAATGGCATTTGTGGAATGATACAGTTGGCGTATATGATGAAGCAAGGAGTGCTGGATTTGGCTCAATATGACTAGTTACTTATTGAGATGGTGACAACTTATGGAAATGATGAACAAAAAGCTGATCAAGAGTATAGTAATGAATATGAAATGATGCGGTTGATAACAACTGTGATAGATATATCTTTGTATTAGAGTTGTTCAACGAAGACTGTGTGAAGTAGTATGGATCAGTGCAACGAATGATGAAAGATGACGATAAGTGTAGAAGCACTGGGCTTAAATTGACAATGACTGGTCTTGCAAAGAACAGCGTATTGTTTCTAATCCAGATACGAGTTTCGAGTAGTGAACGAAAAACGAAAATAGTATATTTCAGGTAGATGAATTTTATCGAAAGACGATAATAGTGTGTTGTTAAAAAAGACTATCAGTAATTCTCAGAAATAAAATTGAGTGTCACTAAGAGGCTCACATACAAAAATCAGTCTCACTATTAATTCAAGTAGAAGTTCTATCAAAATCGGTCAATTTTCATGTATTTATCACAAAAAAATCAAAATGTGGTCGAATATTCCAAAATTGCAGTCTAAGAGTCGTAGTGTCGAAATCTATTTCTCCTTTCTTGTTGCTTTACAGTTGTAGTCTCCTTGGCCAATTCACAAGGTAGACCCAAGAAATGTGCAAAAAATTTATTCACTGAACGTCATGTGATCGCAGGCAATTATCGTCGGACCTTAATGAAGCAGGACCTGACTAACTAAATCTTAGACAGAGAACAATCGCCTAACAATGAAGAGGAGAAGAGGGGAACAGCGGCTTCTAGGCTCCACCAATCAACACCGAGAATACCAAAGGATTACACCACTTCAGCCAACTGCGGGAAGACTCAAGAGCCCTGGCCTGCTGTTCAGATGAAAACTTCGCCGATTCCCGAGCCAACCTACATCTTTCCGCCAAATTGTTTTTCGCTTTCTGTCCTCTATATTTAATTTTGGATACTTAAGGTTGTCCAGATCTGCACTGATAAGTCTATCTTTTCTCACTAAATTTCACCTATTCTCTGCCTCTCCGCTAGCCTACAATATATACTCGCAGTCCAGAACTCAACGCTATCTATATCAAGTGCCTTCTAACGGGAATGCTCTCTTCGATTGTCTCTCATTATCACTTCTTTTTTTTGTGCACTCGATGAGTCCTACAGACCAATTTGCTACCAACTGGATAAATTCTATCCTCCGACTTGATACAGTACTAAGTTTCGCTTGCCGAGCCACAAGGCTCGAAACACACAATTCTTTCCAGCTCACGACGTCATACGCCGTCCCTCCCTGATCTCCTCCCTAACAACCTTCCTTCTTATTTTGCTCTCACGTGACAATAAAAAGGTTCAAATGCGTGTATTCAGTCCTTAATTTAAGATCTTAATATAGCTACTCTTTCTATTCAATCACGTGAATATCAGCAAAACTTATGGCGCTATCTCTTCTGTAGCAATAGTTTCCTATTATTTCCTATCTTACTCATGTTGCAGCAGTTTGATCGGATCCGTATCGACAATGAGCTTGCCACTATCAAGTTTATAGGGACCATCCCTGCTTGGGGCCCGACAACTACGGCTTTTGGAATTGAATGGGACAGACCCGAAAGAGGCAAGAACAATGGAGATTTGAATGGAATTTCCTATTTCAAGACAGATATAAAAGGAGCAGGCTCGTTTATAAAGTCGTCGAATAAGAAAATCGAATTGAACAGACAGACTTTTGTCCAACAGCTTCTTTCCAATTATGCAGTGGATTCATATACTGACCAGAGACTCCATTTTGGATCCAAGAGAGTCGAAGAGTATGGCTTAGATAAGCTTAACAAGATCCATGCAAACTTCCTCAACTTGACGTCAGCGACTTTGGATCATAAATTGATATACATAGGCTATGCTGATGACGAAAAAGATATTACTGACATCTTTTGTAAACTTGCAAACTTGGTATATTTGGATCTCAGCTTTAATTTGATCAATGATTTATCGATTGTTTGGGATATTATAGACAGAATACCACGTCTAACGAAGCTTATTCTCAACGGAAATCGTTTCTTTGATCTTTCTAAACCAGTGACTATTCCACATAATTTACAGAGTCTCCATCTTTCGTCTACTAATATCAATGCTTCTCAAATTGCTCAAGGTATAATAGCTAAATTTCCAAATCTCCAAGAGCTTTATTTATCTGGGAACAATTACTGCGACGAAGATATAGCAAATTTATGCCTTGATGATACCTACTTGGATATTTTAGACTTGTCACTTAATGCAATTAGTATGATTCCAACGAATTTGAAGCATATACGATGCCTAATACTCTCAGACAATCTTATAGGAGCTGTCTCTCCAGATTACAAAATGGAGGAACTCAAATCGATTGACTTAAGACGAAATCAAATTCAGTCATTAGATTTTATTGACAAACTTTACTTAAACCTTCCTTGTATCTCTGAGTTGAGGATCAACAATAATCCCGTGTTCGAGCAAATGGGTGTAGAAGAAATGACCATACAATTGATAGCAAGATTCGAAACTGACGACCACAGGAGAGGTTGTACCAAGCTAATTAAACTAAATGGAAGTTTACTTATTGAAGATGAGATCAGCAATGCTGAATTGTACTTTATCTCGAAAGTGAAACAGAATGAGATAAGTTTTAAGAACGAGAAAAGGTGGAAGAAACTTTTAGCCAAACATGACATTGCAGAACATTTCACTGATTCTCCAAAAAACAAGAGGACCACTCTTCTGATGATAGGCATTCTGCGACTATTACTTCAAGTACAAGTAGAGGACAAGATTATTATTTCGAGATATTTCCTAAATACTTTTACTGTGTTGCGATTAAAGGGTTTGATATCGAAGCAGTTGAACAATATCTCAGTTCAAAAATTACGACTCCACTACTATGTGAACGAATTCGATAATGATTCAACGTTGAAGGTCAAGTTCGACATCGATGACGACATATCCATTCTTGATAATTTCGGTTTTCACGAAAACCAGACCATTTACGCCACCATAGTGCCATAGCACATTACCGTAGCATATAGCCGAAAAACTGTACATATATTATTGCTAGGCCTATATAGATATGACTTAGAATAATGAAGACTTGACATTAAACTATCTAATCATTCAGAAAGAGTCCATAAACCGTCACCCAAGTAATGCAAAAGCTCAATACCAATACCCTTGTTCTTGGATTTGATTTCATCAGTACTCATTACCAATTTGCCTACAGCCAAAGCGTTTTCCTTACCTTCAGCATAGATGGTTACTATGGTATCGACTTCTAAATTCTCTTCAGGCAATTTGGCACCAGCACTAGTCAAACCGGGACACATGATATTGGCACCAGACAATACAAACTTGATGGCTCCACGGTCGACTTGCACTCTTGGGAAGCACTGAGGGTATTTATGAACAATCTTGAGAGTAGGGATCAAGTCGTCGAAGTGCTGGAACAAAACTACTTCGTTTTCAACCGAGTACAATTGGATTTTATCTTCACACTTGATCAAGATGGCTTGTGATTTCTTCGGTATGATGTTGTCTATGACAGGTTCTAAGTCTTCGAACTGGTCTACGAACTTAGTCTTCAAGCCTCTCTGGGCTGAAGACTTGATGTTGGAGCGAGAATGGACGTCTTCTTTGGTAAACTTCTTGAACATTTGCAAACGTTAGGGAAGCTGATATACGATAAAGAAAGATGCAGAAATAAATCAATAAGAACCGCTTATATACTCTAATGATTTCTAATATTGTCTTTAACTTGTTTTGAAGATCCGAAATTTTTTTCACAGTGCGACTCTCGCATGGATTAAGCGAAGCATACAATAAGTGCAATGAACAAGAAAAATACAGAATAAAGACTTCCCAGACTTGACAGAGACATTACGTATACCAGGACATAGTGTGTGAAATATACACAATAGATGCAATAGATACAATAGATACAATATTCAAAGGATAGGCAAAGTTATGCAAAGAATAGAGATTTCATATGAACATTACCCCGAATCTATCAAGCTGCATTACTTGAAAAAACACATTTACTCTACATTGTCAGGATTTGTAATTACAATTCCACCATCCAGCTTTCGCCTTGGTGTAATCGCACTCAAAAAAAATCCTAATGGTTTACACCAATCTCTATGGCCCCTTACAAACTTAGTTATAATTTAATACAGCATGAGGATGTATCCAGCTCAATATCCCTTCACATACAGATGGGACAGAGCGAGGCACGAGGCACCGATCAGTTCAGATTCAATCTCTACTTCAATGTCAATGAACTCACTGAGTCGTTGACGTAGCATTATTGAATACAAACTTGCACATCACCGATCACCATAAAACTATAGACCTTCAAGGAAGTGCCAATAGTTTTACATGGACTGGTATTTAATTTTTACATTTTTCAAATGATAGTTCTCCAAAAATTCCCTTAGCATTCATAGCACAAGGCTAGATCACTAAGAAGCTGTCAGGTTATAGTTTTCAACCAGCAAAAACATGATCTCGGACGAATCCTCACTGATACACGTAATGCCCCTGCATAAAGATGGAGAACAAGTTCACGAATGAAAATGGTTCACCATTTTGAACGAAGTCTCGATGCTTAAATAGTGTTGATGATTGCGTCCGGGTAACTTTTAATCGCGCTACCAAATCGATTTAGCAATCTTGTAGTGATTTGATTATCAATGATTTTAGGTATTCTATATTCATAAATAGGTGTTCGTCAGAGATATATATCTACTAATTATTGTAATGCTATAAAGTCTGAATCAAGATAGTTTTGAAAAGTTTCAAGGTCGTTGGGTGTAACAGTTTCGATTTTTTTGGACTTTGCAGCCATTTCATGAGCTCTTTTCTGTAGTCCAATAAAGGCTTGCAGCAGTTTGCTGTGTCCAATCTTACCAAAGAAGGCGTACTCATATTTAGTTCCGTCCACATGAACACTCGAAGAGGGGTCATAAGAAGTTACCCTGTCCATAGGATCTATGGCTGTGAAATACGAAGTATGAAGTTCCATAATCTCATCATTATTCAAGAATCCTTCATGTTCATCGAAGACATTCTTGAATATTTCATCCTTAAAATCTCTTGTAGGCTCCACAAATGATTTGGTTGTATTCACATCATCTATCATTGCCAATTGTTCGTCTAATCCATCATCAAAAATCTCACTGTCATCCTCGTTTTCTCTTTCTCTGCTATCTTCTTGGACTGTTGCCTCTTTTTCTGTGATGTTCTCCTGCAGTATTTCATCTCCTGAATTTTCATTCCTAGATGCTGAAGTCTCATAATAGGCTGTCACTGTATATTCCGGAAGAAGAATGTCGTCTTCGTCTAGACAAATAGTTTCATTTGCTGATTCGGGACGTATAATTTTGCTTTTCTGCTTCTTTAATTGGTCTATGATGCTGGGAGGACGTATTGCCGGCTTTCGAATTCCCAAACTTTTCTTGTGTTTCTTCTTTGCAATACCTGCCACTTCTAGTACGACCAGCTTTCTTTTTGGAGGAGAATTTTCAGGAGGAGTTGGAAGGTTACTACCATGACTGAAGTTACAATTTATATCCCTCTCTTCGCTCGTTGAAAGGTGTTGTTCAAGTGCATGATCCGAGATATTTTGAAGCAATTGTTCATCTGTGCTGGATTGTTCATGAACAATCAAGCCTCTTCTTCGTATAGGTATTGAACCGAGTGGAATTTCTTCGTCACTATCTGAATCTACTATTCTGTCTAACACATCCCTTACTTTCTCTTCCTTCTTTTCTTCTTCCAAGGACTTAGTAGATCCAACTGCCCTAACCATACTGGTTACACTTCTGAAACCAACCTCTACATTATCAGGCATGAAAAACTGCTTGGCTCGTTTATCTTTTGATTTGCCTTTTTTGCTTGCTGCTTTCTTCTTTTTCAGTTTACCTCCTAACATATACTGAGTAGCAATTCTGATGATTTCATCTTCATCTTCTTCCACCTGTAGCTCTTGGTTTTCTTCAGGAATTTCTATGAATCGCATTTCCACCTTTGGTTCCCACTCTTTAGGAATCATTCTATTCTGCTCTTTTAAATCAATAAGTTGTCCCTTCATGATATGTTGCTGAATATACTCGTAACCATTCATAGCTTTGTCAAATTTGGATTCCTCGTTACTAGAAAAAAGGAGAACAACCTTACCATCACGTTTACGTCCAGTTCTTCCCATCCTTTGAATATTTTTTATAGGTGAGCTCGTAGAATCATAGCAGATAATCAAATCAACTTCTCCAATATCCAAGCCTTCTTCACCAATTGAAGTTGCCACTAAAATGTTATACGTTCCTTCTTTAAAATTTTTAATGATTTCTTTCTGAAGTTTCTGATTCATACCATTAATTTGAGCATTTTCAGAGCTCGACTTTGAATCGTCTTGTTGTTTCTTTCCAACTCTTTTGCCCTTAACTTTTCTGCCGTAATTTGACTCGTCAAACTTGTCTTTTTCTTTGGCTTGTCCAATAAAGATGTGTGGTTTCAAATTTTTTCCTACCTTCTCGATAAACCGGACAATTTCAAGAGCAGATTCTCTGAATTCTGTAAAGATAATTACTTTCGAGTCAGTGGCGTTGTTAATAGTGAAGAATTCATCTAGCTCTTCCATCATGGCTTCTATTTTAGGATGACTGAAGACTTTAGGATCGTCTATCATCGTCCTTATTCTTTTCATTAATTGTTTAATTGGCTCACTGAAATAGAAATCGGCGTTTAGCTTGTTCGACGATTTATTCTTGCTATGCTTAGCCACAAACTCTGTATACTTCTCATTGAAGTAACTAAAGAAAGAACGTAGTCCATACACATTTAGTCTTCGGAATGATTGTCCGACAACTCCCAACAATTGCAATGTAAAGAAATTGGACCACTTTGTGCCCTCAGGTATTGTGGGATTAGCTACAATTTTACGTGAAGCATCCATACATTGGAAGAAGTTAATTCTCAGAGGGTCTGTAATTTCTAGTATTCCTTTCCCATTTGCTAGTTTTAATACTGGTGCGATTGCAGTACATAGCAAATCAATACATTCCTTGATCTCATCCGATTGATATATGTTTCGTCGGATGATACGTTTCCTCTTCATATACTTGATGATATCAATACTTTCTTCAGAACGTACTTCTACCTTGGATATGTTCAAGTTGTCAATGATTTCTTGGACTCCATCTACATCTGAAGCTGGAGTAGCCGTTAATGCCAAAATTCTATATGAGTTGGTAAATCTATCCATGAATTTGACAATATTGTTGTAGGCGTAGTTCCCTTTTGCACGATGAGCTTCATCGATAACTAGAAGTACTATGGTCTTGGGATCCACTAAGCCAGAGGCTAAATCGTTTTCAACAACTTGTGGAGTTGTGAAAAAGACCTGTTTTTCATCCCAAATCTCACCTCTGTTCTTTCTCGTTTTATCTAGAAGAATAGCTACTTTGGAGCTAGGTATGCCCGTGATAGAACAGCAAGCCTTAATTTGCTGTGCAACCAAGGGCTTTGTGGGTGCCACAAAAATCATCTTAGATTCCGGAAACCACCGGAGAAAGTTCAACATAACCGTAGATGCAATAAAAGTCTTTCCCAAGCCAGTTGGAAGAGCCACAAGAAGATTATGGTAAAAGGCTCTTTGCACAATGTTGAATTGATAGTCACGAACCTCGAAGTTGGATGGATATACATATTTATCCAAGTTGTCGTAGTCAATTTTGTGATGAGTCGGTCCAATTATTCGTTTAGGAATGGGAATTTCTTCAAGAAGGCGACTATTAGGAACTACATGTCGAGTATTGGTACTATTAGTGCCAACGGTACCGCTTTCATTTATTTTCACATTACTAGTCTGGTTTGAAGAATCTTGGAGCAATTCGATGAAATCGTCGTCATCATCAAAGACATTATCATCGCTGTCTATGGGCATCTCTCAGACATATGAAGTAGTCGAATTGGGCTATAACGAATGTATCTTCAATTCCTAATTTATGAATGAGAAGACCAAATGGGAAGCTTTGAACGAATATGCTAAAGCTTATTATGTTGAAGTTTTGAGAGATGCCAATTCAGCAGTAAGACAAGTAGTATCGTTTGCCTTGGAGAGCTATGCTTTCTTAGTAGACAGTTTAATACCAAATAGTTCCAACAGTAGCTACTAAGAAGCTAATAGTGAAAATTATATGGCTAAGAAACTTAGCGCGCATCACCAAAACAACGCGCTTACATCTCCCTCGCAATTAGCAATCTCCATAGTTAAGGATTTCTACAGTGCGGCTCTCTAAATACATCAATAATAACAAAGACAAAATTCAAAAATCCTGAAATTGAAACTAACGAAGGCATCCACGAAATTCATACAACTTATCTAATCCTAATTACTAACCTGAATCGTAATACGTGATTACATTATGCCATTTACAGACCCAACCGACCCATACAAGTTGCTTAGTCAGTCAATCAAACGATTAGCAACCCCCTTAGAACAACTACTCAACACTCATGACGAATTTGTCTTGCAAAACTTGGGCATAATCAACAACCTCAAGACTCTACCCAGCTTCTCCACAGCTATAGAGAATGGAGTCAACAAAGAACAACAGCTAGATCGTACTCGTTAACCTTCTCTATCGTTGACTCTTAGTAATTTCTAGGAATCCACACTGGTCTCGTGATTCAACTTTAGTAAAGTTTGCCACATAAGCACTTTCAGCTTAGTTATCTTCTGCGTTGATTCGACTCAACAGTATCAAACAGAAAAACCCTCCACAGCAGTAATAAACACTCCGTGGGAGTGATTACGAATCGTATCATAGGCGGACCGGAACTTTAGTAAAGGCCCGTGTATTTGGTTTTAGGGTTACGAAACGGAGTTTATAGTAAACCGCTGGTACGGTGTTATCCCGCATTAGGAAACTAGCATCGGTATTTAGCCTAATAGAGATAAACACCGGGTCGTCACCAGCTCCTAACTCTACTACATTTCTCCGCTTCGAAAACGGAACACTATCTTGGCGGCACTGACAACGGTTTATTCTCATATATCTCTCGGAAATAACTTGAAGACAAATCGGATTGTTCAAGCTGTGATTGTAATTCCTGCAATATAAATACATGTACAATTGCTCGTTGTGCATTGGACCATTCTTTCATCACTCAAAACACAATCTTCTAGATAATCATCTACTTATCTTTCGTCAAACTTTACTATGTCTATTCAAAACAAGGTCTTATTAGTCGGTGCTACTGGTTACATTGGCCGCCAGGCCGCCTTGGCTCTTCGTCGTAACAACTACCTCGTCTATGGACTTGCCAGATCCGAAGCTAAAGCTGTTTCCTTGGCTAAAGATGAGTTGATTCCAATTATTGGAACTGGTGAAAAGCCAGATTACCTTGATGAAATTGTCAACCACGATATCCATACCGTGATTGACTTCTCTGGAACCCCCACTTCTACACCTGATATCCTTGAGAAGTTGCAATCTATTGTCATGGACAAGAAATTCAAGGTAAATTTCATTTACATCAGTGGTATCTGGGTTCACGGTGACTCGTCTGAGAAAGTTACTGAAGCCGACAAGCCTGTAATTGAAAAGGTTGGATCCTTGGTCAAGTACAGAGTTGCTTTAGAAAAGAAAATTCTTTCTTTGAAAGATACCATTCCCAGTATCATCATTAGACCAGGCATCTTGTTTGGAGGCAAGGCAGACATTTGGGGTGCCATGTTTGGGCAAGTATTAGGTTCTGTCTTGGCAGGTGATTCTACTGTTACCATTCCTATCAGAGAAGAATTGACCAGCGGATTTATCCACAACGAAGACTTGGCCCAACTCATCTTCCTCGCTGTTGAAAAGTTTGATTCTGCTAACTCTGCAGTAATCGAGTCTCCAATTTTTGATGTTATAAGTGAAACAGTTAATGTTCCATCTATTATTGTAGCCGGAGCTGATGAGTTGGGTTTCAAGGGCAAGATAAACTTTACTGGTCACCCAACATTCGAGGAAAATTCCTTCCTTGAACTGTTTGACACTAATGTTCGCTGTAGCAACGAACTTGCGAAGAAGACTTTCGGTTGGGAACCAAAGATTCACTTGGCTGAAAACTTGGCTCTTTTGGTTCGCACTTGGGTTGTTCACCAAAATGAAGACTTCTATTCCACTCTCTCTAAGTAGAGAGCCTTTCTTTGTAGAATTGTGTATGTTCAGGCGGTAACCGATAATATATTGTTGAATAAGATGATGATTTGATATCCGTTCAAGATTTCAGTTTCGATTCCATCAGTTTTAATGCTATTCATTATAGAGTATCTAATATACAAAGTTTCTATAGGTATGCCCTTAGTTTTGTAAACCGAAATTGTCACCTAACAAACTTTCAAGGTCGAATTCCTTGGCCCATTCGGTAACAACAGTCGTCTGTTCAACTTTGGGCGGTTCTTTTTCTCCTCTCAATGAACTCTTTGGGCCATCGATATTAGCTGCATCAGCAGCTTCACTGGCGCTCTTGGAAGCCTTAGGCAAAGTCCAACCAATGATTCTACCATCTCTCCAATCATTAAGAACAGCCATACCAGCGGACTCCAAGTTAGGGATACCACCCTTACCTAATCTTCCTCTGGATCTAGCCACGTGAATCAAAAACTGCTTCGTAAACTCATTCAAATCAGCAGAAGGTAAAGCGGGTAACTGGTAATAATTTTTTAAGCCTTCCGCCATTTCATTGTCTTTGGAAAGCTTCTTAAGAAGCATCTGAATGGCTGGAACTGGGTCTATTATTTGCTTTGGTGGAATGGCAGATAGCAATGCTAATTTGGCTTCTTGCTGACTCTTGGACAACTTCTTGGAGTTAGCTACTTCTTCAGGGAAAACTATACCGGGGGAGTCCAAGATCTTCAACTTGTTGTCGATCTTGACTTGTCTCATAGAGGTAGTAACACCTGCCTGGTTACCAACTGGACATGCCTTGGAGTTGTTGCCATGTCTGTTAGTTAATGCATTAATAATGGAAGACTTACCAACGTTAGGGTAACCAATAACACCTACAACTATGGATCTCTTCAAGTTAGACTTGGCAGCATAGCTCTTTAAAGCTTGCAAAAGGGAGTTGGCTGTCATAGTAGAAGTCAAGTTCTTATTGAAAGTTGTAGAGTTTGAAGCTCCTGGAGATGCCTTGACTGGAACTGTTGGAAACGAGGACTTGAGGAAGTTCAACCACTGGTTCAAAGCTTCGGTTGGAATCAAATCAACCTTGTTCAATACAAGAATCAATCTCTTACCTGGGTTCTGCAAGACAGCTTGTTCAACCTTCTTAGAACGGGTAGCTTCGGGATCTCTGGCATCCAAGACATATAATATGACATCTGAAGCCTCGACGACAGTTTTGAAGATCTTGTCGAAGGCCTTACGAGATTTTTCTACTTCGGAGTTATCTTCGTCATCTTCGTCCTGTTCGATTTCAATTTCGTATTCTTCATCGTCGTCCTCATCCATTCCATGATCGTCTTCGTCGACTTCTCCATCATAAGCCTTAGCTGCACTTTGAGCAGACTCCAAAAGTGCAGCCAACCCTCCTTCTTCCCCCTCATCTTCGTCTTGATCCATCTCGTCATCATCTACAATTTCTCCTCTGGCAAGTGCAGCCTCTCTTTCCATCTGCCTCTGTAACTTCAAGGCTTCTCTCTTTTCCTTTTCTATTCTTCTGTTGTCTTCCAATTCGCTGATAATCTTGTCCTTGTAAGGGAAAGAGGCGGGAATTCCTGGATCCTTCTTGTTTCTAGATTTCCAAGTGATGTCCTTCTTAGCATTCTTTCTGTTTTTTCTCTGTTGAGCAGCAGCCTTCTTCTTAATCCCTTCTCTCATACGAGTCGAGACTCTTTTGGATGTTGGCTTCTTCACTCTCATACTGGCTTGCTGTTTAAAAGTGGCTGCTTTCAAAATAGAAGTGGTTCTGGTTAAATGTAGAAAGTGAAAAAATTATAGAAGCGACTAAATTTTTTGTAGTTCTGCACACAAGCCGATGACTTGGTTAACTATGGATGCACAACTGGGAAGAGGATTAACGACGGAGTATTGACTACGAAGTATTAACAAGAGTGTTGGAAGCCTACACTGACTTACGCTTAATAGTTATATTTACAATTAATACGAAAGTCGCTTTTTGCGTGCTCTTTTTTGAATGTGTTGGAATTTTCCAATTTCTACGATACCTACATGAATTAATAGTATTCCAGGATTGTTGTATCTCTTCATTTTCTACCGTATAAACAATTAAAACAGGCATGAAAATATCAAAAGGTAAGGAAAAGCATCAAAAGCATTAGACGTGGTATAGATAGGATTTAAAGTGTTTCACATTTTGTAGTACCCATGAGCCCCTAAATCTTTAGTGTAGTTCTTAATTGTACTTGGCTTCTGGTAACCAACGTGTTCAGTCTCAGGCACCCCTTCTTCTTCTTCAGAAGGACAATCCCCGTCGAAACAGTTCACTTGTTCTGTATCTTTATCATTGAAGACTTTGGATACTATGCCAGGTTTTGGTTGTAATACCACTGAAGCGAGCTCATTGCTCTTTTCTTCTTGAGGTTGTTCTGAGGTGTAGTTTTCGAGTTCTTTTGAAAGGAGACGATCTATAAGCTTTTGTTTAACGATTGTCTTGACGTTGTTCTTCACTTCAGACAGCTTGTGGATTACATACGCTCCAGCGTCTTTTATATCTTTTCCTGTTATCTGAATTTGAATCAGCTTGGTTTCTGGTAAGGGAAGGGCGCTTGCCAAGTGAATATGGGCAGCGATAAGCAAGAGCAATAGAGAAGGCTTCATAACTCAAAATAATGAAAGGTTAGGGTTTAATAGAATATAGTCACGCTTGTATTAGCTATGGTTACAAAAAAATGATATTGTCTATAATTTAGAGCCATAGAAATGGCTGCGAAATTTAATATATTTTTTCTGAGAATATATAAGTCTAAGTATTTCCCTTTCCCCTACTAAGCGAACTGCTACTGGGGATCCGATGCAACGAGTCTCGGCTAGAATTATCACCTACTTGATAAATTTGCTGTGTATTTCGCATAGGAACCACAAACGGCTTGTTCATGAAGTTGTTAAAACTCTTGCTTCCATTGAGGGGCGGACTGATCGATGCGGGTACTTCATTCCCAATATCTGTATTATCATTTAAGTTGATTGCGGACCTGGTTCGAAGCACAGAAGCCATCCTGTCATTCGAAGCCATTCTAGACATTCCCCCTTCTTCCAAGCTCATATTGGTCTCGTTCTGGCTCTCAAAGTCGTCGTAGCCTCGATGGGCATAAATAAACTTGTTGATAATGGGCACCTTAGATACGGCAGTGTTGTATGCTCTCTTCAAAGGAATGGGGATATGGAGTTTTCTGACCTTGTACCCCCATTTGGCGAAATGAGATCGGCCAAAATGATAGACAAAGAAGAAAAGCAAGAGAACAATTACAATCGAGAATATGCCATGCATGTTTTCGTCTTCATCATCACTGTCGTTTTCATAGTAGATTCCAGGACTTAAGCTACCACCAGGGACAAATTGCTTCCCTGAAATCTCACTGGGATAAACACCTATCTGAGGGCTATCCTCTGCAGCTGGTTGGATCTGGGAAGAAGCTACTTGTAAAATCTTACCTAACGTCCAAGACAACTCATCGCCATTAACAGAATCAGCTGATTTGAATGGAACGTGAACTTTTTCAGTCTCCTTCATTTCAGTTGTTTCTCCTTTGTCCTCAACATCAACTGCTAATCTGGGAAGGTCAAAGCCCTCATGCAAGACATTCATCACCCAGTTGGCCTTGAAACAGGCATCCTTCAAGAACTTGTCAGGGTCTAAATTGGAGTATTGGCCCTTTTTGGAGTTCTTCAAGATGGTATTCCAGTCGCTTTCACAATAGCTGCGAACTTTCTCGTTGAATCCATGGTAGTTGTATTCTCCACCACTTTGGAAAATATCATTGGCGGTGTACCAGTATTCTGAGATTCCAACAAATTTGTCTTTTTCAAAGTTCAAACGAGGCCCATGGATCCCATTAAACAAACATGGGTCATCTTTGCAAGGTTTGTTCTTCAAGAGTAAAGGGTATATAGACTTTGAACATGTCTCGTAGTTGCCTACGCCTCTAAATTTGTATTCCTTGCCCTCTAAGGAGTGCGTCAATTCTGCACCTTTGGGTAAACAGGCATCGTCAACGTAATCTGGCACCTCGTCCGAACCAATAGAAGAAACAGCAATCAACTGCTTCAAATATCTTTTCCTGGCTTCATTAGCTCCAAAACCTAACCAGGTTTCTACAAATACGTTCCACTCCTGAGTGGTCCCGTCTATATTACGTAACGTCACTTTGGACAAGTCGTCGTTGTGTGCCTCAATGTCGGCTGCAGAGGACGGCACAAATGCAATTTGGGTCGATGCTCCACCCATATCCATAAAGCCGATTGACTCATGCAATTGTTTCGAAGTATCATAACTATTGAATTGGCCCATAAGATAATTGAGAGCCAACCAGCCATAAATACCTTCGGTTTCTCCGTCTATTGTCTGAACAGCATCTTTGCAATCTTCTACTACGAACTTGGTGTGTTCCTTAATGCTAGAACAAGTTTCCTTCAAAATCTGCTTCTGGACTTTTTCTGGTAAAAGCCGCATTCCAGCCGTTGACAACACGTAGACAGGGGTATCTTGAATACTTTGTTGGGGAATTATTTCTTCAGCAAACTTCATCAACTTTGCATAGTGATCTGGCCATATCTTCTTGAAATTCTTCAGTATCCCATAAGAAGAGATACCAGGACCAATCTTCATAGACCACTTCTTGTCTCGTTCGATTTTGGGTGGCGATTTTAGGAGTGCCTTGTCCTTCTTGTGCATTGACTGGGTCTTGCTGGGATCTTCCCAGCGGTAGACTTGAATTCGAGAGCCGGATGAGCCTGAGTCTATGACAATTCCATACTTGTAGAGCTTGGGCGGAGGAGCCATTTTGAGTCAAAAGAGTGGACAGGAACGAATATGAACTTAAGTTAAATCTATATGGATAGCTATAGAGTATATGTTGATATCAGTAGTTCTTCTTTATTACGTTCTTTGTTGTTCGTTCTGGCTTCTAGAAGAAGGCTTGGATTTAATAGTCTCATGGAAAGACAAGGTTGAAAAATATTGGTGCGCGTTGTGGTTTGAAATTTCTGAGATTATTAGTGTATAGCAATTTATTTAGTACAACTGTGGAATCAAATATTTATTCTGATTTCAATATTCAAAATTGTCCTTCTAATTGTTTCCTTTCTATCTAGACAGTACGGTTGCCATGATAGTACTTCCAAATACCCCACCACTACCTACAGCGTTTAAATCTACTTCTAATCTCAATCCTTCTTTACTAGCTACAAGATCTGCTTTAGCCGTTCCAACTTTGGCAAGCTACCACGATTCCATCCGTTTTGCCGACAATTTGGATAGCTATCTAGAGGAAATATTCAGCTACATACTGAAAGAGAGTGGTAATTCTGAATTGGAACACATAGTAAGTTATGCGTCAAGAACAGTTATTGCAAATACATCGGAAATTCCCTGGTCGAATGTTACACATGCCGTAGCCAAAGAGAAGTCTGACATATCCCACAACAACGAAAAACCTAATAAACTCAATAAACTCAACAAAGTCTTCAGAACAATTCCATCTACCGAAAAGAGAACCATAACCAACGGTCAATGGACGCTCGAAAACGAAATTCAACTTGTATTGGTAGCTATTGCATTTATATACATCAAGATAGGATCTGAGTTGACAAATGAGCTCATAGATGATGAGTCTGGCAATAGTACAAGTCCAGAAATAAATGAAAAGTGGAAGCAAGTAGTCAATTTTTACAAGAAAGCAATCTCATACACTTTATTTGGCATTCAAGTGAACAGTATAGCTGTCACGCGCTTTAATGGAGCTATCTTTACTTTCATTCGCAAGATCAGTGAGATCAACTTCCAGTTGTCCATTCTCTGTAAATCGTCATGGGTCAACCGCAATTCCTTCAGAGAGTCTGGCTCATTTGCCATGACAAACAATGGTACTTTATCAAGAGTAGCTATATTCGTTCTAAATGAAATCAAGAATCTGAAGAGTCTATTGGTAGAACTTGAATCATTATCGGACATCGGCTTAAACTATAAGAATTGGCAGGACTATTTAGATCTTATGGAAAAGTACGCTACTGCTTATGCTGGTCTATTTCTAGCTGTAGAAAATTACCAAAAGGACAAATTAGGTAATGCCATTGGCTTAGTACATTTCAGCTTACTCAACTTGCAAAGCAAGTATATCGATTCAAATAACAAGAATCTTGCTGACAAGCTCAAGTCCAAGATAGCAACCAAAAAGAACGAGCATTTATTGAACAAGCTCGATTCAGTCTCGACTTTGAATATCAATAAGTCGCTTTTTAACGACAAATCTGGAGTGGTCCTCAATGACATTTCATATCTATTTGATCAGTTAATACATTTGAATTTGAAACTTGAGAAAGAGAATAATACCCTCAAATTTGACACCATAGTTAACTGGCAAGATATAAGCAAGGATTCCAAATGGCCCTTGGGTAACAAGATCCCCGTTTCTGATATCAAGCCACACCGGCCACTGGTGTTAAGTGACGTAATCCAGGAAAAGCCTAAAGACTACTATGGTCGTGGTGCATACTACTAGGTGTGAGATTACTAACTATGAACAGAGTGAAAGAGTCAACGACTGTGATATGGCTGCTTGCTAAGAAAGCTAATTAATAATTACTAATCTTGTGAAGCACAATATCTTAATCATTTAAGTCGGACAGTATCGATCGCTCATCGGATCTGAATCGATCTGCCTGCAAAATACGGGCCTATGATGAAAATAAAAGGAAAAAAACGTACGCTTTTCAGCTGTTGAAGAAGAGAACTGATTACGATATCGTATAGGAGCATAGACATTCAGGGAAAGTAGCTATATTGAGAACTCTAACGCCGCTTGGGGGAGGACCATCAGAGTTGGGGGATCTTGTTACTTTTTAGTTGGTGAGGCCAATCTCAATCCCGATAAATTAGTGTCTGATAATAATTAAGGCATTTTAACACGACCACCTCCCATTTGGGTATCTATGGCATTTGGTATGGAGCCTTATTTTTTGTGGGGAATATTAATCCGTTATCTGGATTTGTCAGTTTCTCCGCGTAGACAACTTATTATAGAGCCAGAAGCGGACGGGACGGATTCCTAATAGTTTAAAGCATCGTATGCACTTGTAACGAAAATCGTATTGCAATGCTGTGGTGGACTTGAATTTGATTGTGGCACGCTTTTGATCTGCCGTACTTGTGGTGTCCGTATAGATTATGGATGGTATTCATCTTAATCCGAAGTTGTTCCATTTTCCTGTAGATAAATCAGTTGCAAAATTGATAACAGTTGACATCAATCTATTGCAGGTACTAGGTCTACTTGATCTTCTTTGTGCCGGCAACCTCAAAGATGTGACAATATCCAATATATACTGAATCTACTGAGTGACTCACTTTGTTCAACATTTTTGTATTCATCATACTTTGTTTTAGCATAGTATGGGTCTAAACTAATCTAAGGACAATCCCAAAGCTTGTCTCTGAGACTTGGAGTTGGCATCGAAGAAAGGAACCTCAGCTAATGAGCTTACTCTTGTACCGTGTCTTGGCTCCTGACCCTCGTAATCAAGAACAGCAAAATGCTGACTGATTCTGTTATCCCAAAGAGCGGAAGTACCCAAGCCTGGCTGGGATGGCTTCCAATTGAACCTGACCTGGATGTCCAAGTTCTTTTCGAAGACATCAAACAAATATTCTAAGATGACCTTCGATTCACCTGGCTCTAAGCCTACAATTCTGCTGGTCATAGCACGGTTGACAAACAAGGACTTCCAACCGGTAACAGGGTGGGTCCTGATAATTGGGTGTTCCCTTTCAATGTGAACAGTACCCTTCAATGGGTTCTCACGATCAACGTACTTGTTGGCAGAGAAGTAGACAGCCTTCTTTCCATCAAGGAATTCTTGCAAAGCTGGAGAAAGCTTGTCGTAAGCAGCATAACCAGAAGCCCAAACGGTGTCTCCTCCAACTTCAGGAATGGTATCATTGTGCAAATGAGTGATCCCTGGAGGTTGCAATTCGTGAACCAAGTCAGTGTGCCATCTCGAAGTGAAATGGTTCAAGGTCTTTCTGAAGGTGATAGGGCCAAATTTCTTGAAAAGCTCAGGCCAAATGACTGTAATTCCACGAATGCCAGGAACATGAACCTGTTGAGGATGAACTTCAACCTTGCCGAAGTATTCGCCCAATTCGAATTGTTTCTGCGGAGACAAATCCTGATCTCTGAAGAAGACTACGACTCTCTCGGCAATCAAGAGGGCCAATTCGTCCTTCTGTTGGTCGGTGAGTTCGCTCAATTGCAAGCCTACAATTTCAGTACCAATGTGTTTTGTCAAATGTTTGACTTCCTTAGCAGCCCCCAACAATGCCTTCTTCTCCGGATCGGCCTTGGAACCTCTGTCGATAAACTCCCAAGGTGTGTTTCTGATGGCAGTAGCGTCGTCAATGAAGACCGGAATCTCCTCAGTAGGAGGTCTTTCAGGGTAACCACGAGAAATGTCGATTCCGTACTTTTCAAATCTCTTTCTGGTAGGCTCCGGAAGCTTTTCTAGCGAAGAATCGGCAAATCCTCCCTTGAAGTTAGAAGTTCCATCACCAGTTCTTCCAACGCCTAAAGCGATTTTCTTAACGCTTTCAGTGATTGAGTCTGCGGAGGTGTCCACTTGCTGGACTTGAACAGAAGGAGCCATCTTTAAAATGTGTCTCTTCCAATAGTATATTGTTCGTATTTCGAATACACTCCGTATGTCCTGTTGGGAACAACTCTCGTTAAATAGATAATTTCGCAGCCATAGTTGATAGCGATTTCGCAATAAGTGTGGCTACACGGAAACCATTACCCAATTTATTCTAGTACTTAAATACCCCCTGCTGGCGATTACGTAGATATCTGTCAAACTGAGCTTACTAATCACTACAGTATACATACTAATTGCACAGATTTATGTTTAACAATTGATGACAATTCGGAGATACTCTCCAGCCACACATTGATGATACTAAAATGAAATATATTGCGTAGAAACAATCTTGTACAATTATGGCTGTGGGTGTTCACAGAATTGAATCCTAATTGGATTCGACTGTAAATATTGCAATTCAGTTCCGTTAGAAAAGTTCTTGTGAATCGGTACTTTGCTTGTGATTCACTGAGCCCCTATAGAAAAGTATGTATTTCGAGCCCTTCTAATACCCAACCAATCATCCTATCGACAGATGCTGAACTTATATTTCTGATGTCTTTGGATTACTCGAGCTTGCTGTGCTTATGTCGACCGCCACCGATATCTCTTACAAGATTAAAGATCAACTGCAAGACCAGTACAATAAACATTAGCATTGAAAAGAAAAGCGCGATAAGTATGAACCATAGGATGAGGTTGATAACAAAAGGCGAAAACAATGGATGATCTTGAAAATTAGACATTTTATATTAGTAGAAAAACCTGCTCTTGATATTGAAGTTCATTTATTCATGCTCTGGACTTCCACCATTTTATATTCAAGTCTCGTCAGTTTTATTGAGAGCGAACTATTCGAGTGACCCAATCTCAATTTTGTACACTCCTATCTCACTGAAGCGATAGCCCTATCAAGCAAAGTAGAACGCACTTACCATCAGGCTATGTTATCGGTCATTAAATGTCTTCACCGGCCATGTCATGGTTCGCGTGTAATTCACCCCTAAGTTACCACAAGTCCCGGATGGACCTTTGGATTGACTCTGTTCTATACGATGAGATTACCCTTAGTTGATTCCTATATTGCATATGCTAATGTATAGACTTAAAGATGGAATGGATCTCTTGTTTGCCGATGTTATACTCGATATCTCTGTCAAAATCGTTTCTCAAGATCTTGTTCAATCTAGTGAAATAGTTTACTGTAGATTTCTCCATATCTTCCCAGAGTTTCTCAACAAGATCCTTTTCAAACATATCGCTGCCTGTGACATAGTGCTTTTCCAACTTCTTATAGATTTCATGTACCTTCAAGCTCACTTCCTTCTGAGTGTAGCTGGCCAAAAGAGATTTGACATACTTCTTGTTGTACTTCTTCGGTCTGTTCAACTTATCGAGTGCTTCGTAGTTATTGACAAACTCAATCAATTTGCCAATATTCTTTGTTAACAACTTCTGGAAATAAGTTTCTTCAACCTTCTTGAACACAATCTCCAATCTAGCATTCATATCTCTTGTAGACGATGTGCCGTTATTCACGGAATCCAACTGTTCCAAAATATAGTAGATGTTCTGTATAATGCTGACATTTCTGTATTCCCTTTCTTTATCGTCCAAATCATTGTTTTTCAACAATGGATCATCTCTCATAAACAAATGAATCAATGCCTCAGTGATTTGTTTATATGACAAATCAACCATTCCTCTGACCGACGTGTTTCTGATTTCACGGTTATTCTCCAACGAAGATTCTGTGATCAATAACAACTGATTCACATTCTTCACCGATGGTAGCACTCCGCTCTTGGCAACAACAAGGGAATTGTTTAAAAGCTCTATTTGTCCTTCAATGAACTTGGTCCATGTATTCTTGTACTTTTCAATAGACTTCTTTAAGAAGTTAAACAAAAGGAACTCCTGGTTGGTCGATTGAGTGCTATTCGACACCGTTTCTAAATATATCAAAATCAATGGAATGTTCAATTCAACTGGATTGACTTTTTTCATAAAAATATTGATGAAGTTACCGAAAATAGTAGTCATGTTGCCAATCAATTCATTGGTGGAATAATTCTTGCTATCGTTTAATGTCTCGACATTCAACGACGGGAAATCATCGATCATTCTTCTACGTTCACTATAAGGATGAACCTTCATGAACTCGTCATAATCAAAAGTGTCTCTGTCGTAATGAAAAAATGTTCCAACGAAAAACTGTATTATGGAAATAAGATCTTTGGATTCATCAATGATAGCCACAACAGCCTTGGGGTCTTCGATCTCATTGGAATTCTTGGAGTACTTTCTTACGTTTTCAAGATGAGTTTGTTGCTTATGGTCATCGGATTCTTCCGCATTTAGTCCGAATCTCTTTCTCGATAACCTCAACGTTCTTGATTTTCTCAAATGGTTTTCATCCAATACTTGAGATAGTCCATTCGAAGCAGTACTGCTCGAGTTGTTGCTATAGTTAATACGCTTTAATTTGCTTTTGATGAGACTCTCTAAGAAGTTGCTGATCAATGCGTTGAAGAACTGGTTCAATTCCTGAAATTCTATAACACCACACTCTTTCACAAAGTAAGTAATGCCAGTATAGATCAACATATTGTTCAATTCACGTAAAAGAATATGAGGTTTGAATCTAATCAAATCGGACGAAGCTTGCTCGATCAACAACTTGAACTGAGACTTTGCAAAAAAGATGAAGTTCTTGATAAAACTCGATGTGACTCTTTCATACGTAGCGTCAAATTGCTTCAACGCTCTCATGGAACTCAAATAAAAGTCGTCATCTGTTGGATCATGTTTGATTGTACTTAAAGCATTGAACAAATCAAGCAATGCTAATTCCAAATTCTCCAACTTGTTTAACCTGTCGAATTCAGTGAATCCCTCGATAATTCTCAAATCATCACTGTTTACACTCACTTTTGACAAGATACCTCTTAAGTCGTTGTACAACAACTTTCTGTTGATCGATTTTACTTGTAGACCCTGGGAGTTGTTCTCAATTGTGTCTACTTCCAGTGACAAGAATTTAAAATCAATCTCCATCTTTTTGAAGATGTGGCTCAAATTCTCTACCTCCTTGATGGAAGTGTCTACATCTTTCGAAACGTTGCTGCTTCCAAAATTTAAACCAATCAACTCTCTGACATTCTGTTGTTTTACGTTGTTAAGCTCTCTGGTCAACTTCTTGATAAGTGAATCGCTATCGTCCGTGATAGACCATTTCAAATCATCAAACAACTCCTCAACTTCAGGATCCTTCTCTAACTTTTCCCCATCTTTCTTGACGATATTGAGCCCAGGTTCCGACTGAAGAGTGTCATGAGTATACACTGTTCCTTCATCAAAGGAATACTTTTGGTTCGACTCTAAGGTATCGTCTATCAGCGATTGGGTGATATTCCTGGCTGAAATATCTGGATCGTCCTGATCCGTATTCGCTGACTCATCTACAAAAAGATTGGCGTCTTCTTTACTCTTGCTAATATGAGAGTCAAGCATGTTTTCTATCTCTTGGATCGACGAGTTGATAGTACTTGTATGATATTCTCCGTTAGGAGGCTGAGAGAGTTCAGAGACTCCAAGTCCCTTATCTATAGCTTCGGTATCAATAGGATCTTTTTTGGAAGTACCTTTGAAGTTCTCGCTATCGCTTTCATCAGTGATTTCTTCAATCCCGAAATCTGGAGATTTTGCAGAAGAAGCAATCCCTGGGTGCTCTGGGATATGTTCCGCAAAATTTTGAATGATTTCAGACTCGGTGTTAGAATTTTCAACAATGGGTAAATTTTCAGCTTCCAAATGGTCCTGTAGTTGCATTCCCAATGCCGCTACAGTCTCAAGAGGTTCCGAAAAATTACGGTGTTCTACAACCTCATGCTCCGGAATGGGTTTGAAGTTTCTTAATGGCGAAGTTTCTCGTGCCTGTTTAGCATACTCATGCAATTTGTCTGGCGAATACTGCTCTTTAGGCTCAAAAACAAAGCTCTGTGAATCATTGTTGACGATATCACTCGTAGTGCTCATGTTATTGAGAGGCGATCTCTGTTGGTATGGATGGTTACCTGAGTTGTTAGAGTATCTAGAGGTATCTGGAGTTGATTTATTCAAGTCCTCATTTACACCATAGAACTTGTTCATGTTAGTTGTTGGTGTTTTATTGTAGTTGCTTGAAGGAGAGTTAACATTTTCTGAAGATCGCCTTTTATCCGAAATCGGAAGTGAAGACTGTGACGAAAATGAGGGCCTATCCACTTGCATCACCATCATTGGTTTGGCCGGCAACTTTCCGTTGGAAGTGAAATCAAAGTCTTTGTAGAAATCAGGCGACAAATCCAGTTGATGCTGAGGAGGAGGTGGTGGTGGAATTGAGACATTCTTAGTGTTATTTTCTACTCTTGATGCATCCGGAGCCAGATTATTCAGTACAATATCGCTGCCAGAAGCTTCGAGAGGTTTCAGAGGACTTCCTGCCAACTGCTTTTTCGTAGCAGTTGGAGTGAGTTTAAAGTCCAGAAGCGAAAAACCGTGCAATTCTGGATACCTCCCCATGAACCCCCCATAGTAAGAAGTCAAAGCCCTCGAGAATTTCCACAACCTTTCTGCACCTTCATCTGTTTGCCAATAGTAGTCTTTGTTGAGCGTGAGGATGAAGCTATTTTCAGACGTACGACGTATGGCCTTCAATTCGTCCATATCCCAAGTTCTCCCGATCTGGTAGACGTTCTTTGCTTCATTATATTTCCCTTTCTGGAGAAGAACTCTTCCTGAGTACTTGACGCAAATGGCGAGAATTCGATTCTTTACTGTGCCGATCTTATTTGCGGGAAGATTTGAAGGAGGCGGCAGCGACGGATACGATGAAAACTCTGCTATGTGAATATGAGTCTGATACGACGTCTCTGGGAATTTCCTTCCGTCTTTCAGTACGAGCATTTTGGAATAGCAATCGTGGATTAGTTTATCCGCTACGAGTCTACGTTGACGCTGAGCATCTGGATTTTGTGCCAGAGGACGACGTGCTTGTTGTTGATTGGTTTGTTGATGATTCTGGCTATTCTGTGTGCTTGGGCTCGAGTTAGGATTCGTTCTGGCGACAACAGGATTGAGCATTGTCCTTACTGGATAATGGCCCTGTTGAGATGTTGGCTGCGGTGGTCGCTGTTGGGGTCGAGCCGAGTTGGGCTGTGCTCTGGGCAACATGGTCAATTGACTTGGAAATGAATGGTCGGTGAAAGAACTGAAGATTGGATGTATGTGGATTTATTTAGGTAAATGAAATAAATGATTCGCAATAAAAACTCAGCAAACAATTCTGGCGAGGTGGTGAGAATTAGCGAGAATTCAGTAGTGGGAATCGAAATAGTGAGAATTCAGCTCAGTACGAGAACCAGACTGAACAGAAAATCGTACAGAATAACAGTTGAAAGCCAGCGCGAGTGTATGTAGATGCAGAAACACAGAATGCAATCGAAACAGCTCTGCACGACGGGCGAGATGGGGCCTATGGTGGCAGACTGAAAGAAATCCAATTGAACAGATTAGGATTATCAGAGTATACTGGGTATACTGGCTGAGTGAGTGAACTGTGAGAGAACTACTACGGAGTCTGCGGAAATGATAAGGTGCCAATGAAGACTGTACTGGTTTAGCAGAATAAAGAAGCAGGAGTATCACGGAAGAGGAATATCGACTATAAATACTATTTCAAAGTCCAATATGGCTGCAACTCAAGTGTAAACAAACCGACTGTGGATCGAATTGCTAGTTTCTGTTTTTGTCTAATTCCAACCTTGTTTATTTCTATTATTCTTATGGCTTGTGGTCTTGACTTCCACGGAGGCATAATAGAATCGTGTAATCATACAATTATGTGGTCTTTCGTTTTTACACAACTTTTGCTATTCTTGCCGTCCTTTATTCTGCTTCAAGATGGTCATAACGCGATGTCTTCTCTATTGAACCCTCTATCCCACTACGCTGTTTTGTAAATATCGCATTGGTTTATCACGACACGTCTCCAGAAATTTACTTCTTCCCTGTTCATGCGACTGGGAGCCCTGAATCTATAAGTGGCTAATCGAGTACTAATCCTGGAACACGCAGTAGATTTCATACAAGAAGGTTGGTCCTCTAATGCTTCGGCACGTCTATTCTTTGAATTATTTTCTGTTGAAACACATATCTACTCGTAAATGGGGTTCACCGAAGTTGATTCCCCGTTGAGATAACATAAGCTAAATAAACTAAATAAGCAGGGCCACTTCTGAACTTGAAATCAACTCTATGCTATACTTTATTAGAATTTCACCTGTATATCAGCATACGTTCTGAATTTACTGTCTTGAAGACTTCAGTTTCAACTTCTTTACGATTCTGTATTATATATTATTATACTACTCTATGAATGACTATCACTTCTTCTTGCCCTTTCCACCCTTCTTTTTCTTGGACTTCTTAGCCGAACTCTTTTCCTGAGTCAGCTCTTCCTCCTCGACTTCTCCTTCTTCGTCATCTTCAGCCTCTTCTTCGGCCACCTTCTTTTCTTCGTTTACTTCTTCTTTTGCTACTTCCTTTGTTTCTTCCTTTTTCTCTTCCTTCGTTACGCGCTTTGAGGCCGGCTTAATGACTGGCTGCTCAGACTGATCCACCAAATACTCCCACAACTTCGCGTATTCTTCGGATCTGGAGTCAATGGCCTGAAGTCTTCTTCTCAATGCTTCGTTGAAACAAATCTCCTGAACAGTAGGGAAGAAAGTCTGGACCCAACCCTTCTTGTAGGTTTCACACTCCTGTACAATTTCCTTCAACTCGATCTCTTGCAATTTGGCCTGGATTTGAAACTGCTTGTAAACATCGTCGCCAATCAATCCATCTTCGTACAACTTGTTGAAAATAGGCTCGTTTTCTTTCAACTTCATGGATCTTCTGATAGCTTCGGCCCCTCTTCTCAATAAAGCAGCCTTCAAGACTTTGTCATGAGGCTTATTTTCTTTGGCTACATTGGGATCAGCTGCCAGCTGCTTCAATGACTCGTATATTTTGGCAGGCTGGTTGTCGGGAAAGATAGGCTCAATGTTCACTAACTTGTTCAATCTGTTTCTTCTGTAACGTATGGAAAAAACGACGAATACCCCCAACAAAATCGCCACGTAGATCAACGGCGTAAACACCGAGATTCTGATCTGCTCCGTGACCGGAGGCTCTCCCGTTTCTTCAGCCATTTCTTGCAAGTACTGAAGAGTCTAAAGAATCAATTATGGTTTTTCATTTAGTGAACTTTTCAACAAACACGTCAACGCAAATATATGCAGGTTCTGGTTGAGGCAATGTATTCTTCACATCCACGCCGCAATGTATTACAAGTTCTTAGTAGCTCTATAGATATAATAGATATAATTATGATGAAATGTGTGGTCGATATTGACATATTCATGGTTGATATTAATGCTGTCCAACAGACGCAGGTAATCCAATTGTGCCAATTCTCGGGGTTTCTTCTATGGGTAGGGCCGAGGTAGAGTGCCAAATCACCGTAGGCACCGCTGTCTGGTGCTTACACAATACTCAAAGAACCCAAACTGGCTGTAATCGAGCAAAGAGGGACTTCCTTGTTTCTTCAAACTCGAATTTGCCATATTCCTGTTCTTGAGGATGCCACTGGTCGAAATCACAAAGCTCATGGCTAAAAGCCAATTGTACAATACCGGTTTTAGACTAACTCTTGATTATAATCTTACTATATCCACGAGCTTTTGAGACTAGTCCAATTCATTCATTGTTGTTCTGCTATCGTTAACTTGGAATTCAAAACGAAGTTTGTCAGATTCGGTTTTTAGCCAAATGCTCTTCTAGTTGAGCATTTCAACATTAGTTAACACTATTTGTGGCAGATGGCTCTAATTAAAAATGTGGTGTATTCGACGTATACGTTCTCCAATTGAAAGAACTCCATTTATCAATAAAATGTAGAAATTGGCAGTTGCTTTTCTCCGTGGTTTAGATTTCCAAACACTGTTTGTAAATCGATACTGTACATTGTAACACTTACTCGTTAAGGCATAAGTATTATGACTTGCAGTCGTGAAGCTTATTTATATGAGGCTGCTACGGATGTTCAGACTCTTCACCAGATTCTACTCAGATTTGAAACGATTCTAAGGAGGTTTCTAAGTCCAGAATGCTAGTCGCCAAATAAGTATATGGGCTTTCACGTGAAAATTGTCACGAGATTCCAATCTCCAGTGGAACCAACTTAACTGGAATACACGTTTATCCACGAAAAGTAAAATCAACTATCACAGCTAGCTCACATGGCTACCTCAACTTCATCATAAACAATTCCTGAACTTGCTGGTATACAAAGTGTCGTCGCTCGACAAGATTATTCGATATTTGGATTTTCAATTTTCAATATTGTCACGTGGAGATAGTCATGCTTTATATCCTGACTGTCTTCCCCACATTTCGATGACCCATCGCAGCTCTACAGAAAATATCTCTCTGGAAATGTTCCATAAGGCTGTTCGACATGAATGACTGGATGAAAGTCCCACAATTGCCCTTGGAGGCAATTGGGATTCGTAGCAAAAGGGAAATTTGCATGAAATAGCGGCAATCCCTTGAATCTGGACCTGAGAACATAAGATAGACCAAGCGTTGAATTAAAGTTCTCCACAAATCTAAGTGTAGCAACCTGAAGTGGTGTGAAAGATTGTGCAACTCATGTTGGACTATAAAATCCCATCTGAACATGTAGATATACAAACTCTTGGTAACCAAGCTTATCCTGAGCCAAACTCTATTTGTCGAGGATCTTTGTCAGAACATCTGGAAAACTGCACCTACGCAACAAATCCAGACGGAGAAACAGCGGAAGAACAACAGGTCTTTGTGAGCTTATCTCAGTACAACTATTGTATAGTTTCTTTTCGTCACAAAGCCCGAATTAGGGCTTCACGGATTTCTTCTCCATGCAACTTTCCCCGTAAGGTACATTTCCCCAGAGTGATCTGACTTGTCATGACTGTAGACAAAAGTGGAAGTGCAAAGGAAAATATCTAGTCGAGACCTGCGGTTGTGTCATGACAAGTGATGATCCTGAAGTGTTTGCCGTCCGCTGGTTTTGATATGCTGTCCTCTGTTGACCCCTTGGCTCCCGCTATAGGCAATGCCAGAGGAGTGACTACTTGATTGCTGGAGAGAGATACGGCATCTGCAAATTGGGGTTGCATTTAGTTCTGAGCTGATAAGATCTTTGCCGTGGGGGCACAGGCTTGTCTGAATTAAAGTTCAGCAGAGTGGAGGCACGCCATAGTTAGGACTTAGTTATTCCATCTATTTGAGTGGGGGATCAGCCTCTACCAGAAAAGCGATCCGCACCCATCTTTCCAGCAAATGGTAAATGCACCATTTGCAATGGAACACTAGAATAAACTTTATTGCATGTAGCATGGGATTCTGGATCATGCGGACACCGGATGAAGAAAACAAGAAACGAAGCCAAACTGCAAAAATGATGTGTCCGACAAAAACGACCCAAAAAGGCAACTTAAGCTAAAGGTGACTAAACCCAAGATCCAATGTATTCCTGCGGATAGCCGGGGTTTGTCAATTCTGCCAAGTCTGAAACTAAGGCAGCACGAACCGATTGACTTATCTCCCATGCAGGCGCTACCAGGCCCCACCAATTTAGAGCTTGCTTAGGAAGCAGCACGCCATACGACTGAATGTAGCGAGAAACTTACCAGATGGTGACAGCGCTGAAAATTTTGCAGCGGTGCAGAGTTACGACGGAAGCAACAGCTAGCGGAGGCGGATCCAGCGAGGACCCTGTGGGAGTGGCCAATTGGCCCGCGCTCTGAGTGGAGTGGCTAAGCAAAAGAGTGAAGATTTTAGGCTCCAGTTCAAATTCTTGCGGAATGGTGCTAATATGCCATCTCTCTAATAATAGAATAGGGAGAGCCAATAACGAGGCTACCGTGTTTTGTGGTAGCTGGCCAGTTCTGTTGGAGATATTTTCCAGCTCTAGCCACCTCAGTATCCTGCTACTTCTATTGGCCATGGCTCATATTGTTTCCGAGTCCACGTCGTCTCCGTCCTCGTCCCACTTCTACATTGCCCTCTGTTTCTGTCTTGTGGGTTCGAGGTGTTGCTGCTAGATTGGCACATTGCCGTGGTAACACTGCCGCTTTGAGAATGAAAGTGCTCGTATCTGCCACGCGAGAGAATGGTCTGGCGATTAGAACCTCGCACTATAGGCACGATATTGTGAATCAAGCTTCTAGCCAAAATCAGACTTAGGAGCCGTTCACTTTTCTGGGTACCATTCTATTATATTCTATCTCCATTTCTTCGTGCCGGTGGTCCGATGGAGTTTACCGAGACAATGGTACATGTCTTTGGGGACTTGAACCAAATTCAGCGGTGTTGGGTCGGCGCCATCTTTTACGACCCGAGGTCTGTAGTAGTTGGGTGCGAATTTCTGCCACCTCGCAGTTTGGCACAATTTTATCGCAAGGCAACCTTAAAAGACCACGATCGAAGTGACAATCACTCAATCACTGTTCCCAGCGGTGGACCGTATCAGGGAGCTGGTTGGCATTCGTATCTACGTATTCTCATCTGGTGAGATGTTGGCACAATCCATCATTCCTGACATTTCTCAATGCGGTGCCTATTAATCTGTGTGAGTCTCGCCTCTATTTCCCGTTCTGTCCAGAAAGTCCATCCACGCTTGCAATCCTCACAATAGGGGGAACACCCCTGGGAGGTGTTTCCAGAAGCTACAAAATATACACGGAGCCAACAGTTCTGTTTTGGGACAGAGTTATCAGCAACGTAAATAACGTGGAGACAATGGGGAGATTGTTTATTGTCGAGTCTGGTGTAGGCTATTTACTCTAATCACAAATAGGAGATTATTCCGAGTCTCCCCTGCACCAGGTTCGAGACGATTACTCTTTGGAGAGGCCATTCCTGGGTGTTTACATGGATGGAGTTTCACGTCTCCTATCGCTGGCAGGGGTAGGTGTAGAGCTTTGTAGCAATAGGATGGAGAGCCATTCCTTCCTACAAACCCGTAAGTTGTTGCTGTTCTGGATCGGTTCCAATTGCTTCTGTTTTTGGAGAGCTCATTTTTCGCGGTAGAACGCTAGTCTGTGGTGTCTCGCCTGAATCTGACTTTAGCACACCTTACCTACGGTCAAGGATCTTTGCGGCTCTGCCCTGTGTCCGTCTCTCTCCGTGCAAAAGTGCCGGGTGTGTCCGCCTCATGGCACAACTAACATCTTCCATTCATCCTAATGCTCGGATAGGAGGCATAGCCAGCTGGGTCCAACCACTGGCTTTCGCCGTCTCCCCTTCAAGTGAATAGTAGTGGAGAGCTCCCAACAGGCCATTCCCCGCTGGTTTGTTAGTCGCCGTGGATTTTCTGGCGCAGGTGGAGCCAGAGTCTCAGCGCGTATTGTGAAGCCACGGAAAATAGCAACACAGCGGCAGAAGAATGGCAGGAAAATAATAGCGAACAAATAGCGGGAAAAGGTGCGAAATAGGGAGGAGTCTGCAGTAAGAAAAAGTGAGCCCAGAGTGGACTGCTGGCACAATACCGAGCACATTCAGACATTCCCCGTTAAAAATTACGACGAATTTACGGCCGGCGCACTAAATGCTCACTAAGGAATTTCTAAACTCGGCTGCCACTCTTTCATTTGCACATGCTAGTGGATCTCGAGCCATCCCTTCCATCGTGACTCAAGCTGAGGCAAATCAGAGGTATCATATGCCAGCGATGGGCTCCTCCATGTGATTAGCTCCCGAACAAGCTCTTGCGGCATCTAGCCGTGGTATTGTTAGAACCCAGATAGAGTTAGAAGAGGCTAAAGTTTTAGACTAAAGTTCAGTAGGTCTCACCAAGCAATCATCTACTGCAAGAGTTGAGGCTGGCAAAGCACTTTAGCTATACAATCTACGACGTGGTGATGTTTAAACCAAAACTTTTATTACCAAAAGCCTATATATACCTAGAAGTGAATGATGCAAAAGTATTAATGAATTGAATATAGTAATGACATGATGCTATGCTGGGATTAGAGCCAGAACCCCCTTTTCATATTGTATTTTTATCGTGAATCGTCTATCAGCAATGTAGAGTCTTTTTAGCTTGTTGCCTACAAGCATCCTTGATCAAGAAAGTCGTAGTCAAATGAGATGCCGTTGACAATTTCTCTAGTGTTGACTATGAAGTTGAACGACACCTTCTTGTCCTTTCTTCTCTTCATTATCTTCATGCTCTTGTAGTAAGCTTCGGCGTCCTTCTTCAAGATGGATTTCAAGCTCATGTAGTCGTTGTCTTCGTCGTAGTAAGTGCTGGACGATGTTGTGGAAGCCACAGAATTCTTTCTCAAACTCAACTCGCTAGGAATAGATGATGTACACTGGTAGTCTCCCATATAGCCGGAGTCCACCAGGGACACATCGTCGTCGCGTTCTTCTACGTCGTTAAATGAGATCGACGATACTTCAGAGGACTCGCTGGATGACGAATAGTAGCCGTCATCTTCTTCTTCGCAGTTCAATTTCATGTTCAAGTTGTCTTCTGTTAAAGCGTATTCTTGGGTGCTGTTACTGACAGTGTCGGCAAAGTTGCGGTCAAACTTTGGACCGTACAACCATGTGATGTCGCTGTTCTTATCCCAGTTGATGTAGTAGGGGTTGATTTCCGCCAAGCTGTGAAGGTTTTTGTAGATTCTTCTCCAGCAGATGTTGGCGATTCTTTCTTTAGTGACGTATGCAGATTCAGTAGAGGATACAACGCTACGGGCAAACTTCAAGTAGTTAGCCAAATTGCTGTTGTCCTGTAAGTAGTGGTCGCAGGTGGAAGCCGGTACGTATTCCAAGTAGTCGACGTTTTCGTTGTGTTCGTGCAAGTCAGAAGCTGTAGTGGTGGCTACAGCCAAGTCGTCGTGAGCGTATATCATTATCTAGTGTGGAGATGGAGTAGTTATTGCTAGAGGCCAGCTTTAGCAACGACGAGGTATGAGTAAAGTAAAAAGACGCAGTGAGAAATGAAATGCTTTTGGTAGAAGGGGATTTCAGAAAATGGAATCGAAAATGGGAAACTCCATTTCTTTATATATCCAAGTTTGCAATATACCCAGACCAGGATGGAGAAAGCGACGGCCGCATAAAAAATAATTCCAAGGAAAAGCACGGACAATGTGGAAATGTAGAATTCTGGAGTTATTTTGTAGGTGCGGATAGCTTCCGCTCGTACACCATCCAACACTGCGGAGTCGTAATCTGCAATTTCACAAGAAAGAAAAAAGTGTCGGGACAGGAAGCCTTGCCAGATTAGGCAATCGCAGTGCGTCCGGCTTATGTACGGAATCTTCTTTCTTTTTTCAATCTCCTATAATCGCTAATCGCCATTTGGTGCTCATATGGTCTCCGTCTTTGGCTTCAACCTAATCAGTTAATTTTAGTAAAAATGTCACTTGTCAACTTTCACATTGGCAGACATTTTCACAGCTGATTTTTGGCCAGCTTAACTATGTAACATAGTTACAATTTCTTGTGCAACTGGTTTTGCTTGTGATCGTGATTGTCCCTGGATTTCAGTGACTTCTTCTGCCTGTGACGACGAGGGCCAGAGCCGGCTCATGTGACATGCCAGGCACCTTGGCCCTTCTGGCTGCATGGCCAGTCTTGAGTTGTTGCAACCAGTTCCTCCTATCGTCGTCCTCTCAATTGCAATAATGGTAGCCTTTCCGCGCAAAAGAAAGGATTCTCAATCGATTGGTAATCCCATCCGCAGTGAAAGCTCCGTCTGGTTGTTCTCCATGTCAACTTCACCGTCTTCCATCTCCATATCGGTAAAGCTTCCCAGGCAAAGCAATTGTCTGGCAACGCTTCCATTGTCAGCCGAGGTGACTCAAACCTCCAGACTCACACGCTCGACTTGCCAGGGTTGAGTTCCTTTTCTCCATGTCCCAGACTATGACACAGACGTAAATGTGCGACACGAAGCTGATTTTGCCGCCGTAGGAGCCACTGCCTAAACAGGAGCGGTCGGGATTACCTCCGAGAACTGCATACCGCTCCTTTGCCCATATGCCTGATCAAAAATATTGCCATAATATGGTGAAATTTACTTAGTCAGATTTCTATAGCTCTAACTCCTGCGGAACAATGTCACAATAGAGCACTATCTCCTGTCTCTGCTGCACTCCCCACTCCCTTCTGGGTTTTCAGCCATTGTAGCTCATGTGAGTGAAGGCTAGGGGCCAGAAGGTGGTTCCATTTAGGCTTCGAACAAACCTGTACATCTCCACGTAGAAGTGCCAATCTCTAGATGGTGCTTGCTGCTGTGGCCCTTACATTACATACAACAAGAGAAGCGGCTGTCTCGTTAGCGTAAGTATGTTTCGAAGCTGATCTCGGTGCAGCAATCTGGCTCACCGCTGGCTAGTCACCACCTTTGTCGAATAATTCCTAACTTCTCAGCGATTCTTCTGGCTAGCTGAGTTCTGTAGATCTTGGATTGTGTCATAGGGCACATGAGCATTCCCCCATACTTAGCAAACTTTATTGTCAAAATATATAACACCATTTCTCCGTTCTCCGCTTCTCGCTTTTGACGATCTCTGCAACTTGGTGGGAACTACTTCACAGCTACGTTCACTACGCCCGCCAATGGCGCCCAGCTCTTGTACCTGTCAATTGCAATGATCATCTGCCGTTCTACGGGCCAATCTTTTTGAGGCTATTTCTCTCATTCTCGAATGTACATTACATTCTGATAGCGTACCTCCGGTTCACTAGGAAACACTTTATCACCCCCAAACATGCATCAAGATCCTTACCGCAGATATGGATCTGTCAAATTGCTCGACCAGGATAAATAGCCAACTTACAATTCCGGGACTGCACCATAGTCATATACTACGATCGTATACACTAGCACCTCAGATAGCTCTCCCTCCGTCGCATCTGCAAGGATGAAACTATGCAGCTGCTTACGTGTAATGCAATGTGTGCCAAACACTGACCTGGAAGACAGGTCCATTAAGCCCGGTTATTGACGGGATGAGCTCAGTCCTCGAACATTGAAGTAGCAGATACGGCAAAGAAAATCATGGGACAAAAGTAAAGTCTTAAATTCGCTAAGTCGTAGCGCCAAATGCCAATGCTGTCACCAACAAAAGTTGAGTTTTTGAACTAGCAATCGCAAAGTCAGGCTCAACTATTTTTAACGATGGAGTCCTTCTTTCAACTATACTACTTTTGCGATGAGCCGTGGGATAAGTTTAAGTGTGGAGGTGCCCTTACCTGTAAATCATGGAAAAACTCATGGAATAATAGGCCGAGGTCCATGCAGACACGCTATTTTTTTTATTTTTTGCAGATTTGCCCAGGCGAGCAGTCAATTAGAAAAATGTCTGATAAATTTATTGCAGCCCATAAGCTCGAGTACATATCTAAGCAAATTGCGATCAGCAGAAGACATGAAATGGCTCCATATGAGGCAACCTCGTTTCTATTGTGTCTTATCGTAAGTTCTCATCTCATAAAATCTTTAGTTATCTTTGTAGAACGACGACTTGAAATACTCTTACATTCCTATGTTCACATTAGTTTACAATGCTCGTACTCAGATTCCAATAGTAATATAGAGAAGTTTAGATCATCTTTCTATGAAGATAAACCCCTTGTTAAGATTTATAGGAGCTCTTCTTCCAAACTTTTGCTGGTTTCGAAGTGATACGAGCAAAGCCGGGAAAACTCTAAATGTTGAAACTTCATAAATGCCGGCTACAGCACGTAATAGCCGTATTGGTGTTCGTATCATTTCGACTGCGCCGAATTCTCCAAGGTATTTAGACTATATTGACAATGTGCTTGGCACCCTTTGGTATTACTTAGTGAAGGATTCACCTCATTTGTAGGGCAATGCGGAAAATCTTCGGGCCAAAATGCGACTTCAAACTCTATTTGCGATAAAAAAAAAAGTTCTATGCATACTCTACCTGCAGGCATATCCCACACAGATTTGGTTTCAACAGGAATCAAAAATGTCTACTACATAAAAAAGGCTGGGCAGAACCAAGAGTTTGCCTTTCTCCTCAAAAGCTCCAAGAGGAAACATTAAAAGAGTAGACGAAATACTCACAGCTATCAAAATACAACATGAAAAAATGAATTAAAGAGACAAAAATAGCCGCCAAAAAAGCGCATGCTGAACCTCAAGGCTGGAACAAATGAAGATTCGCCAGTGGGAACTAACCCACCGCCGTAAATGGAAAATACAATGCGCTGAGGGGAGTCCGTGTCTTTTGCTGATGTCAGCAAGTGTCTTGATCTGGTACTCCACTTCACCTCGAAGACCAACATCAGTATCCATACACCTTCATCTCCATCATGAAGAATTCATGACCAGGACAATCTCAGCACTGATGAGAAAATCAATACTCTGACAAACTCTCCTCTTCTCGCTATTGCCTGCTTGTCCCTACATAGAACAGACAATTTACAAATTCGCAATTGGTTAACGTCCCGTGATCTACATCACGTTTTTTTGCCGCTCTGAGTATCGGTAAATTGTCTCCACCTGAGCAACTGGCTCTATTTTTTCAGTCACTGCGAATTCATGAATAATATGCAGGCAATAAAGATTGCTAATAAAAGCCTGTCAAAATTCTTATGTAAGAACTTTCATAAAATTCATACTTCAATGTCCACAGTTTTAATAAGCGGGTAAAGTAGAGCCTTATACCCCTGTGGAGCAGTTTACAGTTAGCCTTTTAGTGAGCGTGTTCAGCAAGTGTTTTGTCAACTTTTCAGACATTTTTCATGAGATCCCTAGCTTGAGTCTAGACTTTATCCAGAGAAGATCTCATTACAGAGAAATCACAATCCGATTTCTAAGACTACCAGAAAGCTTTCACTTTTACATTACAATTTTCATATACGGATCGATACAGATTTGAATACTGAATTGTTTTTACGTAGCGGCGACCGGAACTTAAAATTTTATCGCGAACAGTTACATATAGCAGGATACAGCATTCATCGTAGCATTATGTCTTCGTTCAGACAGAATACCAACAGCTCGTTGTCTAACTCACCTTTTCAGCATTCGCCACCTATAAGGCTGCCTACGCCGACCATGTCACTTCATTCGAGCCACTCGCATTCTAATCTTCGTCGCGAAAGTAGCAGCATGAGCTACCACGACCAGATTCTGAACATGAACAACCTTGCATCAAAAGACTTAGACTACAAGACTGTCGGTAAGCATTTGGTAAATCTGGAAGATGCATTGAAGTTGCAAGGTGGAGATATAGCCAGGCACTTCTACCACCAGATCGAGAATAAGGCAGATGATTCGCATCCTGGTGGTGTCTCAATAGAGAACCCCAAACGTAGAACTAGAAGTTCGTCCTTCTCTGCGTACTTAACTGAAACCAGAAGAGAATCAACTGCCAGCGACATCAATGTTCCTGGCGGGTTCAGACGAGAATTCTTGATTAACCGCAGCATTCGTAACAATGAGGAGCCTCCAAACTTCTTAACTAAAAACTTTGTCGAATTTCTCAGCATATACGGCCATTTTGCTGGTGAAGATTTTACTGATGATGAAGGTGGGGAAACTGACGACTCCGAGAGCGCAAACTATGAAGATGTATTTGACGAGGAGTCTTCGTTGTTGACCACGGAACGTCGTAACCATTCGTATACTTATCCCTCGCTACCAAAACAACTTGCCATTCCTAAACCTAAGTCTAGAGTCCAGCCTAAGGGTACTGCCTCTGTCTTGAAGACTTTTTTCTTGGTGTTTAAGTCTTTGGTAGGATCGGGGGTTCTTTTCTTGCCCAGGGCATTCTACAATGGAGGGTTAACCTTCTCTATCTTCGCGTTGAGTGGATTTGGATTGTTGACTTATTTCTGTTACGTAGTCTTGATCAAGTCTAAGAAGGTCTTGAACTTGACCTCGTTCGGTGAATTGGGCTACAAGACATACGGAAGACCATTGAAGATATGTATTCTTATCTCCATTATCATTTCTCAGATCGGTTTCGTCGCTACATACATCCTCTTCACCGCTGAAAACATGTTATCTTTTGTAAGTCATATCTTACCAACCACTCCTGAATTCTTGACTACTGCCAACATTGTTGCTGTTCAGTGCGTCTTCTTGATCCCGTTGGTTTTGATCAGAAACTTAGCCAAGTTGTCGCTTGTGTCATTGATATCTTCGCTTTTCATCATGATTGGCTTGTTCATCATTTTCTACTTCTCTGGTCTCAATCTCTTGAATAATGGAATGGGTCCTAATATCCACCAGTTCAATGCAAACAGTTGGTCTATGTTGATTGGTGTTGCTGTGACTTCGTTTGAAGGAATTGGTTTGATTTTACCTATAGAGGCTTCCATGGCTCAACCAGAGAAGTTTTCCATGGTTCTCTCGGTCAGCATGCTTTTGATCACAATTTTGTTTGTTGGCGTAGGAACCATCGGTTACACTTCGTTTGGTGAAGACGTCAAATCTATCATTATCTTGAATTTACCTCAAGGAAACTTGGCTGTTCAATCGATATTGATTCTTTACTCTTTGGCTGTTTTCTTGACAGCTCCTTTGCAGTTGTTCCCTGCCATTAAGATTGGTGAGTCTTTGATTTTCAATCGTAACCTGTCCAAAAGAAGTGGTAAGGATGAAGAAGGAAGACTCTATCATCAATCAGGAAAGTACAATCCTCAGGTTAAGTGGCTGAAAAACTTGTTCAGAGCACTTGCCGTTGCGGGTATCTGTACTATTGCCTATTTGAACGCAGACAACATTGACAAGTTTGTTTCTTTCAATGGCTGTTTTGCTTGCATACCCTTGGTGTATATTTATCCACCAATGATTCATTTGAAGACATTAAAACAGAAAAAGGAACGTTTCACCGCTTCCGACTGGGCCTTGTATATTGCTGACTATGCATTGATTGCCGTTGGTTTCTTGGCTGTTGTATACACCACCTACCAAATCTTGGTACTCAACTAGATAGATTAACAGTGGACTTTAACATAATAGAACAATCATAGCTGACTTTATGTAGAGATCTTGTCGTTGGATCTGATACCATACTGTGGTGGGGTGCTACTTCTTTTTCATATCTAATCGCTAGTCGTGTCCCACTTGTTGACTATGATATATTGAAGCATTGTTCTGGTTCACCGCAGCTTCAGCTAACGGTGTTTAATGCTTTTCTCAAGTTTTAAAGCATCAAATAAACTTTCTGCCTTATTCGCACTTGTAAGTCAGAGCAGGGAAAACAAAATACGAATTTTGTCCAAGGCAGCAGATTAAATGCTTCAAATACAACTGCTTGAAGCTGAGCTCTCAGAGTTGCCAATCTTGGGGTACTTAGTGGACATTTAGTCCTTGTATATCTAAAGATTTGACGAGATTTTAGCTAGGCGGTGCTACCTTTTCATCGAACTTCATGATTTTTTAGGCAAGAAGATTATGAAGATACTCGATCGGCAGAACCGTGCTTCGCCGTCATTCTAGGTGAACTAAAATCAGCCGATTGGCTGACCGTAGGGATCCACCAAATTCACTGAACCCTAATTGTGAGATTTTCCTTTTGCTCCTCCAGCAGTGGAGAGGAGTAAGGTCCGTCCCAATTAGGACAGAGCCCCAAAAAAACTATATTCCCTACAGTACTATAATTTTCGTGGAAACCTACATCACAATCTCACGACTCTTGTCGACAAAAAATCGTTCTGAACGTAAAACAAAGTGGAATAGATATCTTAAGCAGACCTCGAACTTCAAGTACATATAGACCAGAATGCGGCCATCATATAGAACCTTAGTACACTAGCGTGAAGTAAATGTCAAATGACAAACTTTGGTCTATCCTAGCCACAGCTCATTTCCAACATGGATCTTCATCCAAGACTGACAATCCCTCATGAATATTAGAAGAATAGACGTGCCTAGTCTATTCTAAATACTCTTCCTCTATGAGTATCCAGCTACCTCCAGATGTTATTAGTGGCCCAGTTTCATTGGAAGCTTACAGAACTGTGAAAGATAGGAGGGTATCTACAAAACCAGCTTAGCACCAAAAGAACAACAATTTACTTCTGAGCATCCGTTGGAGTATAGAGTTCCTTCTGAATTTATTAATCTGTGGGCACTGCTTTCAAAGTGATTGGCCTCTAGTTATAACCATCACTGACTCTAAACACGATTGTGGAACGATTCTTTGTACACAATGGTTTAGTTTTCAAATGAATTTGGGAGACTTTGCCGGCGAATACTGCTGTATGGGGATAGGCTTGACAATGAATAGATATACTTGGGGGCTCTGAGGGTATTAATTAAGGATGACGTCCAGTCTTACCTAGGTCGGTCTCGGTTCCATATGGCATTTTCAGGAATAATTTCCTATCTGAACGGAAAGTTGCTTTAGAATACATATGGACTTTAAACGTTGGAGTTGAGCAAAGCCGTGGTAGTCTGAAGCTACTCATGGACGCTGGAATATATACACTATCGAATATGACACTATGGACCTATTTGTTGTGAATCCTGATGAATTATATGACGAAGAGTTTAAGAAGCGAAGGCTATTTAAAAGTTTGCAAATATGTTTGGCGCCAAATATCATCAAATGGCTGCGAAATCGGTTCCACAGAAGTGACTGATTTGTCGCGCAAAATATTATACAAGCGCAATTTTGGTTATCCAACTTCTGCAACTATATTGCTAATCTTCCAGGGACATATCCTAGACTTAATCCTAGGCTTGAATTTGGGCTTAAATCTTCCCTAGCTCTTAATTGACTTGAATCTACATTTCTTCTCGATTGGATTAATGCTCTTATACACACAGATACGCGAAATTAAGTATATAGGAATCTGTACACTGAAATACAGTGTGATAAGAGAAGTGAAGATTGGATCTACATCAAGTTATCCTTGTAGATATGCACACATGATTTTAATTCATTGAATACTAAACAAATTCATTCTATACAATAATAAAACGATTACCATCTGATTAATTAATTTCTAATGTCTTACCTTCCTGAAGCAATGCAATGATGGTCAACTTACTTTGAGAAATGGCGATGTATACCACGTAGCACTGAATATAGGTCTCCTTAAACTTGCTAGCAAAAATTTCATGATTATACCCTAACAGACAGAATTAGCTGAAATTTCTCGTCAGGAAACTTGATGTGCGGTTGGTGCTAATCTCACTTCTGTCACCCTAACCGTCTCTCACCTAATCATTTTTCCAAAAAGTACGGTTGACTACTTGGGTACAACATCAGAATAAACTAAATATCTTATTAAGAACTTGTTTTAAAACTTAAAAGTAATTGAATGGAACAAAGTCTCTCTGGCAATGACAGAGAAGGGTGTAAGTACTTGGCTCAGAGACTACAGGCTTTATTATCTTTTGGATAGATAGTGAAGCTATTCGATATATGGGACATCTGTGGACCATATGAATTTTCAAGGCAGAAGTGTCTTATTCTACTCTTCACGTATATAAATACTATATATTTATATTGAATCCTAGTACTTAAGTTCAATATTCATTCTTGAGCATTGAATCATATATAAACTCGTCGAATAATTGCACTTAAAATTACTTTAGCTCGAAGCCTATAGATTATGAACATGTTAAGCAAGCTTCCTTACATTCTGCTGGCATTGCATTGGTTTGTCTCTTGTCTTATATTAGACCAGCTGGTTCGTCTGTTCAAGTAGCGCTCTACATTGTGGATTTCTCACCTTCATTCTATTCCAAACGAAAGTCGCACTCCGATGGATTCCATAATGGGATCGAAAATAGAAATCACTAAATGACTGTAGATTCGTATTCTTCCATAAATCCAAACCTATAGCCAGACCAGCCGATTCGTTCCGTCTGGTCGGTCCATCCCAAGATGTCGTCTCGGAAAAGAAAAGCGTCTGACTTTGACTCATCCCTAAACGGTGATGATTCTGTCAGCCAAAACCAGGATCGCGTAGTTCAGCAACAGAATCAAATTCATCTTCAGAATGGAAATAACAACCAAATGCAAAATCAAAGCAAAATTCATTCACAGATTCAGAACATTAACAATAGCAATAGCAAAAGTAGTAGCAAAAATAATGATCAGAACGGCAACGGAAGTGTCGAATCCAATGAAACACCCAAATTGCTTAGTTGTCAGAGATGTCGTACCAGAAAGGTCAAGTGTAACTTCGAATTTCCATGCTCCAGTTGTCTCAAAGTAGGCGCTGAATGTGTCAGAACAGTAAACGATATGAGAAAGAAACGGCCTCCAGCTAACTACGTGTCGAGTTTAGAGAAAAAGGTCGCTTCTCTTTCTGACTTCTTTAGAAAGCTCAAGAGCCTAGATTCATTAGAAAGTAAAAAGGAGCTCTTGGATCGTACTGAACTTGACGATTTGATCTCGAAGGATCTACATCATCAAAGCTCCAATTCACCCAGTTCCAGTAGACAATCACCCTCGGCACATCATGAGGACTCAGTAGAAGATAGAGCTGTCTATGGTCCTACAAGTGTGTACGATGACAACCTAATTCGTAAAAACTCTCGTCAAAAGAGACTGGAAGACGCTTCAACATCTTCGGCTTCTTTGGCTTTATCATCGTCTATCAAGATCTTGAATAAAGACCCCGAAGTGCTCCATTGTTTAAAGCTCTTCTTCACGTGGCAGTATCCAGACCATAATATGTTCATTTTCAGAGAGGCGTTCCTTATAGATTTCTTTGATCCCAAACCCACAAGTCTATATTGCTCCAAGATTTTGGTCTTGAGCATCTGTGCGCTTGGATCCCGTATGTCAGATATTGATAGAATATATCACAAGTCCAGGCTGTACTATAACGAAGCAAAAGGCTTACTCTTGTCTCTGATGAGTCGTCCTTCAATTACGTCTTTGCAAAGCTTCCTTTTACTAGCATTCTACGATATCTGTAATGGCTCTAACTCTAGTGGCTGGATGTTGTCTGGAAGCGCTATGAGAATGGGGTTTGATCTTGGTTTCCAATTAAACCCAGAGGTCTGGTTTGTTAAATCCAAGGAGGACTTGGGTCCTTTGGATGTAGATATTAGAAGTAGAGTATACTGGGGTTGCTATGTGGCGGATCATTTCATTAGTTTGCTTTTAGGCAGGCCGTCTTTATTGAAGATGTCCGATGCGTCTATTCCAGAAACTACAGACTTACCAGATTTGGAGTGGATTGATGAATTCACTTATCAGGGTCTCATTAGAAAACAGAATAAGGGTCATACCCAGATGGAGCAATCATACATTTCTAATCCTCTTAACAAAATCATCAACTTGATCAATATCTCAGATAACATGTTGAATGACATTTTCACGAAGTCAGACATGGAAAACGACCAATCCAACAATGAGGATTTAGATTTGCTTTCTCGGTTGGAAAAGTTATCAGAATACAATTTTCAGATCGTGAAGTGGAGAAACAGCTTGCCGCCCGATGTTCAGTGGAACCGACAAACACTACATGAAACAGCTGATAACCCAACATTCACTTGTATTAGATACTATTACTATATTTTGCTTCTTTGTCTTAATAGACCTTTTGTTGGTATTGTGAAGAAGAAGCTAAAGAATAACAAAGGTTCTTTGTCACCATTAACAATTTGTTCTGAAGCTATTGAGGACTTATATGAGGCGATTCATAAATTTCAAAGCGTTCATGGATTTAGAAGAGTTTCCATATTCATGGTTTATTGTTCCATCTTGTCCATCTCTGTTATCTTATTAACAAATACTAGTAAGCAGTTGGTTGACGAGAAAAAGGATAGATTGCAGTTTTTTATGGAAGTATTACACGGAGGGTCAAAGACTTGGAGGTTGGCTGAAAAGTCATATAACCTAATCAAAGTAAAATTGAAGAACAGAACTGATGAATCTGATGAAGTATCAACTAGTGAGAATGTTAAATCAGAACAGAGCCGGTTCGATGTCAATGAAGTCGAGAAGTCAATTCCTGAAATAAAGACAAGGCCAGACTCGTATGCTGCTCGTGCAATGTCACTACAGATGCATCAGGCACCCTCTTCTGACCTGGCGGTTCCTATTGGTCCAGAAGTAAAATCCGAAAAAGCACCAAATATTACTCCCATTCAATCACAGGAAAGAATCCCAATGGCTATTCAGCAAGCAAATAGATTCCCAACTATGCCACAACCCAATAGAACACCCACTGCATCTGTTAGAAATGGTAATTTGGATCAATTTGCCGCTCTGAGCATGAGTATTCAGAGTAATATATCGCAAGACTCGACAAGATCCTCTTCAAGAGGGAATAATTCTCCTCAATCAGTACAGTCACAGAACCAATCAATTGTCGAGTCGAATACAGATATCTTGTTTGATGAAAATTTAGATTTCCTTGGGGGTCCACCAGTTCTTATGACTTCGGATTTATTCAACGAAGATTGGGAATCTTTGTTTCCGGACTACATATTCAATCCCAAAAATTAGTTCATTTTCACTTTAATATGACTTATGGTAACGATTTACGTGTATTATAAATACTATTCTTAACACTAAACAGCACTTTGTAGTTCAATTGATTTGTTAGTTGTTGATGTATAACGGTGGGCTGAATGTTAGATTCCCATACTCATTAAAGCAGCCAAAAGATTCCAATTGAATTGTCGGCACATCAGTTGGTGTGGGTAGTGAGGCAAATGAATTAAAAATTTGTTCTTGACCTTCAATTAGGAAGTTGTCACCATAAAAGAAAGTATCGTAGCCAGGGAGTGTCAACTGAGCAGATTCAATGTCTTCTACTTTGCGGCAGTGGCATTCGTCCGGAGGAGTAATTGGAGTTAGCTTCTCTGGTGTGGGTATTGAAGTTGCGCTTGAATAGCTAATACCAGAATTTTGCAGCTCCAGATTTTCAGGCACCGACAGAATTTCCAGCTGCAATTCTAGTATTTTCTCAAAAGACGTACAAAGCTTAATAGGTTTCCTATTTTTAAATAGTGGCTTGACATTGTATCCAGACTTCGTTACCTTCACGGAACTCTTTTGGCACTGTATGATATTTTCGGCTCTTATTAGCCTAGCTCCACCTCTAATTCTCTTATAATTCTTCTGAATTCTCCATGTCGGGAGTCTTTTACTCTCACCCATTTTAATATTAAGTAGGTAACTGCGGTTTTGCTAAATAATTAGACACCAGTTGTTCTTTATATATTTGCGAGATTCTAACTTTTTTCATAACAACAGTACCCCATCATGATATTGTAATTAAGGAGCCTTATTGTTCTTGCGCAAATGGCGGATTCTCGGTTCAGGGGTGCGTCTTGAAGACTTCCAAAGAGAGCCGAATTATAAATTCCAGAAGTCAGCAAATATCCCTTCAGAGAAGTTTAATTCTAAAAACGAAGTAAACAAATAGTAGGCTAATTTTTTTCACTTTCATTTTTATCTGGGCAAACTATTTTTTCACTTATCGTAGGATTGTTTGCAAGCGTCAGCGCATATGACAACGTCTGCAATACACCACTCTCAGGAGTAGAAATACAATTGTTATGACTGGAAAGTCTAGAACAAGCTGAACAGCTAATTTGCCAATCCAGTTGAAATTTCATAATGATTTTGAAATGGTCTATTACTGCGATCAAGAGAAAATGCAATCCCGTCATCTTCACAAATGCTTGTGGTTTCTTGTAGGCATTGTTTTTTTGCATCCATTGTTATTGTGCGAGAGTTTGCCCACTTCGCTCAATACTAATACCAAACCACAGTTCCTTGACTTTTTTAACTGCTTATTCTACGATTTTACAGACTTGGCGCAATAAGTTTCTCATTTGAACAAGTTCCGCTCTTATAAATTATTGCGAAAGTCCCAGGTGTTTAAGCGAAACCGGAAAAATTAAACTTTATTCCTGAATTTGGTTTCAAAGCTGCGAGGAACCACCCAAGGAAAAAAGTCTGGAAAGAAGTAGTCTATGCAACATTCGGAGTCTGCCCACTGAAATTGACTTATCCGTGGGTGCCCACTCCGAAGGCCGCTTTTACGGCAATGTACGCTATTGGTTGTAAGAGTCGGCTATACCGTTTGCGGTATTTGTTTAATCGGAATGGTCAACCTTTTCAAGTATTAGATTTGCAGTTGCGTCCTCTTGGCACATTCTGCTTCAGCCACATGGAATAACTGTTGACACACTACAGTTCACCCACTGAAACGAGCAGGAAAGCCACGGCTAACTTGACTCTTTGTGGTTTAATTTCCTTACTATCTTTCAGGGTTTCTCCGATAAGCTTCTACTTGAACTAGTTTTGTTACAAAATTTACGCAAATTTTATAAAATTCTAGACTTGCCGCAGTTAATGCACTGAAGGCAAATAATAGCTCACATACGAAACTTAGCTTACAAAATAAAGTAAATGCTTTCTGCTATTTGCAAAGGAATATGTAGTCGCTGACAGAGTAATATAAAAATGAAGGTAGACAAAAAACAAAAAATGATTCTGCCCAGGATCGAACTGGGGACGTTCTGCGTGTTAAGCAGATGCCATAACCAACTAGACCACAGAACCACTTGGTTGAGATACAACGTGTGTAATATCTTACTAAACGATCCAAAACGAAAATGAAATTTTGTTTTTGTCTTTCCAAGGATATCATTTATGTTTCTGGTAATATTCCCCCCTTCGCCTGTCGCCCGTGGGGGTTTATCTTAGAATTTTCTCTCTCTTTGGCATGGTTTAGAGAAAATTATACAATTGCCACTGAATACGTCGTATTTTAATACGTGCAACTTGGTAAAAAGAGAAACATTCCGCCGTACTAAATTTAAGAAATCTGATTTGCAATTCTACACTTTCACGGTCTTCAACTAGAATCGTCAACAGATTTTGAATATAACTCCAATGAATGGCTGTCAGTCAAAAACTTACTTATTAAGTACACTACTTCACCCTAACCCATTAACCTGCCCGCTATTTCTTATAAGATTCTAAGTATTTTCATTTCTTTTATAAAGTCTGATGTTTACACCAGTTTTCAGTATCTAGTTTATATTCTGAGGAGCTGCAATACTAAGCCATGCACATGTAAGAAGCAAGTCCATAATACAAATAAGAGTCGTTGAATTCAAATAGTACTCGAAACTTGCAAATATAGTAAAATTATTCATATTATCAAGTGATAATTATTTCACCATAAATCTTACTTATATATATTAGACAATGTCACTTAGGTTGTAGTTGTTAGCGAATGAAAATTGTGACCGTTCATGATACCAGCATATTTTGCAACGGTTCCGGGCCAAAATTGGCAAGAGAACAGAAGGTCCCGAGTACCTGAAAATTGAGAATGTGATCTTCTCAGGCTCGATGCCTTAGATAATTGCCTTTGATAAAGCTCCTCACGACAACTTGCCTGCCGTACTTGAACCAAATCGGGCTGGGTTCTCAAGCTCAAGCATATACTATTGCTGGTATCGACACAACAATTTGCTGCCTTCTATACGAATACGTAGTTGGTTTGACTTGAATTGTCAAACAACAATTCTTAAAAAGGCAAGTTGATGTAGCGACAAATGCAAACTTTTCAATTAAAAGTTCTCAGCTGACGCTACGCTTCCTACGATGTTCTACGGGAAACTGGAACTATTACGAACAAAGGAAGATTACTATGTAGATTTTGATGCTGAAAAGTCTTCCCACAGACTCTAATCAAGTTTGGCGATACCAAAACTGAAATTTTTTGATGCATGTTTACTCTATTTTACATTTATATACTTAGTACTTTTCTAACAAAGAAGGGCTAAGCTTCAATATCCCATATTGCTTCGTCCAAAAAGTAAAGCCAGCTGAAGCCATTCCAACTACTGATAATTCCAATGCCACAATAGACACTGTAAATCATGAGCTTCAAGAATTCGAGTTTTTTTAAGATTTCAAATTTGTGTTCAAACATATCCATCAAAGTAGTAATTGTCATCATTGGGATCAAACCCAAGATGTAGAGATTGATTACTCTGTCAACTATAATTCCACTTTGACCTTCCAACTTCTTTGGCAATCTTACTACTTTTCTAAAGTTGAAATGGAAAATGATATACCATAGCAAAGTGAACACTACTTTTACCAACCATTCATTGCACGTGAATATTAATGGAAACAATGATACATAACCACAAGTCACAAGCAAATTGAAAGGGCCAAGCAACCTCTTATCTTGACTTACAAGGAAAGTCATTGGGAAAATTACAATCAAGATTGCTTTCTCATGAACGTGCCAGCCAAACAAGAAAGACGAGTATCCACATAAAGTCAATGCTCCTACAAATCTTCTGAAATTCGGTTGGAGGAAAAGTGGAATCAATGCCATGATTTGGTAGAATAATGTAAGCAAAAATGTTAATTTTGGAGTTATAGTAGGAAGAATTAAAAATTCTATATCTCCAACAATTCCTCTGGTAGACGAGTTGGCTAATTTGGAATCTTTGAGTAGCTTAGGATCGAACTGGAATATCTTTTGGAGTGGGAACTGACTTAAAGGAATTCTATTATACACCTGGATCAACAATCTGTCAAAGAAAGAGTATATAGCCCAGACATTAGGTGCCCAATAAGCATGGGTCAATCCTCTACTGAAGGGAAACAACCTAGACAAGACATCTGGGATTTCGTTGTAGTACACAAAAGGTCCAAATGCAACTACAAATACAGCAGTCACTACTGATCCAAGTTTCAAAAGATTGCCCCATTTGACTAAACCCAATATGTTGTTGAGAGCAGACTTCTTCGAATTAAACTCGAGATTCAAACAATATGCACGAAGTAGGTAGATAAACACTGCCGGAGCCAAGTATAAGTAGATGTGCTTGAAGCAGAGAAGAAGAGCAAACCAGAAACCACACATCAAGTACTTTTCTAGTTTGGCACTAACTATAGCTAAAACGAGAAAACCGTACAAGAGTCCATTATATTGGAAATGGATATGGTCGATGATCAAAATCCCTGGCGACAAAGAAAGACTTGCAGCCGCTACAAAAGATCTTCGTGACGAATCGTGAGTTTTGGAAGAATCCATATACCATTGCAATGAGAGAAACAACACAACTTCACTCACAATGACTGTCAAACGCTGAAAATACACTGTGGGCATGCCGTAGTTGCCTATTTCTACAATATCCAAGCAGCCATCATCTCTAACGAACTTGGGTATGAATTGCGATAAAATCCATTCAAAGTAGGCAAAGAATGGAGGATAGTCCAAAGTCCATTGAGAAGTCTTTTCAAGGTACCATTCGGACACTGGCAATTTGTTCGTTATAGCGAGCCAGTTTCTGTGAACATCAAAGTCTGTGGAATGATAACCAATAACTAATAACACTTTCAAAGTCAAGGAAATCACCCAGATATTGAAAAGTGAGTAGTTTTTGACGCGGACAGAATTCTTCAGTGCGACTGATGTGGCATTCCTTAAAACATCCACCTTCAAATTCGCATTATTAGCTGTAGAAGACATCGTCTATAGCAATTGAGTCCAACTGCAAAAGTTATATAGTGTATTCAAGAGTCTGAAATATTTCATCACTTATACCACAAGAAATAAAGTCGCAGTTGAAACGACATGCGACATCGAGTCATATAGAATGCACTTATATTGAGGGATTCAAGTGCTTTTCAAGTTTAAAGTGGCTACAATAGGTATACAGTGAAATTCGTAGTACTGAGCAACTCAGATTGTACAGTTTCATATTAAAGCCAATCTTTTAAGAGAAGTAGTACATTATAAAGAAATTATAGTGTTATGCCATATCCTAAACTGATAGTTTAGAAAGTATTCCACCCATCAAGAACATTAGCCTGGCTAGCTCAATGGCTAGAGCGTTTGACTTTTAAGTCTGGTCTGCGACCTACTTAAGAGGTATCAAAAGGTTGCGGGTTCGACCCCCGCGTCGGGCTATATTTTTTTGACTTTCTAAGTGAAAAATCACGTGACTCAAATCGAAATGAGAAAGGTTGATTGTGAATTAATTAATTTTCTTGAACAATTGGTGTAGCCTTTTTTTATTTAACAATATTATCACAATGTCTACCGAAAAGAGGGTTGAAGCAGATGCAGCTGAGTTGCTTTCGTCGCTTTCCTTGGGCAAGGGTCATGCAGAAAAACATGATGAGAGGACCGAAGAAGCAAAGAAAGAAGAAGCTAAGAGTGAAGAGTTCAACAAGGTTGTAGAGAAAACGGAAGATAAAGTCAACGAGGCAAAGGAAGAGGTCAAGAAGACCGAAGCGAAGAAAGAGGAAGTTGTAGAAAAAGCCGATGAAAAGGTCAAGGAAGAGAATGAAGAACCAAAAACTAATTTGATCCAATCGACTTATGAAGTAAAAGTCAAATTGGCTGATTTACAAGCAGATCCCAATTCTCCATTATTTTCAGTAAAATCTTTTGAAGAGTTGGGTTTGACTCCAGAATTGTTAAAGGGGTTGTACGCCATGAAGTTCAACAAGCCCTCAAAAATTCAAGAAAAAGCATTACCATTATTAATCTCCAATCCTCCCAGAAATATGATTGGTCAGTCCCAATCAGGTACTGGTAAGACTGCCGCGTTTTCTTTGACTATGTTGTCCAGAGTAGACCCCAAGGTGCCTCTGACGCAGTGCCTCTGCTTGGCTCCTACGAGAGAGTTGGCGAGACAAACTTTGGAAGTAATTTCTACTATGGGAAAATTCACCAATATCACCACGCAACTTATCGTGCCAGATGCTTTGCCGAGGGGTCTGTCCACCAATGCCCATATTATAGTAGGTACACCTGGTATTGTGATGGATTTGATTAGAAGGAAGCAAATCAACGTCAACGGAGTAAAGGTTTTTGTCTTGGACGAAGCTGATAACATGTTGGACGCTCAAGGATTAGGTGATCAGTGTGTTCGTGTGAAGAGAACTTTGCCGAAAACGACCCAATTGGTTTTGTTCTCTGCGACTTTCCCTACTAAAGTTCGTGAATACGCTGAAAAGTTTGTGCCCAATGCCAATTCGTTAGAGTTAAAGCAAGAAGAGTTGAATGTAGACGGCATTAAGCAGTTGTATATGGACTGCGACTCGGAGAAGCACAAGTTCGAAGTTTTGTGTGAGTTGTATGGTTTGTTAACGATTGGTTCTTCTATCATTTTTGTAGAAAGAAAAGATACTGCCAACTTGTTGTACACCAAGATGAAAGCTGAGGGTCATGCTTGTTCTATTTTACATGGTGGTTTGGAGACTAGCGAAAGAGATAGGTTGATCGACGATTTCCGTGAAGGCAGATCCAAGGTTTTGATAACCACCAACGTCTTAGCCAGAGGTATAGATATCGCTTCTGTTTCTATGGTGGTTAACTACGACTTGCCCACCGATAAGGACGGCAACGCTGATCCATCCACTTATTTGCATAGAATTGGTAGAACCGGTAGATTTGGTAGAGTAGGAGTTTCCATTTCCTTCATCTACGACAAGAGATCGTACGAGATCTTGATGAAGATCAAAGACTACTTTGGCAATGTTGAAATGACCAGAGTCCCTACTGATGATTGGGATGAAGTTGAAAAGATCGTCAAGAAAGTTATCAAGAGCTAAACAATACACCAAGATTTAATAATGTAGTCTTCTATTAGTCAATATAGAGTATTACTACAATGTAATTGAAGTAATTATGTATTTAGAATTGTTATCGTAATTAAAAAGATTTAATAAAAAAAAATCACATACTGGAGCATGTATTCGTAGACTATTTACAATGAGAGAGTTCTATATTCAAAATGTATTGATAAACTGTTTTGTTCTGTCAGGCAATCTTCTGGATACAACGTCCCAGTCAATACATTCCCAAACATTGTCCAAGTACTGTTGCTTGCCAAACACACCATAGTCTAACAAGTAGTTTCTTGGAGATGCATCAAGTGCCAAAATGGGCAACAATTTCTTGTCGGTGTACAAGTTATTAAACTCGGCATCTTCTAGTGTACCCAAAGATAATTCGTCAACTTGTATTTGTAATTCTTCAATCTCAGAAGCAACCGAATCAGAACCTTCAATAGTATCTCTCTCAAGCTGCTTACTTTTCAAGGCAGCGATCTTGGCTTCTTTTTGCTGTTTCAAGCGCTGTATCTGGCCAGATCTGATCGAGTCATCAACCACACCAGCATTATATGTATTGACTACTGAAAGTTTGTTGAAGATGGGCCTCTTGGTTTGTCCTGGCTCAGTGACACTGGGGCTATTCTTTAATACGCTTTGACTCAAGTTCGATTCAGCAACTAACCACACAACACCATCACCCTTAATAGCGCTGGCAGAATTGAGAAACAACGTTCTGAACTCAACTACTGAGCCAAACGAATCAATGATCCACTCTCTGAGCTTGTCATCTTTAGGTTCGTTACCAAACTCAGCAGTAGGAGTCTTCAATAAATCTTCAGGCTTACCATGTTGTACGACTTGAGAAACAGAACCCTCTTTCAAACTCTCCAAGAAGAACTGTAAGTTGTATAAATAAGAAGCATAACAATAGATTCCATAGAGCTCTGGTTTGTGAATTGATTGAGAAATGATATCCTGTAAGTTGTTGGACTCCGAAGAAGAAACGTTCTCAGAAGCAGACGAGGAGTATGATTGTTCAAGTGACTGGTTTAGGCCCTCCGTGAGGTCTTGACCCCTTTTGAACCACAATTCATTCACAGTTGACGAAGAAAACAATCCTGTGAATCCATCTGGCTTGTTCTTAGCATTTTCCAAAGTGAGAATAGTTGGTAATTTGAACGAAACGTTTCTGGTCGAAACTAAAAAAAGTCCGCTTCTAACCAGACGATTAACCAATCCTCGGGGGGCCACTCCATACATTTTGACACGAGAAGTTAGCAGGAAATGGGGTATTTCTGGAATATTTGTTGTTGCAGCACTTGAACAAATCTGAAAAATTTTGTAGATAGACTAAAAATTGAATAGTATAAACACGTGATAATATTCACTTGATGTTATTTATACAGGATCACTTAGGAAGCCCATACCGAAAATACAGAGACAGGCTCTAACGGAGAACAAAAATGCGACTAATTCCGAGATTTACCAATGGTAAATAGCTCTCGAAAAAGACCACTAGATTTTTGTATTCAGTTTATTTATTATCTTTTTTTATATTTGAAAATAGGAATGGATTTTCACCCAGAATGAAACCTCTCGTTAAGATATAATCTCAAGGACTGTATATACTATTGCTTTCCATCGTCACCATATACGTATGCATTTTCAGAATTAGAGTCTTCTACACTATATGTCCTTTTCTATTCACGGTGTATTTTATAAAATTCTTACATGAACAAGTCAAACATCCAAAGAATAATACAAAGCAAGCAAACTATAAATAACAAGCTAAAAGAGATGGAGGAAGAGCAACAATCTGGATCTGCGCAGATCGAAAGCCATCAACAATCATAGTACAGAGTAATATTTAAGACATTACCTAAAGAAGAAAAAAAAATCATTAGAACTCATTGTGATCGGACTTTTATTTATAATGTATTTCAAAAGTTTCCGTTACATTTCAACAGCACAAGATGTAGATATAGTGCCTTATCACCTAGTGTAGTTGTTTATAGTCCTATCGCATAGTTGATGTTGTAGTTGCAGTTGTAGCGGAATGATAGAAAGATATGTTCTGTATAATTTATCACGAAGTGATATTGAAGAATGAGCCTGTCAAGAACTTCAATCAAGATAATCCAAGAGGTTCTTTCAATAAACGATTCAGTTCTCATAGAGTCTCTACCACGTAGACTTTAAGAAACGACTATCGTCTCACCTTCAAACTCTTTACTCTTCTGATTAAAGAGGAAGTACCACCTCCCAAGCCTCCAGATCTGGCCTCATCAGTTTCCAAGTTATTGAGAGAGCCTCTTCTTCCAGACTCATATGGCTCAACGGTATCTTGGGAGTTTCGGCGAGAGCTGTTTTCGCTATAACTGTTCTTACGCAATCTCTGCACCAATGACTTCTTTCTGCTTAAACCACCATTGGAAGTACTTAAATATTCATTCATCTCTGCGGCCTTTGGAGCTGGAGCACCGTCTACAAATGTGGTTGAGCCCAAACCTGCCGTGGTGGAGCCGTGAATCGGCTCAGCCTTGAGGTTGGCATCAAAGTTTATCACACTAGGGTTATGTTTAGGTGTGAACAACGTAGATTGTTGGTCGTGTGTGCTACGGTTGGTCTTCAAAACTACCGGAGCATCATCTTTGGCTGTCGTTCTGACACGTCTAACAGACCCTTTGCGACCGATAATCTCGTTCTGGTCACCATCTGTATATGTTCCAAATGCTAAGTTCATCTGTTCATTCTTGTCGGTTTTGGCCAACCCTGCTATCGAGTTGTTGGGTCCATCTACGGGGAACGCTGCTACTGGTGCCGACTTTGTGTTCTTGTTACGGTGTGGAGTACAGGCATCAAAAGGACCGTCGTGGTGGAAGCCTCCGCCAAAGAAGGCCGTCACGTCCAACTTGTCGATAGTGTCCAAGTTCTTTGCCTTAACAGGCTCTGGTTTCTTTTTGGAAGGTGACTTGGCGCGTGTGGATGATGTTTTGTGGTGGGACAGCGAATGGTGGGACGACGACTTGTGGTTAGATGAGTGGTGTCTGGTTTCACTTGTTCCAGACGACTTGTCTCTGGAGCTTCGTGGAGGCCTGCCCGTGTCTGAATGTGATCTGTGGGGACGGTTAGAAGTTGAGTGATGCTGTCTCGACGAAGACGAGGCCAGTTTTTCGCGGGGGTATTCTCTTCTGGCCGTGTCTGGGCCTGCAGCTTCTTCGTACGAGGGAAGTGTCTCTGGCTTAGGTGGACGCACTGGAGGTGTCCTGTTGGAATTAATGCCATTGTTGCTGACATTGTTGTTGAAGCTAGTAGTATTGCCACCATTTTTAATACTCCCAGTGTTGGTATGTTGGATACTGGTTGTGTTTGAGTTTGTGTCCACTGTGTAGGGCTCGTTCAAGTGTTGAAGCTCGGGCGAGACGTTGAAGTATGTCTGTCTGGGAACGGGAGGCGGTTCACGGCGTTGGGCGTAGGGGTCGGGCTCGCTGAGGGCAGCCGCAAACGGGTTGTTGGAGGCCATTTTCCTGTGGTCGTTAGTATTGGAATGAATAGGCAGAGAAGATAAGTGAAACTAGCAGTTTATTTATTCCAGGGCGGTGCGGCGTAGGCTGAGCGCGCGAATAGTGGGATGGAAATGTGACAGAATAGGAGAAGGGGAACGAAAATAGCGAGACCTGGGGTGAATCAGCGAGAGCTAGCAGTAGTGGGGATTCCGAGTAAACCAATGGGGGTAATGAGTATATTGCCAACAATTATAGTGAAGAAGAAGAGTTGCCAAAGAAATAAACATGATTCACATTGCGCTTATCTCACTCTGAAACAGAATTAGTGCGAATGGCTGACTTTCCCCAGCACAATTGTGTTCCTTCTCTAACTGGCACAAGTCGTGTGGCGGGCGAATCCGTCTGGTAGCAAGACTCTTGGACTCCTGGTTTAGGGAGGAACCGCGTTTCTGTGCAGTCATGAAACCGAGCCAGCCAGACCCTGATGCAAGATAGCACTGCCAGTGGGAAGTAGATCGTAGAATAAGTGTATGATATAGTGGTATCGTCACGTTCATGAGACGTATCTCTGCTACAGGAGAACTACAGAAGTATCAGGGCAGCGTGTTTTAATCTCAAAAAGGAAACCTTCTGCTCATATTCTCATGGCATGTGGAGATTTGGGTTTCTGATCCACACTTGCTAAATGCCCACATCGTTATTGACACAGACCATAGAACTATCGCCTGTAGGAGATACACTTCTAGAACGCTGTCTCCTTCCCTTGGATGCCATACCCAGACCCTTGATCTCATCCCTGTTGCTTGAAGTCCGCTGTTTGCAATATACAGCTGTTCTTGCAATAGGCACCGATATACCCTCTGGTTTCACCTCTAGTTTTCGTGCCCATTGGTCCTGATATCAATATTCTAGGTCTTCTTAGTTTATCATGTGTATCTTCACTTCATCCCCCTTTCCTCTGCTTTCTCTCATCTCGATATTTCAAATGCTGTTTCTCTTATCGTTAGTATTATACGTACTTTGATCCGTAGTTGACACTACTGTCGCTGCCAGCTCTCACAGGTCTAGCAGGAAAAGTTGGCCTGGCAAAATCAGTGCTGCTATTATTATTAGCGGATCCGGTGTTGGATTCTGTGGCCTCGTAAAAGTCTTCGTCGTCCGACATATCCACAAGTCTCTTGTTTTTTTGAACCCAGTCTTCAAAGTTTTGTGGAGGAGTGGAGACTCGGTTCTCTGAGTCTGTTGATAGACTGGATCTGCTGAGTGCTGGCTCAATCTGGACAGACGTCCTGAACGGATTGTTGGACGAAAGTCTTCTCGACGAATCCGTGGAGGCGTACGAGTGGTTTGACTGTCTGAACATTGAACTATAAGGTTGAAGTTGAGGTATATTTGATATTGTAGTTGGCAATGTTGATCGTAGCTGACTTTAAGAATTGATAAAATGTCTACGGCACTATCACTTTTGGTATACTACAAGCGGAAATTACTGGATTGATGTGCAACCGCCGATAAAAACCGAAAAGAAGAGACGGTAGAAGCCAGATCTATTATGGACTTTCTGGCTCGTACGGAAATTGGTGGTATAGCCCAGTTGTGTTTGTCGAGGTGAAAAAAAAGAACGACAAATGTATGGATCAAAGTTGAAATTTTTTTTGAAGGAAAAATGTCAATATCGTGAGAAGCGTGGTGACACGTCAGGTCTGTATGGCACTGAGCGAGTCGAGCAAGTATATATAAGAGAACAAAAGGCCCAAGAGGATCAACAACAGTAGATCGTTATGTCGAGAATAGCCTTAAGGACAGAACAGCACTCCAACAGTAGTGCAATAATATTGATGGATTTTATTAAATTGATAATAGGCTGTACAGACACCAAAAGTTTAAGTATTTATAACCACAACCCAAATCCGAAAAAAAAATACAATTAATATTTGCCCATCCTCTACAAGACGATCGATAGTGGCTGTTTTGGGCAATCTAGCACCACAAAATGTTCACATCAAGCAGAGGCAGTGGTTCATGCACAGAGAACTGAGGCGATCGCCTGAAACGCTACATGTGAAGGTTTCCTGGCAAGAGCTAGTTGGCTACAGACGAGCTGGAGAAAGTAAGCAGAAGTAGCTGAAGCGTTGATATCATGTAAAGAGAGCCAACTCTCGGTTAAGCAAACTGTGGAAGCTGCTGGCTACAATTCACATGAGAGGAACAAGAACACATATGTGTGTCGAAGCTAAGTAGGTAGATCTCTAGTGTATTAGGTTTAGCTGGACCATAAGGTTTGTGATGGTAGCATAAAACAAGGGAGAATTAGACCTACTGCAACTACAATAACTACAATTAACTACATTTGGAAATGAGGTAAGAGTTAGCGGAAGAATTCGTAGGTCTATAGGCACAGTTTAACTTCGTTGAGTCTGAAAGGACCACCGGCTCTTTAGCTGTTTGTCGCACAAAGTGTAGCTACCCCTGAATCTCAACCTTAAACCTCCTTTGATCTTTGTTATCCATACATTCTTGCCGTGGACGGGAATCGCCTCCTTTCAAGGTTTGAAGCTACAAATACAGATCCTGGTGAACTCACAAAGACGCTCGTCTATGCATTCTGATTCAACTTCCTGCTACACAAATTGCAAAAATAAAACAAAAAACTCTGAGGTCAGTTCACGAGCGATCTACCAGAAAGTGCACGTATTTGCGTCACTAGCCCCTTATTCACACTGTTATTGTCTTCCATCTCCTTCCTAATCTTTTTAAGTTACAGAGTATGTAGCTTTCCACTATTGAGAATCACGAAAACGACCTGCAGATTACCTTTGCTAATCAACGCGTCTGTTGCCAATTTTTCCTATTCGGGCGATTTTGCCAAATGCCATACAACTATCTTTCTTTGAGTAGGTGCCAAGGTGACGGTTTGCAACTCTAATGCCTCCACTAATCTGATTGGCAACCAGTGTAATATACAAGCGGCCAAGTGAACCACACTGCCTCTATTCTGACGCACAGCTTATCTGACGCACCTTGCCGTCTAGCAGAAATGGTAGCTTCGCATCTGTAATATTTTTTATTAGACACATTTTTTGCGGCAATTGAACCCAAATTTTTATGTGATCTAACCGCCAGTTCTCTAAAAGTATATTCATAAAGTTGTATTCAACTGCCAGGAACTCTCCAGAACTACTCTTAGCATCGTTCTGCCAACACTCACATCAATGTTATTTATTAACGTCTACTGACGATGTCTCGAACTAAAGAAAACCTCACTAAAAAAGAACTCGCGAACTGAATAAAATAGAACAAATATGTAGACCCGTTAATGGGACAATGCATCACTAAAACTTAAAATTACTGTTTTAAAATATCGTTGCAAAACAGCGGAGAAAGGAAATAAATTATGAATAATGCCAACGCGAAGGCTATTGTCAGAAGGAACTCCATGTCCAGTCAGAGGGCACTTCATTGACAGAGTTATTTCTTCCGTTGGTGCCAAAGCTGTCGTTCAATGTTGGCTTGGTTGCAGCAAAATGTTTGTAAACCACAACTGATTTTTTCTGCGCCCGCTCCATGCGAGCCATCTCTTCTTTAACTCGAGCCACATATGGGTTTTCGACGTAGATGAATGGAAACTTCTGTAGCACATCTAGCTCGCAGTTGTAACGTGACGAAACAGGAGCACCACTATTTTTAGCTGCTGCATCCGCTGTGCGGTTGATATCAACAACCAAACTCTTGTAGGTCTCACCACACTTCTTGCAAATCTTGAACAACTTGTAGTTTTCAGGATTTGTTATATATGAAACCTGAGAAGATGCACTAGCAGCACTATCCATCGAAACGTTAGAGATAGTCGAAGATGAAGATGAGTTCGTTGTACTCAAGTTGCGGTAGATAGGAACCACAAACCGGGCCCCTTTGTCCACGATTATACCGTTTCCACCATCCCGGGTGATCAAGCCAAAACGGGAAGTGCTATACTTGTTCGCTTCGTCTGCATCGTTCTGCATCAAGCAGTCATCACAATAGATAAGACCACAGAATCTGCAGTGGTGTCTGCGTCTGCTGTGGTTCTTAATGTCCAAGCCGTCTTTGCCAATCTTCTCGTCTAAGTAAAGCAATACCAACGAAAAGATGGAATTACTGAACGACTTGAAACACTGCATGCAATGGTTGGAGAAGCTGTTTATCTTCCAGTGTATTCTTGTGGGTTCATGGCTGAACAACTTCTTATTGTTGCTGGTTTGCTTGATAGAATCTACAGACATATGGTCTGGGTCCAAACTGCTAAAGTTCTGCATGGTTTCTTCTTGTACCACTGTGGGTGAAGAAATAGTGTACGTGGAATTTGGGTTACTAGGTAAGGATGTTTCAACTACAATGTCAGTGCTCAATCCATTGTTGGATTGCATGGGCCGCAATACAGCTGGAGTAATCAAAGGCTTTTTCCATTGATAAACCTGGTTCAAGCCAGATGCTGCGGAATTGGAAGATGGCAAAGGACCAGCAGGAGGATTTGGATCTGTGGATGTAGGCGAGGTATTGCAGGAGGAAGAAGCAGATTCAGCTTTGCTCTTGTTTTGGTTGATAGAGGGAAATGACGTCTGATTCTTAATGCGAGTCCCAGATTTGGGGTAATAGTACGGATGCTGCTTCGGAGTAGGATCTTCTGCACATGATTGTTCCTCAGGGTTAATAAAGTTGCTGATGGTTTTCTTTAATTTTTGCTGCTCCCAGTCACGCTGGTATATGTAGTTGTTGGATGTGTATGCTTTGAGCAACTGGACGTTCTCGTCTTCTGGCTCAGTATCATGGATTACATTCTCCAGGAATGGCGCAGCACGTATCAGTTGCAAGCTGTCACGAGTGCTGGAGCCGTCGTTCTTGCTCATTGGTAATGAGAAGCGACGTAAAGGCTGAGAAAGATCAAAAGTCGCTGGCATGTAGTTGCTGGAACTCGAGTCGTTACCCTCTTTGTTATTTTTACTAGTATTGTTACTGTCATTGTTACTGCTATCAGTATTCGAGATATCTGACTCTGTCAGAATCGCATCATTTGAACTAGTAATTTCGGCTGTAGTTATATCTCTTACTTCAGAATTTTTGACGTTGTCTATCTCTGTCTTGTCCTTGTCTGACTCCTGCGAACTCGTGCTGTCTCCTGTTCCGTCACTGAATGAGGTATTGTTGCGCGCACTGATATTGGCCGTACCCTTTTTAGTGTATGTGTAGTAGTTCATGTTGTTCATACGTGGAAACCTGATTTGTTCGTCGTAGTCGATATCCTTATAAATGGGGCCACGAGCTTTGGTGTTGTCGTTTTCTATAGATGCAGTGCTGTCTTTCTTACGAACTAATGCTGGCAATATGGAAGAGATGTTGGAGTGGAAGATGGTTTCCATCAGCTGAGTGGTGGAGTTGCTGGAATTGCTGTTGTTGCTGTCAACACTACATCTATTTTTGAGTAGGCTGTACTGATCTATGGGCTTCTTCTTAAATGAAAAAGGAGGTAGTTCCGCGACTTCGGCTCCAGCACCAGCTTCTGCTGTTTTATTGCCTGCTGTGTTCACAGCTACAGCCTGTGCATGATGTGTAGTGGAGGGACTGGTGGCTGTGGATGTAGTTGAGGTATTTGTCGTGGTGATGGCGCTGCTGGAATTAGTAGTATTGGTAGTGGTAGTGGTAGAAATAGTCGTGGGATTCGTAAGGTTGTTGTGGTTGATATTGCTAGCTATGTTGGCGTTGGAGTTGGACATACCCAAGTGGCAGGGTAGGACTAGGGCATCGGCGGCCGTGGTAGTTTCAGCCATCATAGATATGGTGAATTTAGGGATGAAATGCACTAAAGTATACAGAACTGGCCAGCCAGAGAGAGAAATACCAAAGAAGACAAATGAATTACGAAAGCTGACTATCAACTGTGAAATATGGACAGTAGGAATATGAAAGAACTAGTAGGACAAGAAGAAAAAGAAAGTATATACCAAACAAAGAGGTTTCACCGAGATCAAGCAGTTAGCAAAAACTAAGTATTAGAGATTAGCTCAGTAGACTTTAGGCTAGAAAATAATCTCAGCAAAATTTTAGTGGCCCAGTGCAGAATGGAATGGGCAGGAGTCAGCGATAAGAACTAGGCCGGAACCAGGTGCCAGGAATACGAAGTTTTGGGACAACCACTACGGAGCTCCAGAGCACAATATAGTAGCGAAGCTTCCCAGGGGGGTTAGGCTTGTTGTAGGGGGATTGCCTTCGGTTTGCTCGGGGGCTACAGTGAGCTTCCATTTTCCAAGATAATACTGTACTAGAAGTGGGTGCAATCGTAAATCTTGCGATTATGTCATATTACAGCGAGAGGTTCTGAGTATTGGTAGCTCTCTGTAACACTACTATCACCAGAAGTTCAGGCCCCAGCGACTCGTCTCCTGGCACAAGATGGACAGCGTGAATGTCTTGCCTGGTTCTGTCTAATCTCGTCTGCCCCTTCTTTCTGTAGTGTGGCAGCCGTCGTCGTCTCCCTTATTATGGAGCTGCCCCTTATCTGACATGCTCACTAAAAATTGCAATTCTTTTTTGTCTTGTGAACACTCCGCGCTATCAGAAATCCGCCCAAAACGGAAGCAGACTTCGGTGCCCCACCCACAGTGATATCGACTTCAGCGTCCGCTCACTAGACCAGCAGAAGCAGCAGAGGTGGACGAGTAGTGCTGCTACTGGATGCTTCTGTCCGCCTTTCGCTGGCCAGATATTGCCTGGAAGCGCCGCCTCTTGTAGAACCAGCTTTATTAGGGCATTTATTAGCTTTGCGTTGTCTGCAGGCAATGCAGCATCCAATTGATAGAGATAACATTGTGATGCAAATACGGCGTTTTCATTGGCTAGCGCCCAGCAGCACGGTGCAGAATTGAATTGTCAAAATGGATTGTGCTACGTGCAGTACAACAATATCAAAAATACGTATACAACGGCGACCAACTGTCACCTGCCGGTTTAGGCAGTCTACGTTTGCGAAGCTGGAGATTTCTATATGACCAGCCATTTCTTCCTTTCCGAAAAGCGAAGGCAACAGCGATACAGTAGTAGTACGGAAACAGCCAATGGCCAAACGTAAAAAGAGACGTGTATTAGTATTAGTATAGAGGCCCAACGGTGCTGAGCCAGCCAGAAGATAAAGTAGTAATAACAGACGGAGAGAGTGCTCCGTTTTCAGCTAACAAGAATAACAAAACATAAACAATTAAGAATGGGCAAAACGAGGACGTTCCTCTTTTTTTCTTTTCTACCTCGTCTAAGTCTGGTCGGTCAAAACGACCCACAAGGCATGCAAAATACCTGGGAACCAGACGAAGATACATAACACGATGTTAATCCACAACTGCTTGGTGGCACCGACCTTCATGAACACAGCCAAAGGAGGCAACAAGAGGGCTATGATGACGGAGATAATTTTGTCAGCGTCCATCTTGGGTTATTGGTAGTAATTGAGCTAGTTGAGATACTGATTGTAGATACCAAGTGTAGGTAGTATTTGTAAGATACCAGTAATACTTTTGTATGCTACTAGTACGGAAAAGATTGAGGTTCGAACAGGCGTTTTCAATCTATCTGGATGCTATTATCTGCTATAAGACGGTACAAATAACAAACGAGGGCAATGGCAATGAATAAAAGTGTTGAGAATGGTCTAGCAAAACTGACAAGAACGAAATTCAGAAACCGGAGGTTGCGGTGTATTTATAATTCCTCGTTTTTCCCGTTTGTCTGGCGCTTTTTTTTGTATTAAGGGGTTTTCTCCGAAAAGTGGTTCATTTCCGACCTCCGAGATTGCGAATACATGATCGTTCGAGGGCAGAAAATGACTCGGCCGACAGTAGCAGGCTACAATCGATGGGAAGCCGGCTATGTGCTGCCCATACTATCATGGCAGATGCTTCCTTCCGACAATGTCAATTCCTCAGTCCAGCCAAGCATAGCAGCCTCCCGCCAAATATCTGTGGTATCCACCCGGTGAACTCACCCCCGGTTCTCTATGTAGCTTTCACACTCAACTGCGCGAGAAACCAGGAACGCAGCAGCACCAACAGCGTAGCAGTCGCTACTCGCGAAATCCTCTCAGCAGCTGCTAGCCCTGGTTCTCTACAAAATAGGCTACCATTCTGTCTGTAACTTCAATCTCTGTTTCGTCGTCGTTCAGCCTACAATCTCCAGCTGCCCAGTCGGCCGGATCTCGTGCTCACTTTTGGATTTTCCGGAACAGAGAGGCTATCTGCGTGATCAAGTCCATCACATACTCGAGCCAAGATCCAAGGAGGCACTCCTCTTGCAACAATCCTGCGTAAACCCCTTGTCAAATCCTTATTGGTCACAGCTTGTCGGCTGAAATCCTCGCTAGAAGCACAAGATCTCGCCAACGGCTATCGTATACAGTGAACCATGATCAGCTGAAGGCGAGAGCTAGGAACTTGGACATATTCACGTGATACATCCGTAAGTGCTCATCGTTGCTCATCTCCACCACTTCCGACCACTTCTGCGACTACAGGTGGTTCCACTGTGTAGGAGAATTACCCCAAGTTTTGCTAAGGCTCCAAAGATATAGGAGTCCAATTTACGCCAACAAAAAGGAGTTGCTACACCGTGGTGATTTGGACCTGGATACTAGCACAAAATTGGCCTGGACCGATAAATTGACCTTGACACAAATGTGGTGATGCGGAACAGAGCTATTCACTGAGCTGTGAAAAATTTCACACTATTTCTAAATTCTTGGTTTTTCGTTTAGCAGTGGAGTCTAGCTTGCATTTTGAAGTATTTTGATTTTTCGAAAATGGTAGCAACTACATGCTAAATAAAACACGGAGCAACCCAAGATTCCTATCACTACAGATCCTAGCTTTGTATCTTCACGAAGAACCACTTCGCTATCTTGCTTCATGAGAATGGTGTTCCGACATGGTAGCGCCGCACGATAGAATTGACTCCAACTACATCTAGTAGTATAAGTTGTAAACGGATAACAATTAGAAGTGGGTAGCGCTAACAGATATACAAACTCTATTTATCTAGTGGGGACTCGGCAGATTTTTCACCGATATACGCCTCTCGGAAATTCGCTAGGTGATTGAAAAATCACAAGTATGAATGTCCGAGTGTGTCCGAGTCAGGAAAGCAAAACAGAGAAAAGTTTCAAATCGTGAGATTTCGACTATTTCCGATTTAAACATTGACATTGACTACACCCCCCAGTGACTGTTTGCAGTTCGAATGGAATGCGTTGGCCATTTGGTTTCGGATATACATGACATAGTGTGAAATATGTTCACCTGTGTCGATTTACCCCAGTTTTCAGTTTACCTAGATTACCGATTGTGGTCAGATGTAGGTTAAACACTTCTAAATCGTTCCACTGTCAAGCTTCCAACAGGATGGAGTACCGGACATTTGTTCCAGACTAATGTCCTTCCATGGTTATTCAACTGGCATTCTCCACCATTTAGTTCCCGACCTGCATCCATCGGCACAAATCACCAGAAACCTTTCCTTCTACCCCACAATTCGCGGATGAACTACCAGAGCATGGACAACACAAACAGGACACTATGTGCCCCACTCAAGAGTGTTTCTTCACTCTCCCTGCCAGATAAGCGAGACAGCATTTATATATATAGGGTAGTTTCCATTTTTTAAAGACTCCGCTACGGCCGAGTAACCAGTACTTGAAATCTTTCACAATTTTCAGATTTTCAGTCTCTGAAAAGTTTCACAGTGGACTCTTAGTCTTGTCAATTAGTACAAACCACCCTTAAAACTTCCAGCAAAAATGGCTATGATCCTGTTGCCCAAAGAGCTCCAAGCAAATACTTCACCCCAGATTAAGGTCGATCCAAAGAAGCCGCTGATCGTTAGGGATACCATTGATTCTGAATCCCGCCCCACACCAGCCAAGTCGATAGAGGAGGAAAGAAAGCGTACTAACTGGGATACCGTCAAGATGCACCAGTTCCTCGAAGGCTCGCCTGAAAAGTCGCTTGAGATCCTCAAATTGTACAAGTCGTTGGAAAGGGACACTGTCTTGCAATCCTCCTTTGAGGACTACGACAACACGAAAGACGAAGACCGTGAATTGGTAGCCAAGAGAATCAACCAGATGACCAAGTTCATTGAAATTGACTCGCCAAAAAAGTTCAGAAGAAGATTGAACTTGATGACTGTCTATGATCCATCTATGGGAATAAGAATTGCCGTCAACTTGGGATTGTTTCTCAACTGTATCAGAGGGAACGGTACTACTGCCCAGTATGAGTTCTGGGCCAAACACAGAGAATCGGCTATCATCAAGCAGATGTATGGCTGTTTCGGGATGACTGAATTAGGCCACGGATCAAATGTTGCTGGATGTGAAACAACTGCTACCTTTGATGAAGAAACAGACGAGTTTGTGATCGACACTCCTAATATCAGTGCTACCAAGTGGTGGATTGGAGGCGCTGCCCATTCGGCTACACACTGTTCTGTTTATGCCAGATTGATTGTCAAGGGTAAAGACTACGGTGTTAAATGCTTCATCGTTCCATTGAGAGACTCACAGCACAACTTGTGTCCTGGTGTTGCTATCGGTGATATTGGCTCTAAGATGGGAAGACAGGGTGTAGACAATGGCTGGATCCAGTTTTCTGACGTCAGAATCCCTAGATTCTTCATGTTGCAGAAGTGGTGCAAAGTTGACCGTCACGGTAATGTAACCTTGCCTCCTTTGGAGCAATTGTCATACATATCGTTGTTGGGAGGCAGAGTCGACATGGCTGTGGACTCCTACAGACAGGGTGCTAGATTCATGACAATTGTGCTCAGATATACTGCAGCCAGAAAACAATTCAAGCAAGAAGGCGCCAAAGTTGAGACCACCGTTTTGGACTACGCCAATGTGCAAAAGAGATTGTTGCCATACCTTGCCTTGGTATACGCAATGGCAGTTGGTACCGACAGATTGGAAAAGCAGCATGAACAGATCTTGGAACAAATGGACAGGGCCATTCTTACCAACGACAAGAACGGCATCAACCAGTCACTCAACAGCACCAAGTCGTTGTTTGTCGATTCTGGTTCTTTGAAGTCCACTTGCACGTGGTTAACGTCCTCTTTGATTGACGAGTCGAGACAAGCCTGTGGTGGCCACGGCTACTCCTCCTACAACGGCTTTGGCAAGACCTATAACGACTGGGCTGTTCAATGCACGTGGGAAGGTGACAATAACGTTCTTGGTATGTCTGCTGGTAAGACTATCGTGAAGAACGTCCAGCAGGTTCTCAAAGGCAGGACAATCAAATCATCTACGTTGGATTTCCTCAATAATGCTAAGCAATTGTTGGACACAAAGAACGTTATCGCAATTGAAGATGACTTGAAGGACTCTTCCAAATTCAGAGTTGCTCTACAAGCTGTCATTGTCAAGTATGCTGCTTCATTGTCCGATGTCTTGGCCAAGAACAAGAACAACTGGGACTTAGTCGGCGCCCTGAGAGTCGAGTTGTCCAAGTTGAGGGCCCACTATTACTTGTTCGAGACATTTGAAGAAAGAGTAAAGTCATTGAGTCCAGCCTCGGAGTTGTACCCTCACTTGGCCAACCTTTTGCAATTGTACTACGTGTCTGTGATACTCATTCCTTTCGCAGCTGATTTCATCAGATTTGGCCTTATCAGCTCCGACTTATTATACTATGCTACTTCCGAGTACTTTGGTATCCTATGTGCTGCAATCAGGCCATATGTCGTTGGTTTGACTGACTCGTTCCAGCAACCAGACAACTTCTTGAACTCGGCTATTGGTAAGTACGACGGTAACATCTACGAAAACTACTTTTCTATTGTTAAGTCCGCCCATCCTCCAAGAAACGATAAGGCTCCATACAATTCTGCTTTGACGGGAATGTTGAACAGACCTTCCCAAGAAGAAAGAGAAAGATTCGAGAAGTCTGCCGAAGCTGCCAAGATATTATCCAGCTAGTACCTCTCGTTGTGAACTACCGTATCTGTACGTTGTTTCGGTGGCAGTCGTAGCTTTTCTGCTTAGTTAAAATTAACAAATATTTATGCTTCACTAACTGTAGATAAAGGTTGCGAAATTGTGGGTGTGGCTCTACCTTGCAAAATGGGCCTATATAAATGGAAGTCAAATCTACGAAACTGAGCTAAAGAAAAGAAGTGAGTATACCGAACAGCCTCCGTACTCTGCTCATCTTATAATCAATTACATGTCAGTATAGATATGACTGCTGGGGAAGAGCCCTTCGATATTGCTGTTATCGGCTCTGGTCTAGCTGGAACTTTCGCAACTATTGCCTTATCGCATTTGCCCAATGTGAAAGTCACTTCCTATGAGAAAACGGATGCACCTAAAGAAGTGGGAGCCTGGATTTCGCTTACCAATGCAACGTTCGATGTACTCTCTAACTTTGTAGACATACACAAACTCAATAGCATTGCTTTCAAGGGAGACACCAACAACGAGTATCTCACTCGGCATTGGAAAACAGGTGAAGTCATATTCCGGCAACCGACTTTCAACCGTCCTAGACTTTTTGTAGAAGCCAGAACTCATAGAATTCCTTTGCATGATCTTCTTCTTAGCTACGTTCCGCCAGACGTCATTCATTACAGCCATGACGTCAAAAGTTTAAGTTTGCAATCTGACGGTACCATTGTCAACTTCTCTGATGGCACTTCTAGCGGGAAGCACGATTTGGTAGTTGTAGCCGATGGAATTTATTCGAGAATCAGACGTCAGTTTTATCCAGACGGCAAGATCAAGTATAAAGGCTTGGTAGCCTACAGAAGCGTATTTCCAGCGTCGTTGATATCGCACCTCGAAATCAAGGAAGACACTTCGGTATGGGTCAAAGATGGAACGGTAGTCTTCCTTTCCAGGCTTGGACTAGACCAGTATGGAATCGTGGCTATTCTAAGCGAGCCAGAGTCTACGGCTTCTCGATTGAGCTGGGACAAGTCTACTGGGAAATGGGGCAAGGGTCGTCTTGTGGAGCATTTCGCAGAGTGGGATCCTTACATCAACAATATCATCAAGTCGATTCCAGAAATCAGAGCCTATCCTTTGGAACTGGCTCCTTGGCTCAGCAATTTGGTCATCGAAGATAAAATTGCATTTATTGGAGATGCTGGTCATCCAACGTCTGGTATCTACGGTTCTGGGGCTTCATTTGGTTTCTCTGATGTTTGGGCACTATATAGAGCCTTGCAAGAGACATCGTCCAACTATTGGATTAAGAACAATACGCCTACGTCTAAATACAATGCCAAATTGGCCCTATTTCTCTTTAATGAGACGAGAAGATATTTCTTGCAACGAGTAGAACAGCAGGTGTCAATTGACTCTCAGGTCAAAAGGGAGAATCTAACTGAAATAGACGACAAGGAATGGACAGACCGTTATCTAATCGTCAGAGCAGGAGGAGATTGGATTCGGTCTCATAATGTAGAACTAGAATTCCAGAAAATTAGAGATCAGTATTTGACCTTGCTTCAAAAGAATGTCACCAGCTTCAAAACATCTGGGAAGGGGTTGTCTACGTTAGATTTACCTAAGCTATAGCCAGTGAACAGACAAGCCGTACAATTAACAAGGTGGAAAAGAATCTACAGCTGCACAGCCCACAGCAGTTCATTGAAATTAGCAATCAAAGCTAGCAAAATTTGCACTTTCAAAGCAGACAAGCACGGAGTTCACCAGCACAGACACAGATAAGAATATAGACTTAGTTAACAAAATGAACGCTTTTACAAGCAGAGCAAAATATTTTGTAACACAAATCACTCTCAGATGTACCGAAGGTTTAAGTCAATCGGTCGTTTTGGTAACCACATCTGAATTGGCTCAATATACATGAATTATCTACGCTATGTATGTAGTGGGTCACGTGCTCCTGAAACACTTGTGCATAACGCATCGTTCTTTAAAACAGACTCTCCTAAAGTGCCTTAGATGGCTCATTTATCCAATCACCAGGAGACTTTGACTATAAGTTGTTCTAACAAAGTACGATCCCAGACTCTCTCGCTACACCATCATGTAATCAGAATTTTCTTAGTCAAAAATCGAAAAATTCCAACAAAGCTGTTTCTGATTATTATCTTTCTGCGTGGTGCGAACATTCGATCAATGCATAATTCGAATATTAAGACAGCAGAAGCCGAGATTCACAACATGCATCTCGGTTGCATTCCTCTACAGAGATTAATATTGATTCGTTTCATTGCAATAAATATAGCATTCATAAAAACCTAATTTTTCAGAACTTAAATAACAGAAGGGTCAGCTGAGCCTACAACTCAGTTTGACAAGTAGCAGCTTACCTGGACAAAATTTCACCAGTTTCCAAGGTCTTTTCAAATCTTTCTCTTTCTTCCAAGGAAGGTCTGTTCAACATGCCTTCCAAAGCAGCAGAGTAAGGTGCCTTGTGGTTTCTTGGTGGGTTGAGCTCCTTTACAGCGGTGAAGTAGTTCTCGTAGATGTTACCGTCGTATCTGCCGATAGCAGAGTTGATCAACATGTCTGACAACTGGAAACCATCTGTGAAGCCAACGGCATGTGGTCTGACTTCTCTGCACAATTCTGGAATGACAGTAGAAGCCAATTCGCCAACAAGTTCGGTAGTGATGACGTTGACAGTCAAGAAGATACCAGTGAATTTCTCAACAACAATACCTGAGAAGTATAATTGACCTAAAAGAATCAAGTATGGCTTCAACTCAGGTTGTTCAAACTCTTCGATTCTCTTGATGTATTCATCCAACAAGTAGTGATGAGCCTTCAACTTGGAGATGTTGACCAATTCAGCACCTGCGTAGTCGAAGTTGTGCTTTCTGACTGTCTTCGAAGTGTTGTACGACAATCTGATGATGGCAACTTCAATACTCTTCAAGGCAGTCTTCAAATCCTTGAGATCAGCAGCAGAGCTCAAGATTGGTTTCTTGCCATTAGCTTCAACATATTGCTTAGTGTCGGTCAAGAAAGCAGAAGAACCCTTGACAATCTTGCCGTCGTCGATAACAGCCATGGTGTGCTTGACAAGAGGCTTACCAATGTTGATACCAAGAACGTTGTTGTCACCTTCCCAAGTACATTGGACGACCCAGTCATTGTAGGCCTTACCGAAACCATTGTAGGATGAGTAACCGTGACCACCACAGGATTGTCTAGCGTTGTCAATGACTTCAGCAGCCAACCAGGTACAGGTAGACTTCAAGGCACCAGAGTCGATAAACAACGACTTCATAGCATCGATAGACTTCAAGATACCTGCTTCATCGTTGTCGTCAACAGCGTCTTCCAAGTCGTTGACAGTGCTCTCGATGTTTCTTTCTATCTTGTAAGCACCGGCAGAAACTACGTAGGCCAAAGCGATGTATGGCAACAATCTCTTTTGGTGCAATGGGTAGTCCAATAACTGTGTTTCCTTCACATCATCTTCATCTTCAGCTTCGGCTTCAGCCTCAGCAGATTTGAATTGTCTTCTACCAATAGCGTATCTGATGGCGATGGTGATCATTCTCGAGATCATTCTGAACGAGTCGGCAACCATGACAACTCTACCACCCAACAAAGCTGAGTACGACAATTGTTCCAAAGGAGGTAAGATTACTTCACCATCTCTGGAAACCTTACAGAACTTCTGCAACATGAAGAATCTTGGGATTCTGACAGAGGAGAACTGAATCCAACCGTTATCGATACCATCTCTACCCATCTTGGCTCCGATATCGCCGACAGTGACACCAGGATACAAGTTGTGCTGGGAGTCTCTCAATGGTACAACGAAGGTCTTGACACCGTAGTCTTCGCCCTTGACAATCAATCTGGCGTAGACGGTACAATGGGTAGCAGAATGGGCGGCACCTCCGATCCACCATTTGGTGGCACCGATATGAGGGGTGTTGATGATGAACTCGTCAGTCTCTTGGTCGAAAGTAGCGGTGGTTTCCAATCCCATAACGTTAGAACCGTGGGCCAACTCGGTCATACCAAAACAACCGTAAATACCCTTGATGGTGGCAGTTTCCTTTTGTAAGGCCCAGTACTTCAATTGTTCGACGGTACCAGAACCTCTGATACAAGAAAGGAACAAACCCAAGTTGACACCGACTCTGGTGGCTACCTGGGGGTCAAAGAGACCGAGGATAGACAATCTTCTCTGGAACTCAGGGATGGTGTCATTTTCAAGGTATCTACCGATACGGTCGATCTTTACGGCAGTCAACTCTCTCTGTTGTTCTTTGCTCAAGTCGTAGTACTTGAGGTCAGCAGCCAAGATGGGGTCTCTTTCCATCTGCTGGGTCAACAGCTTGAAAAGCTCGGATCTTTCCTGGTCACCTTCCAAGAACCAGTGTAACTTGTCGGTGTCGAACTTGGTGGCAGCTCTTTCGGTCTGCAAAAGAGACTTGGGGTCAGGAGGAGCTGACGAGCTCACCACATTAGAGGTTTTGTAAGTGGACATGATACTATCTGTATGAATCAATCAACGATAATAGGGTGCGAGAAAAGAGGCTAGCTTTATATCAAATAAACCAAACCAACTTAAGAGTATAATAGTCGCTTCAAAACAAGTTTCGGTTCAATAAGGAAACGAAAAATGCAAGTTGGAAGAAAACAACAGAATAAATAAAAAGAACAGAGAGAAATAAGACCAGAAATCACTCCCATATATATATTGGAAAATGCTTCGTCTCCATTTTCCGGTGTCTGCGGTTTCTAGCTACTCCACAAAATGCCAGAGCGCCAGAAGTCTCATTTTACATGTGCTTTGGGGAAATCTGGCACAGAATAATACCGAGGATCAAACTGTGCCCGCGTGTGCAGGCCCTCTAGCCATCATGCTCTAGCAACATTATCCGAGGGCCGTGTCACCTCCAGCTAGTGTGACAGCATAAGCTCGTTTTTCTAAGGGGAGAAAGTATGGGGAAACCGCTCAACTCCGTTGCTTTTGCCCTTGCGGCCAGAGATTGTACCAACAAGTGCGCCAGGGACACAGGCTGCTGTATTCGGTACGACTTGTCGCAATTACCGCGACTCAGGTATTTCCGATGTCTGGATAGCGAGAAATCTTCTTCACTTCACCAAGTTTTACTTACCCTACACCTCGTCTCTAAAAAGGCATACCCCGATTTGGGTTGGAGCCTGTTCACCTGCTTCAATCTGATTTTTTTTTTCTTTTGTCCGTTTTCAGTCACCTTTGTCAGATAGTAGTTGTCTGATTTTGGATTAGCATCACTGTTTGGGCCCTCTGATATTACAACAGCTATGTCTTTCGCTTTCCAGTGATTTTTTCACTCGATGGCCCGAAGTATTCAACTGCTCCAAACCAGATCAGCTCACTCTCGTTTCGCAGTCTCCGTAGGCTATCTACTCCATCTTATCCTCGGACGCGGAAACAGTAAAATATCTGCTATCGCACGGTCGGCCCAGAACCGGGTATGGCAGGTAGCCGGTCTTGAGCCAGACTCCTGTAAGACATAGAATACTTTCGATTTTCCAACTCCGAGACCGTACTCGCACGCACTGGCACCGAGCAGCCGATGCTCCTTAGATGTACCGGTCCTAATCCAACCGTAGGTCTGTGATATTTTTACTTGATCGTGCTGGGGACCTTGGAGCAGATCCTCGCACAACTTTCCTTTTTGTGGGGTAAAAAAATATGAGAAAAACCTTCATATGTTTCCACTTCCATCTCCTTACCAAATCGGACTACGCCCATACAGTACTTCCCCTCCATAATGGAGCCAATAATATTCACATGGGCGGGGTACTACCTTCCACACCACTACAGTTCTTGTTGCAAAGCTGTTTCGTTTTATTTTGCACCCTAATTCTATCTGATAACTGATGCCTCCATGCTTCTACACAACTTAGTTAATTGGAACCCTGTTGCACCGACTGTCGCAAGGTCATATCCCAATTTTCATGGCACGATATCGAGCCGCATATGCTTTCTCTGTTCTTGACCGAAGTCTACAGGCTCTGTGCCAGTCATTGTCTGAATGTGCCATCAATGACGCTGCTTCCGTCAATCGGCACAATCAGTCGGCACGTTCAGTCGACTCGTTTGCAGGCTCCATCGGAAATCGCAGCATTTAACCCTAACTCACCCTGCTAAAATATCAGGCTGGCTGCAAATGAATGCGAAAATTTTAATTGCCCGATTTTGAAAAGGTCCATCTCACGTCAAAACTTCGTTTCGTCTGGCAGTAGCTGTCTGGACCTACTCGTCATAGTCACTATCTCCGTAGTGGTATTGATTGCTTTCTTCGGTTAGCATATGAGCTCTATTCTGCCATGCTCTTTCTTGTCTCGCGTGCAACACTTCGACCTTGTGACAGTTGTACATGAACCGTTTGCTATGGACGTACCCACTCATTTCCATTAAGAAGGCTGTGTTAAGATAGAAATTCGTGAAGTTGCCCAACTCGATTAACGACTTCAAATCTTCTTCAAGTGCCATTCGGCTTTCTTCCGTTAATTGATCGGCGTACTGATCGATATTCTTCGTCGCCTTAAGAGAAGTCAACAATTTAATTCTGTCTTCCGGTTCCATATTCAACAACTTTATAATCATTAGGAAGCTCTTTGCACTCCTATAGTAGTCTCGATTGAGGATAAGCTTGTTGTGGATGATATCTTGGCAGCGCAACTCAAAGCTTTTAATTGAAACTGAATTCTCAAATATATTGCACAAGTTTCTATAATCTTGAGTCATCTCATCAGCAGAGTCATTCGAAGGGGTCGGATATTCCATGAGACTATCTTTATATCAGGTAATATGGTTATGTTTGTTGTTGGAGGATTTCCAATGGGCTAATGGTTTTTGCTTTCGCTTTTCTATTTCTTCTTCCTTGTATTCTACGAGTGGGAGTGTGGATCATGAACTCTTTTGGCATCTATGCTTTTGAAGTATCTCTTCTGTTTCGTATTCTGAAGCCCATTATCTTATTTTATGTTAACGGAAATGAATGTCGGTGTTAGATACACCTTGCACCTAAGCAGAATCTACCAAAGATCAGAAAGCCTTTCTCTCTGGATTTGTAAGTTTTCGCTATGAAACCAACTTCGCTACTATATATTCGGACATGTATAACTTCAAGTAAATCAAGGAATATCGATTTATATATTTAATTCATACGGCTTTTCTTTAGAAAAAACCCTTCTGTTAATGCATAACTTAAATTGAAATTGGCTTACATGAGTCCACTTGGCGATATAATATTATATAATATAATTACTCCTGCTTATTTAATTTTTGGATATATGGACAGAAGCTTCTATTTGACTTCGGGTAAGTACGACAGTAGTAACATTGCATGTGGAATGGTAGAAATTCTTCCAATAAAGGTGCTCAAAATTCGTTTTTGAAGACATTTACGTTTTCAATATCTTGCTGAATTATTTAGAATCCCAATATAAGAAGAAACTTAGTTGGGAGGTGTAGAGGCGGTCGCCTTTGTCTTTGTCCAAAAACAGATTCATTCATGCAATAGTTCCTAGTTACAAACTTGCATATTATCGCAACATAGTGGAATCCCGAATTTCTAGTTGAATATGAATACCCGATTTAGCTGCGGCTCAGTTGGAACTGTAGGGTTTTACCTGTCCACTTCAATGGATTAAACTACAATACATTTTTTTGAAGTAAATTTGTTCTCCAGATGAATTTAGTTGTTTGGCGCTGGACAACTTTTGGGAGGCTACTTCAAAACCTACTTCTCTATGACGTCTTCGCTAATGCAACCGCAGTCCGGGATTTGGATATACAAAGACCCAATTCTTTTTTGCACAATGATACAGAATTCATAGTTTTGCAATATAATAATTTGAGAACTCGTTGACCCCACAGTTTGTCAAGCTTACAACAAGATTTCTTCTCAATTTTATGAAGGTTTCTTAAATGCAAATACATTCAACCGACACCATGGAGGAAGTAATTGTAAGCAATTGCATAAAAAATATTAGAAGTAAAAGTACGTAATTACGTAGTAAGACACTCGAAAAGTGCTAGATGAAAGAAGCATATTTTCACCCAACATTTCGTATTGTAACATCGGCATTTTCTTGATTTAAGAAAGACAATGGTATAAAATCTTGAAGCCTGCAAATTGTGTCGGACTTGCTTGATCTGAAATTCTTACATTTTTGTTGCGTCAACGGTAAATTTATTTGCTACTAGACCAAAGCCAACCCAATAGAGAGTTGCACAATACTGTTTCTGAAACCTGTGTTTCACGAATTTAGCTCTTTATAGATGGCAGCTTGGGTTAGGCTATTTGAAAATAATTGAAATTAAAATGCACAAATGCTCAACTTTCTAAGGACAGTTTGGCGAGGCCCATAAGCATTAGCTAGTGTGCATCTATCGACCAAACTTGCTCTACGCAATGTTACTGTTGTTGCTAATGGGAAACAACTTTTTAAACTTTATACATTAAACCTCAAAAGATATATACAGCAAAAAACTAGTAGTAGACGACCTTTCAAGAAATGCACTACTGAAGCTTCAAATATTTTTTTCACAATTGCAATAAATTGTGAGAATTTACATGAATTGGAAATTGATGGAAATCCAAGAATTTGATTTGATTCAAAAGAATTGCATGCCTTTCAGATCTGCAAAAGCTTCTAGTTCGAGGACATTGAGAATCATAAACGGACATTCGTGTGTTTAACAAGATCATTTTAAGTGTACTTGATAGGAAAGAAGCTATCTATTACACATTTGGTTTCAGTTTACCATTTAGAACAAGCAAGTGTGGTCGGGTAGTAAATCTAGTAGAAACATTCAATGAGTTTTAAACTACCGACTCTTACAATTGCGGAACCAACATTTCCATCAAAGGTGATTGGATGAACAAAACACCCAAACCAAAGAGGGTAACATTCAAACCAATGGTGTAGGCTGGAGACTGCTTGAATTTTGCAAAAGCGGAATCTTCCTTAGGAGATGGAGTTGGAAATCTGCCAGACATGTTTGATTAGGTATATTAGTGATGAAAGAAAGAAGAAAGCGAATTCGCTCAACTAGTTCTCAATTCTAAGATGATTGTTAAAGTCGATTTCAATGTTGAAAATTTTTTGGTGAGAATATTGTCACATGATACAGCACGTGAAATGCAAAATAGCCTTCTCGATGTAATTTTGACCATGAAGTCTTGACTTAATACAGATAAGTTCTCCTTTCATATACAATAACATGATTCTGACTGTGGTTGATTTAGGTATCGCTGAAGAAAACACTTTCTCTCTTGCAGGAAAAGCCCACAAGTTTGACTCAGCCTCGGACATCGAGCCTATTTTGGCTCAGCTTAAGGAAGCTAAGAATGTGAAAAAGATTGATTTTTCAGGAAACACTATTGGTATTGAAGCATCCAAGAGTTTGAGTGAAGCCATTTTGGTTCATAAGGATACCATTGTGGAAGTCAACTTCTCTGATTTGTACACAGGTAGATTGAATACTGAGATTCCTCAATCTTTGGGATACTTATTGCCTAGTTTGTTGAAGTTACCAAATTTGACCTACATCAACTTGAGTGATAATGCCTTTGGATTACAGACAATTGATCCCATAGAAGACTACTTGGCCAAGGCAGTTTCTATCGAACATTTGATCCTATCCAATAACGGTATGGGTCCTTTTGCTGGAGCTAGAATTGGTGGATCTTTGTTCAAGTTAGCCAGAGCCAAGAAGGCAGCTGGCAAGCCATCATTGAAGACTTTTGTTTGTGGTAGAAACAGATTAGAAAACGGCTCCATCAACTATTTGGCTGTAGGCTTGAGAAATCATTCTGATTTGAAAATTGTTAGTTTGTACCAAAACGGTATTAGACCCGCTGGTATTTCCAAGTTGGTAGAGAAGTCTTTAGCATTGATCAAGAATTTGGAAGTTGTTGATTTGGAAGACAACACCATTACTCCTACAGGTGCAGCCAAGATTGCCCACTCACTTGCTAACTGGGAAAACTTAGTAGAATTGAACCTTAACGATTCCTTGTTGAAGAACGAGGGTTTCAACAAGATTGCTGAAGCTTTCAAGAGCGGATCTTCCAAGAAAGACTTGTCTTTCTTGAAGTTGGTTTACAATGAATTGAAGGCTGAATCGTTGAAGGATTTGGTTGAAATTGTAGACAAGAAATTGCCTAACTTGAAGAAGTTAGAGTTGAATGGTAACATCTTCGACGAAGAAGACGAATTTATCGTCAAGATCAACGATATCTTTGAAGACAGAGGATTTGGTGAGTTGGATGAATTGGACGAGCTTGAAGAATTGGACAGCGATGAAGAAGACGAAGAGGATGAAGATGAAGAAGAAGACAGCTTAGAAGAAGATTTGGATTTGGAAGAGTTAGAAAAGGACTTGGCCGGTTTGGAGATCGAAGACGAAGATGTTTCGGTTGACAAGCTTGCTGAGGAATTGGCAGGAGCTCACCTCAAATAGATATATAGAGTAATAATGAATTAAGACTGAAGCAGATGTGTAGAACATGAAGAACATCAAGAAAAAATTCTGGTGACTTTAGTAAATGATATATAAATACTGGACAAAATTGTACTTATAAAAGTTTACTGTCTATAGATTCTCATTTTGCAATCTTCAATCTTGAAAAGTACCCCATCAAAAAAATTGAGGAACGCGAGCATTTAAACCTATAGTTATTCTACAAATTTTTACAATATTCAATTGGTCTTTCCATAGATTCTGAGACTTAGCGAATGTCGAGTCTCTTCAAACTCTCGATCAAGGGTATCCGGTCATTTGAGCCAGAAAATGAAGAAACAATACAATTTGGATTTCCGCTTACATTGATCTGTGGCCAGAACGGTTGCGGTAAAACAACCATTATAGAATGTCTCAAGTATGTCACCACAGGAGATCTTCCACCTAATTCCAAGGGTGGGGCGTTTGTCAACGACCCTAGTATTTCTGGCCGACCTGTTGTGACTGGCCAGATCAAGTTAGCATTTAGAAATGCTAATGGAAAATCTATGATAGCTACTAGAACGGTACAATTGACAAGGAAACAGACTAGAGGAGCTTTTACTAATACGTTCAAGACTTTGGAAGGACAATTGGCCACTATAGACAAAGGTAATAAAGTGAGCATTTCAACAAAAAACGCGGAACTAGATGCCCAGACTCCGATCTTTTTGGGTGCTTCTCCTGCTATCCTAGACTACGTGCTATTTTGTCACCAGGATGAGAGTTTGTGGCCCCTCAGTGAAGCTTCTGTGTTGAAAAAGAGATTTGATGATATCTTTGAAGCTTCCAAGTTCACAAAAGTTCTTGACAACCTCAAAACTATCAAGAAGGACATGAGTACAGATATTAAGCTAATTGAGCAGAGTGTAAAGCACCTCAACATCGACAAGACGAGAGCAAAGAAAATCGAAGACAAGGTCAAACAAATGAATGCTTCTGTTGAGACTTATACTAAACAAATTGGAGATATAAATATGAAAATAGAAGCCAAAGAAAGGGAAGCAGAGGAACTTTTTGCATCTAACCAGGAATTTCAAAAAACTTTGAGTACGTATGAATCTCTAAAGATCCAAAAGAGAGGCGTAGAAGAACAAATAGGGAGAATGAAAGATAACATAGACTATATCGATGAAGCAACTGACGAAGAGTTACTAAGCATGGTGGATAGCTTCAACGACAAGGCTAAGAAACTAGAAACTAATTTGAACGAATTACAAGTTGCTTGTGAAAATTATACAGACAGCATGAAAGAAAAACAGACCGAATTGAACGAATTGATTAGATTAGACGGTACTCTCAAAGCAAGGGAAGCTGAGTATAACCAAAATATGAACAAGATGGCATCATTGATCTCTGAGAATGCCTCTAATCACGGCTTTCATAGCTCCAGTTACAATTCCAAGGAGATGACACGCTTCAAATCCGCGTTGGAAGTCAAAAATAGACAACTAGATGTAGATTTGAGGTCAACCTCAACACTGTTTAAAAATACGGAGACTGACAAACAACAACTGATACAGTCGTTGCAAGATTCCATCTCTAGAGAAGAACAACTCAAGGAATATACTATCAATGATATTCAGTCAACAAAACAAAAATTGTTGGCATTTAAAAAGAAGTTCGAGATTTCTAACAGTGATGAAAGTGAACTAAAGTTAAAGGAAGAAGAACTAAAGTCCACCTTGGCAGCATTGGATGACAAAAAGAAGAAGAACGAAGTTAAAACCTTGGATTCAAAAATCGCAGAAAAGAATGAATTGTTATCCAAGTTGGAATTTGAAGTAGATGAATTGTCAAAGAAAATAACAACAAGTAACAAACAGTCAGAGATCAAAACCAGATTGAATATGTTAAAAGAATCTCTATCGACAAAGACGAAATATCTTGAAGATATATTAAGTGCTGCCAAACCATCATTTAAGAAGGCAATTGGGACAGACTTGGAAGTTCAGTCTTGTGAGGCTGCCTTCGAAGATGCCGCAGCAAAAGCTAGAAAGGAGTTTGAATCTCAACAGTCTAAAGTTGCTAACATCTCCAGAGAAGCAGATTCGACAATTGCTCTTACCAAATCGATATACACTTCGAAAGAAAATATTCTACAGAAAATCGCTGCACTTAAGAATGAGATTCTTACTGTTATTGATGAAGGTGAAATTGACCTGTATGAAAGTGTAGTGAAGGATTTGGAAGATAGTTATAGAAATGTTCTAGAAGATGTCAATACTTCTGAAGTCACAAGACAATTCAATATTACTGCAATATCTATTGCTGAGAAAGAACAGCATTGTTTATTGTGTAAGAGAACATTTGACTCTAGGGGATTGCAGAAATTTATTGACGAACTCCAGCACAGTGTCAAGCAGGATAAGATCAAGGAAACAGAAGCCCAAGCCGAAGAGATCAAAAAAGAATTGGAATCTGTGAAATCTATAAATTCTCAAGTTTTATCTTATAGAGATTCTATAAAGAGTTCCGTTGAAATTATCAAAAGACTAGATGACTTGAACGCGACTTATGAAGAGCAGAAATTCGATCTTGATGCTCATGAAGAATTGTTAGAAGAGTCACGTACTAGGAAAGATGAGGTTCTTATGTTGCGAAAAGCATTAGATGAAATTTTGAGACTTAACGGTGAAATTCTAGAATTGCAAAGACAAGTCAAAGAAGTACTGGAAGAAATTGATGGACTTGGTTCAGTTGTGCTTTCCATTTCCGAGTTACAGAAATTACAACAACTGAAGTCTTTACAAATCAAGTCTATTAGGTTGGAGGTTACTGATGATACAGAAGCCAAGCACGACATTCAACGAGATATTCAACGACTTGAAAACAAAGTTAAGGACACTAGATTGGTAATCAGCAATTTGGAGAAATCTTTAGCCGACATAAGCAACATCAAGAATAGCATAAGCGAACTTGAAGAAAGGTTACTTCTGTTAGGGGTAACGCTTTCGAATACCAAAGAGAGGTTGACAGAACTATATGAGAATAGAGATAAGCTTTCGAGTGACTTTGCTAATATCAAAGAAACGAATCAGAGTGTTTTAGATTCAAAGCAGAGGGCCCTAAATGATAGTAACGAGATTTTGAGAGTGTTCACTCAACTATCCGCAGCTATCAAGGATTATGAAGCTCATGACATCAATAAGCTCAGGGAAAATTTATCTGAGCAAGAGAGAGTCAGGAAAGGGATGGAGGAACTAGAAGAAAAACTGAAAGCCATTCGCGATGAAATTAAGTATCTTGAGTCACAGATGATGAACTTCAAAGATTCTAAACATCATTATATTGCCAACCTAGACTATAGAGCCCAATTGCGTAAATTGGAAGAGATGGATAATGAAATTGTGGCTTTGGATATCGAAAACGCGCAGGCTCGAAAGGAAGAGTATCAGGAGAGGTCCAGAAGCTTAAGACAAGAGATAACCAACTTGACTTCTCAGCATGCGGGAAAGATCGGAGAAGTTAAGCAGATCAAGGATCAAGTTAAAGGTTTGCAGAAAGAGCTTGAAACAGATTTCAAGAATGTAAATGAAATATACCGTGCCGAATGGATAAAGCTTCAAACGAACATGTTTATTTCTAATGATATTCAAACGTATTCAAAAGCACTTGACAATGCGATCATGAAATATCATAGCATTAAGATGGAAGATATCAATAGGATATTGGGTGAATTGTGGTCACAAACTTACAAAGGTTCGGATATATCTACTATTGCAATCAAGAGTGATGTCAATCTACAAGCTAAGGGTAACAGGTCATATAATTATAGAGTTGTTATGTACAAGAATAGCAACGAGTTGGATATGCGTGGTCGCTGTTCTGCTGGGCAGAAGGTTCTTGCCAGTATCTTAATTAGGTTGGCGCTTGCTGAGTGCTTTGGAGTCAACTGTGGGATCATTGCACTTGATGAGCCAACCACAAATTTGGATCATGAAAATTCCGAGGCTCTAGCTGAAGCGCTTAATAATATTATAGAATACAGAAAAGCGCAGAGAAATTTCCAATTAATTGTCATTACACATGATGAAAACTTTTTGACTCATATAAATGGTGGTAAATTCACAGATCATTTCTATCGTGTTCAAAGAGATGAACAGCAAAATTCTCGAATTTTTAGATTACCAATCAGCAAGATTCAGGAAGATTAACTCCAAGAAATATATGCATTCACGGATACTTCAGTTCAGTTGTAGATCTTGGTTAGATATTTGGGGACTATTCATTGTAATTACAGCCAGCGTTGCTTCTGAAGATTTCTTGCTATTTTCTTGGAGTTGAATAAGAAGTTCTTCTTTACTTCTCCAGGCGTGTTCAAGATACCGTTCTAACTTCATTCTTTTAATTGGAATCCTAGATATTGGTTTTGTCTGGATATTAATTGTGACGGTAATTTGTGATTCACTTGCAAAAATTTCCATAAGAGTGGGAGTATATATCTTTGAGTTGTCCTCACATATTTCAGACAGTTCGTACGCAATAGTAATGTCTAGTAATTCGTTAAATCTGTAAGTGGACGCCGATTTAATTGCGTGAACAGCATTAAAAAAGCCTGAAAATCGTGGATAGAGTAAATTCGAAAATATGGGTAGGAAGTATTTTTCACCTTGGATCTTTTGCAAATATGCATTTTCTTGTGACCAAATATTCACTTCGGGAAAGAGTACTATCCACTGTGGAAACTTACTGGACATAGATTTCTCGAACACTGAACAGATAAGATCGTCTTCAAGTTCCCAGTTCTCATCACACTTGGCAAAGTTTAGAAGAAGCCTGATGTTTGGAACTTTCCAAAGGAGAAACCAAGAAAAAAAGTTAATTTCAGGAAGTGTAAGGTTATTTTGTTGGCTCAGTGCTTCCTTTGTAGATTTTGCATTATTGGTGTGTCTCGCAAGATAAGCTATTACAATATGGTCAGCAAGCGAGCGATGGTTGCAAATCAATAAAGCAGTATCGGAATCAATATCTTCACCTGTGACGTTTATTTTCACATTGTTTTGTTTCTAAATTGTTAGTTATAAACGTTGTATCAATTAATTACAGAAATGATAACATACCATGAAATAAATGCAGAGTTGCCAGAACAGGACTGAAGATATGCGTTTGATGTTTCTGGAAGTATCTGGAACCAGAAAAGCCAAGAAGTAACAGAACACATGGACGAAATGATACAATATTATTGCCTTTAAGAGAATATACATGATTGCAAATCCACGAATTCTTGTTAAGAGTCTCAGATTATGTTGGGGGACTATTCCCAAATGGTTCAACAATTCCATATTTACTGTATGTAGTAGTTGAACTGATATTGTCGACTGGTTCGTCTTTCGAAGTACTTAAGGCAAATAGAGACAGTAATTACAAGAAAGCAAATTGAATTAATTATACAAAATGTAAGACTCCTATCTAAATCAATTAGATATTATGGCGGTTAGCAGTTGCAAAAAGTCTACTATTTTTCTTTTGGAACGTGTGCGGCTCACATCACTTTTCAGTGCGGCTCAAATTTTTTTATTTTGCAGATGCTCTGATGAGAAGGCTTCTAGATGTAAATATTGAATTTTCTTCTCTTGTACAAATATTGCCTTTTCACTCCTATTTACCAGCCCAATATGTCTCGTTTGATTGTGAAGGGACTCCCCAAGTATTATACTGAGGACAAGTTGAGGGAATTTTTTGGAAAACAGGGCGATGTAACTGATGTCAAATTGATGAAAAAGAGAAATGGAGAATCCCGAAGATTTGCCTTTGTAGGTTATAAGTCGTTTGAAGATGCAGAAAAGGCGGCTTCATTCTTCAACAAATCGTTTATAGATACTGCCAGAATCGATGTGGAGTTGGCGAAAACCTTTTCTGATCCGAACGTGCCAATGTCGTTTAAGGACAGAAAGAGACAGAACGAAGAAAGATTGAGAGAACAGGAGGAAAGATTGCTTCAGCAAGAACAACAACAACAGAAAAAGCGAAGGAAAAATGTGAACACCATAGACGACGAAATCGCAGCTGATCCCAAATTGAGAGAATTTATGGAAGTTATGAAGCCTTCCCATCAAGTCAAGTCATGGGCAAATGATTCAACAGCGGATGGTTCAGGTGCTCCTTCGGCTGCTGCACTTGAAGTAGCCTTGGCTGAGCAAGACAGCGGTATAAAGAACGATCTCAGCCAGAAGTATGAAGTCAAACAAGCACGTGAGGGCGAAAGTGACGACGAATACGATGACTTTGTAGCAAATAGGAACCAGACTGAAGACGACGAGGAAGAAATGATGAGCTTAGACAATTTGAAAAAACCTGAAATAGAGGCTGGAATCGAGGACAATTCTGGTATTGCTGCTGATGAAAATGTTTCGGACTTGGACTGGTTGAAGTCGAGGCGTATCCGTATCAGAGACAACGAAGTAGAAACAAAGCAAGAATCCATAAGAGAAGCTGTTGAAGAAACGGAAGAATCTGAAGTACACAGGGCTAGACCTCAAAGACAGGTGGAAGTAGAAGAGTCTTTAGAAGAAGTCACAGCAGCCAAAATTGCAGTCACGGGTCGTTTATTCATCAGAAACATCTTGTACACCTCCACAGAAGCAGAGTTCAGAGATCTTTTTGAAAAATATGGACCACTTCAGGAAGTACATATTGCTGTAGATACTCGAACCGGAAAGTCCAAGGGGTTTGTGTATGTCCAATTTGAAAATAGCTCTGATGCCGTTCAAGCCTACGAAGCCTTGGATAAGCAGATTTTTCAGGGTCGATTATTGCATATTTTACCAGGAGAGAGGAAAAAAGACCACCGATTAGACGAGTTTGACATAAAAAACTTACCGTTGAAGAAACAGCGTGAATTGAAAAAGAAATCACAAGCATCGAAAAGTCAATTCAGTTGGAACTCGCTTTATATGAATACAGATGCTGTGTTGGATTCGGTTGCTGCCAAGATGGGAGTTTCCAAATCTCAGTTAATAGATCCACAAAACTCTTCATCTGCCGTTAAACAGGCATTAGCTGAAGCTCATGTAATCGGTGATGTTAGAAAATATTTTGAAGACAGAGGTGTAGATTTGACTACTTTTGACAAAAAGGAGAGGGACGACAAGATTATTCTTGTCAAGAACTTTCCGTATGGAACTAGCATTGATGAAATTGGTGAGATGTTCACACAATATGGCTCTTTGAAGAGAATTTTGATGCCTCCAGCTGGTACTATTGCTATTGTGGAATTCCGTGATGCACCAGCAGCCAGAGCAGCATTTACCAAATTGGCATACAGAAGATTCAAGAAGAGTATTATATATCTCGAAAAGGGCCCCAAAGACTTATTCACTCGTGAGCCTTCTGTAAATGAAACTGTGGAAAAACAAGAGCAAGTTGAAAATGCTGTTGAAGTTAAGGTGACAGCCAGCGATGTCTTGGGAGAATCTTCTAAGAATGAACAAGAACAATACGAAATCGAAGGTCCAACAGTTTCGATCTTCGTAAAGAACTTAAACTTTGCAACTACTGCCTTGCAATTAACCGAACTTTTTAACCCATTGGCAGGTTTTGTAGTTGCTACTATTAAAACTAAATCAGATCCAAAGAATTCTGGTGGGGTGTTGAGTATGGGATTTGGTTTTGTGGAATTCAGAACTAAGGAGCAAGCCAATGCTGCCATTTCTGCTTTGGATGGACACGTTTTGGAAGGGCACAAGTTGCAATTGAAACTTTCTCATAGACAGGGTGGTCCATCCGCGGGATCTAAGACTAGCAAGTCTGGTTCCAACAAAATTATCATTAAGAACTTGCCATTTGAAGCTACCAGAAAAGATATATTGGAATTGTTTGGTGCTTTCGGTCAATTGAAGTCTGTGAGAGTGCCAAAGAAGTTCGACAAATCCGCCAGAGGTTTTGCCTTTGTGGAATTCAACTTGTTGAAAGAAGCTGAGAATGCGATGAACCAATTGGAAGGTGTTCATTTACTTGGTAGAAGACTAGTAATGCAATATGCTGAACAAGACTCGGAGTCAGCGGAAGCAGAAATCGAGAAGATGACCAACAAAGTAAGGAAGCAAGTTGCTACGCAACAATTAGCAGCAATGAGGTTGACCGGTAAGGGAAAGATCGAGCTTGAAGACAAGAAGGATGAGTTTGATGAACTTTAGCATTTACCATAGGCCTGTATAATAGATAGTGTATAACCTTGAAGTAAGAACTGGGAATTGTTGTAAGAATCCATAGAAGTGACATATAGTATTTTGTTGTGTACAATCGTGGCTTTTACAAGAATGGTGGCATTCCTCAGCATAGATTACTTACTACAAGAATATATTGAATTTTTTCGCAGCCATAATATTCCATTTAATATAGTTTTTGATTTTCTCGGTGCGATTTCCAACTCAAGACGAAAAATCTGTAGTAATTCAGATCCTTTTTAACTACTTCTTTCTTCTATTGAACCGTCAGCTTTTTGCAAACAATAAATACCACATGTTCAGAGCGCAGTTAATACGGCCATTTGGCGCCAAAGTCGGAAAGGTTTCATTTTTCAACAATGCCAATCTTGCCTCTCTCTCTTTGGGTAACATGAAGAGCTCCCTTAAGCCATCTTTGATATCACTAGCTCCAATGAACTCAATGAGATCAAATATCCAGATCCTCCAGTCATCAATGAATCCATTGCTGCGACTTACATCAATTTCTGTATCGAGTACAAAGCGAACCATGGTGAGCAGTTCTAAAAGATTGGCTAGAAACGATACCTGGACCAGATACAATCGGTATTATAATAATGCCAGGTGGAATAAGTTGAAGGGTCCAGCCATATTTACAGCACTTTTTTGCATTGGAACCACTATTGCCACCCCATATTTGTTCGACTATACTCCATTAGCATATTTCAAGAGACACCCTTCGAATTTTGTGTATGCTCTTATTGCTGTTAATGGTGGCGTCTTTTTGATGTGGAGAGTACCAGCATTATCTAGATTTGTGCACAAATATGCCATCATTGTAAAAGACCGTCTTCAAACCAATTGGGCCATGTTAGGCTCGTCTTTTTCACATCAGAGCTTCATGCACCTCTTTGTAAACATGTTTGTGTTGCAATCGTTTGGTACGTCTTTGGCTTTGACTGTGGGTGTAGCTAATTTCACTGTGTTGTATCTTAATGCTGCCGTTTTATCTTCATTTGTCTCTATAGCCATTCCAATGTTGATGAGATCTTCATTGGCTACAGCTTCGTTGGGGGCCTCTGGTGCTATATTTGCTGTTATGGGTTCTTTTTCGTACTTGTTTCCTCATGCTCCAATCGGATTCTTCTTCATTCCAATTCCAGGTGGAGCCTGGACTTTATTCTTGGGCTTGACTGGTTGGAATATCGCTGGTACTATCTTGAGATGGGGAACTTATGACTATGCTGCCCATCTTGGGGGTTCTATTGTAGGTATATTCTACGGCTGGTGGTTCAATAAGAAGAGACAAGCGGCCTTGGAAAGAAGAAGATCTTCCTTCAGATTTTAAATTGACTGATATCAAGAAACTCAACAAATAAGCTTGTAGCGCCTCTTGTACATAGGTAAGATCTTCAGTTAGATTATCACACATGCTCTACAGCGGTTTCTTATGGTTGGATAAGTTATATTACAAACATTTATAAATGCTTTTCTAGTAAGTCTATATATACGGTTGAAAGTTATGCAGAAGTGATGTTGTGGGCTCTCAGTCGAATGTAGCCCCAAATATAGATTAGAATCAAATGTACGAGCCATGCTTATTATGCAAATGTTTTGTTTGTCAAAACTCTGTGATCAGGCGAAAGAAACGCTCTTCGTTTTCTTCCTTGGCTGGTCGGTTTCTTCGTCTTCGGTCTTCTTGGCTGCTTTGGCGTTCTTTCTTCTGTTAGATCTTGCTACAGAAGCCCTATTCTTCAATTCAGACTTCTTTCCTTCCAACTTGTCCATTTTCTGTTGTTCCTTTCTTTCAATTTCCTTCTTCTTTAATTCTCGCAATTCTTCCAACCTTCTCGACTTTTCCAACTTGCTTTCATTTACCACATCATATTTATCGTTGATCGACTTGACCAATCTGGACAATGTCAATGTATCATTGTCATCAACAAATTTCTTGCCCTTTTTTCCTTTTTTGGCACGAACACCTGGTATGATAGCCTTGTTAAGTGTTGGTATGTCTAATTGGTCTTCGCGGTATTCTTTCCCGTTTTTGGCACCATATAATCTTATCTTTGCTTGTTGTTTCTTAACTACTCTTTTACTTAACTTCTTGACTTTAGATTTTTCTGTGAGCTTTGGTTGGTTAGCCATGAGGTTTCTCGCAGAGGCATCTGAGAATACTTCGGACTCGTTTGCACGGGTCTTGTTTTGAGTTTTACTCCTCTTGGCTGTCTTCGATTGTCTAGGGGCCATTTTGGAATTTGTTATTACTATATCAACTTAGTTCATACTGATTTCTTCAGATAAATCTACATAGAAGTGAAAAAAAATATCTGCGATGAACATCACGATCACGTGATAAACCTAAGTAATGTAAAAAAATTCCGATACCGGGAGTCGAACCCGGGTCTGCTCGGTGAAAGCGAACCGTGCTAGCCGTTACACTATATCGGACAATTCTTACTGTGAGACATTAGCTCGTTCTTAATATTCTTTTATCAATCACTTCTAGTAACCACGTGTTTTGAAATTCTATTTAAGCTTCTAATTCCCTTATGGATTAGAGGAATGCCTATATATTACGTAGTGAATTCGTTTGACACCAATGGATGACAGTTCTTAAAACAGTAAAAATACAGCAATTTAATCTTTTGTTCCTCCAAACCTTGATAAGGATGTAAGGAGTATATCTGTAATATGCAGTATAAATATTGCACTTTATTGCAACCCATATCATTTGCTTTTTTATTCGAATTCGTTAAAAAACTTTAGGAAGTCTGGAATTTGACCTTGCCTGTTCATCTAAAAAGGGTCTCATCATTTATTAGGATGTATCCATCTGAGAGCTTTTGGATTTCAAGTTCATGAGATGATTTCAGTTGGTTAATAAGGTATTTTTACTTCCTTATCTTGGCATTCGCAACCGTTGTGGCTGCTTCAGAATTTGAAGTTCTTAAAGAGATGATAGCTTCGTTAATTATGAACGTTCAGTTGCTTAAATAGACATGCTGGCTGCTCAATAGTCTTCTATTTTCATAATTCAGTTGATTTCGATTACAATACCGTGCTAAGACACGCTAATCTATATGCGAGAAGTAATCATGTTGTGATAAAGTTGGGGCCATGGTTGGGATTCAACAGGACAGGACTATTGTATTCGAAGGGGATGGTGGCATCAACGAAGACGCGTTACATAAGCTTGAAATAGACCATAATGTTGGAGATTCCTGACTATCGTTGCCAGCAATGCTGAATGACCAGCCGACTTCAGGTGAGCTACAATATTGAAGTCAAACAGCACCTACTCTGTTTGCTACAATGATAATAGCTCAGTTGAATAGATGGACAATTACAGGATGCTGTAATAGTAATAAATTTACAATACAGTACATAGGCGGCATAGAGTCAGGCTCTTACTCTAATTGCAACCAGCTAGCTCTGATTTCTCCAGTTATCAATTATTGTGTTCGTCTAGTTGTTTTGGCAGAGCAGCGCATATTCTACAGTTTTCATGAATTATGATGAACATCAAGTTAAAGAAGAAGGTTTATATACTAAGTAGTATAGTTCGACAGACTTTTCCGCAATACGTGACATTTCGGAAATAGCTTTTTCGTAAAATATATCAAAATAGAAAAAACTTCATTTTTTGATCTAGCAATTGAGGGTTTACCGGAGGTCATCTGGTCTAGATTGTCTCTCTCAGAATTCAGTCAATCTGACTTGTGGACCAATATGAGCAAAAGTTCAAATCAAGTGAGTAGTATTTAAGTCTTTTGACGCTTTTTTTCCAAAACAATCTACTCAAAGCCCATCGAAATATAGGACTTTATTAATACTTCAACATCTATTTGTCACATCCAGTCTATTAAGGAAGCGTGAGCATTTAGCTAAGCAAAGTTGGATAAATCGTTTTGGTGGGCATTTTCGAAACTCGTGGTTTCGAAACTATACTTTGCGCTCACATGTTTGGCTGCGAAAACTAGGATTTTTTTAACGAAGATAGCTCAGCAACTGACGGCATTTCGTCTTATCAAATATGGCCATTCTCGTAAGCTTATGAAACGGAGAAAATCAAATAACCAACAAAGGAGTTGCCAGGTCTTTAAGCACTAGAAAAGAGTTTTTCTCAATCCATGAATATGTAAAGTCGCCAATAAGAATTCAGAGGAGTGGAAATTTACAGGACATTCCCCTATATTTTACGATTATTTTCTTAAGCGGTTCGACTTCATATACAAAATAATCACATTATATGAATAATCTCAATGAAACTATTAGACCAATATCTAAAATCAGGAGAGTAGAATCGATTAGTTTCATTGGCTGATTCTATCCCCTATCTCAAGCATAATGCAATCCTGAGACAAGATAGGAAAAATGGTGCGAACCAAAGGCCGAGTCTAGATAACGAATTCCAGCCCTCATTAGGATAACAATATGTATAAATAGCCGAGCGGAGCATATCATGCAATAAGTTCTCCACAACTGAATTGGTAAAGGCAAAATAATATTAAAAGTTCAGAAGGCTTTTCAAAATCACATTTTCAACAATACGATGAGCAGCCCAATTCGTTATGTTACCAAGGTCGACTTGAACAAGCCAGGTGACGAACAACCTCAAGTACACAACAGATGGCACCCGGACGTTCCCTTTACTGAAACCATCAAGCAGGGTGAAACTGTCAAGATTGAGTGTTTGGACTGGACAGGAAACCAGATCATCAATTCCGACGACGCAGACGATATCAAGAACGTGGACTTATCAAGAATTCACTATTTGTCTGGACCATTCAATATCGAAGGAGCTAAACCTGGAGATGTTCTCGTGGTAGAAATCAAAGATGTGCAACCTCTAGATAGACAGCCATGGGGTTACTGTGGAATATTCCATAAAACTAATGGTGGAGGGTTCCTTGACAAATTCTATCCTGAAGCAGCTAAGGCCATTTTCGACTTCGAAGGTATTCATGCTACATCTAGGCATATCCCCAATGTCAAGTTTACTGGTCTTATTCATCCTGGTATTATGGGGACAGCACCTTCTGCTGAAGTATTGGCAGAATGGACTGCACGTGAAGGAAAGCTTGTTTCTGCAGAGCAGCATGCTCACGATACCACGGTTGCAAATCTCCCCCTTTCAGTCAATGCGCATGGGGGCCAGGCAACTGGCGAATTGGCTGAAAAGATAGCCACTGAAGGAGCACGCACCATTCCTGGAAGACCAGAACATGGAGGTAACTGTGACATCAAGAATCTTTCCAGAGGCTCCAAGTGCTATTTCCCAATCTATGTAGATGGCGCCAAGCTTTCTGTAGGAGACTTGCACTTCTCTCAAGGTGATGGTGAAATATCCTTCTGTGGAGCGATTGAAATGCCTGGAGTACTCACCCTCAACTGCAAAGTCATCCCTGGAGGAATGAAAAAGTTGTCTTTGAAGTCTCCCATGTTCATTCCAGGAGATGTCCCCAACCAATACGGCCCTTCCAGATACTTGACATTTGAAGGTTTCTCAGTTGACGAGGAAGGTGAGCAGAAGTTCTTATGTGCTACTACAGCCTATAGACAAGCTTGTATCAGAGCAATTGAATATTTGAGAAGATTTGGTTACAACGATTACCAAATCTACTTATTCTTGTCAACTGCTCCAGTAGAAGGTCATATTGCAGGTATTGTAGATGTTCCAAATGCATGTACTACTCTTGGAATTCCAATTGATATCTTTGAATTCGATATCAGACCAGAAGCTGAAGCTGTCAAAATTGATCAAGGGAATTGTGCTTTCGTAAAGGGGACAGATCACCCTGTGACGTATGACTTCAAGGATTTCATAAATTGATTGACGGTTGTGCACTGAAACTACTGTGTTTCATGAATTTTATGTAAAAGGCAAGATTTATTGAAATACTAAAAAGAACTATTAAATTTTTGAAACTTCACCTGGAAGGAAACTAGTAGCTCGAAATAAGTCTACTGGTAGTCTGGACCCTTGTACAACTTGTTTTCGTCTGGAGTGTTCAAGTCTTTCAAGTCGTAGACTGGTCTTTCAGCTTGAGGAGTGATTCTGTAGGCCAATCTAGCTTCGCTAGTGTCCCAGTCCAAGATAGCTGAGTGAACAACTCTTCTGTTATCCCATACAACAACAGTGTTAGCTTCCCACTTAGCTCTTGCTTGCAAGTCGTGAGAGTTGTTGATGTGGTTCAATAAGAAAGTCAACAAGTAGTCAGATTCTTCTTCTTTCAATTCGACAATCTTTCTGGTGAAACCGGAGTTGACGAAGAGAGCCTTCTCACCAGTAACTGGGTGAGTTCTCACCAAAGGATGAATGTTCTGTACTGGATCTCTCTTGACTACACCACCATTCTTTCTGGAAAAGTTGGCTTGTTCAACGGCACTGTGCAAAACGTGTAAGCCTTCCAATCTCTTCTGGAATTCTGGAGACAAACGGTTGTAAGCTTCAACAGTGTCGGCAAATAAAGTGTCACCACCGGATTCTGGACCTTCAACAACGGCGAGGAAAGTAGTTCCTGGTGGTTGCAATTCGTAGGTAACATCGGAGTGGAAGCCAACCAAGTTGTTTCTGTGTTCAAAGAGATCCTTAACATCTGGACGTCTGTACACAACGTGCAACTCTGGGTGGTCCTTTGGAGCACCCGAAGTTGGGTGGATGTGCAAAGGACCGAAGTGTCTACCGAACTCAGTCTGGAAAGCTGGACCCTTGGAAGCGAGGTCTTGATCTCTGAAGACAACGACACCTCTCTTTGCTACGAACAATGCCAATTCATCCTTACCGGCTGAGTCCAATTGAGAAAGTTGGACACCAAAAACTTCAGATCCCAATTTTGGTGTGATACTCTTAGACTTGAACTCGGTTCCTTTCTTGAACAAGTTTGGAAGGGCTGGGTCAGCCTTAGTACCAGCATCGATGTGCTCTTGGAATTGCAAAGGTTCGTACTTTTCAGCTTTGTTCCATGTTGGCAAGTAGTCTGGAGCTTTCGAAATGACCTTGAATTCCTTAGCCACAGACAAGTAGCCTTCGTTGTCTGCGTCTTCGTCTTCTACTCTGCTGTAGACGGTGTTTGGATTTGTGTAACGAACTGGAGCCATTATTGAAACTGATTAGATCTCTGTGTAGAACTAATTGAGAGCTGTCTTAATAGAGTTATTTTCATAAATAAGTCTCATAATTAGAGCTGGCACCTAGCCATATAAATACAGTCTGGGGTTATCCCTTGCTGAACATCTTTTGCAATCGGTAGTGCATAAAGTTGCAACATTTGCGATCTGTGCTGCAAGTAAGGAAATTTCCATGCACGATGTCATAATTGTGGCACTCTGACTCCACACAATTGAGAATAGACTCATTCCTCCTGAACTGCTGGAACTAAGACTACAAGGAGGATGGGAAAATGATGGGCTGCGGCATTATGTACTATTTAGGAAATGGTTGCTTACAAATACCTACTCGTTTGCAACTTCTCGGTAGGGACCTCCGTTATGGCTCAACTACAATGTAGGACAAGCCCATGGCTATCACGTATTTTGCAGAAAAAAATCCTAACCCATTGCTCATATCTCGACCTTGTGTTTCTCCACATTGGTAGCACCCTTGGAGCTTCTTTGAGAGTGTTGATAATTGTGCTTGATGTTGCTAGCTGTGTATTCGGCAAAGCTTCAACCGATCCGAAGACCGAAGCGACGACAAAAAGAGATGTAGCCCCGAATTTAGATCTATTTCTATTTCGATTTAATTATCGAAGAGATCTGTGGCACATCAACCTTATCTCGTGAACTTCGAAAATCGCTATGACAATTGATTTGCAAATCAATCCACATCGTACGAGGGGAGACATGCAACGAAATCACAAGAAGGAACAAGAAATGTAGAAGAGGTAATATTAGAAAACACCACAAGAAACAGCGCATGCTAGAATCAGAAGTTCAATTTTCTGTCGAGTTGTCTGAACCTCTCCAACAACATCTTCGATAAGTTATGTCGTGTGTCGTGGGAACCATCTCACAATGTCGCGATGTTGCAATCTTCATATCAGCAGCAAATTAGAGCTCTATCTTTATCAATCTGCCTGTGCACGACCAATCTTATCCTATTCTGAATTTCTCAGCTCTGAGTCTGATGCAATTTCACAACCAAAACTCATAAACTCTGCAATCGGATCCATTTGTTGCGTGTGATAATGAACAGCAAATTCGCTCATTTGGAGGATGTAGATGGGGTCAGGTTCAACTGGAATTTGTTTCCCTCCACACGACTAGAAGCTTCCCGCTTGACCACACCTTTGGGATGTCTCTATACTCCCTTACATGCCAGAAGTTGCGATTTATTGCCAATTCCACAGCTAGCAGCAAATCCACTCTCTTGCGATACTTGTGGCAATTTCGTAAACCCATATATCAAGCTCGACCGTGCCAATGGTATGTGGTGGTGTCCCTTCTGTGAAAAGAGAACTTCCATACCAAAAGATTATGCCATTCCAGCCTCACAGACAGCCTCAGTGGAAGATTGGCCCATAGAATGGAGACAGACGTCTACAACAGTAGTATACGAACTTCCCGAGGATATAGGCAACAAAATCGCGCCAGACTTGCCCCTAGTCTATTTTCTTGTTGTAGATTTGTATCAGCACATAGACCATTCTGGTGACGATTCGTTCGAAACATTAAAACTGGCACTAGCTCTGACTATTGCAGCATTGCCCAGCAATAGTCTTGTAGGTTTGATAACTTATGATGAGACAGTAAAGGTGTATAATCTTAGTCTGGGGAAGCAAACGGGCTTTCCAAAGGACACTCTAGCTTTCGCCGGTGATAAGAAGTTCTCCTACAAGAAGGTATGGAGCCAGGAATCGGTGGAAAAGGTGTTGAATAAACTCCAAATCCACTACGATTCTCTTCCATATGACTATACAAAGAGCGAAGCATATACCAAGGAAATATTGGTAGAGGTGGACTCGCATAAAACCAAGATTCTAGATACCATTCTTTCATTATCCCCCAAGTATACGGATTCATATAAACCATCGCGTTCCTCTGGATTGGCCCATTATATTAGTACTGTCATTCTAGCCAATGCCACCTATAAGAACTGCTTTGGAAAGGTACTTTTTCTTGTAAGTGGACCTTGTACAAACCAACCGGGACGTATTATTAAATCGGATTCCTCGGAAACTATCCGTTCTCATAAAGATATCCAAGACTTGAAGTCTCCCAACTTTGTATCTTCTCTGTTATTTTACAAAACGCTATCGTATATTGCTTGTGGTCAGACATTAGTTAAAGCTAAGGCTATTGGAGAAAGTCCATCTACCAAAACGACAGATTATGATATCCCTGCTACAGCTCCCAGATGGAATGTTGATATGTTTTCGGGATCGTTAGACCAAGTTGGTATTTGTGAAATGAGAGCCCTCGCAGATACAACTATGGGTAAGATCCATTTGTACGAAACTTTTACCTCTTCCCTTTTCAAGTCGGATCTCTTGGCTTCTGTTCAATCTGAGGACCGGCACTATATGAGTACTTTGTCTGTTTCTACCTCCAAGGACTTGAAGCTTTCTCAGTTAATTTTTAGTGGTGGTTATGCTTTACCTTCTTCATACAGCAAAGCAGAGAAACACTACGAGAAGTATCATGACAAGATTTCAGACACAATCACCAATTTTGACTCGGCGAATCTGAAGCGAAATTTTACGAACAGATGGTCGTTCAATTGTTTGACACCCAACGATACTATGTCCCTCTTCTTTGAGCCGATCACAGTTAGATCTTCCAAAGATTTGAAGCCGTTTGGAACTAGTGATGTCTTCATACAGTTTCAGTTGAAGTTTTGGGATGTCAATCAACAAGTTTGGAAACTTCGTATCACAACAATCAAAAAGCCCACTACTTTGTCGGTATTATTACGTAACCAAATTAGATTATCTAATGGAGACATCAAACTTGTGAATTCCAAAAGTGAGGTTCTCAAAGAACATGAGCAATTGATGAGTTTCGACCAAGAGTGTTGGACAATTTTGCTTGCAAGACTCTTGATCAACAAGATTGACACTGCATTGGGGTATGATAAGTTTGACAACTTGATCAAAACAATTGACAAAGTTACTGTAAAACTTTTAAAGAATTTTGGTGGAATGTCGGTGAAAGTGAATCACAAATTGGGAGACTCAAACCCTTATCTGAGATTGCAACAGATATATGAGATCAATGAAAACTTTAAAAATTTGACATCGTACATTTACAACTTGAGGAAAAACCCACTTTTGGTCAATGTATTTAATTCAAGTCCTGATGAGACAGCCTTCTATCACTCTTCATTTCTTCGACTCGGCGATGGTGTATCTTTAACTGCAATACAACCAAAGCTTTATCAGTTGGCTAATGGTAAGCTAGAAGAGATCCTTTTGGATTCCAACTGTTTGAAGTTTGCAACTGGAACATTTCTCATATTGGATGCTACTTTTTCAGTTACGATCTATTTCATCAGCAACGCAGAAAATAAATTGAAACTTCACCCATCTAATAACGACAGTCTTGTCGATAGTAGAGATTCAAGCATTGTAAAATCATTGGATAGTATAAAGCAATTACTTGAGAATATCCCCAGACCAATGATTCCCAAGATCATAGTGACTCAGACCGGTCACTCGCAGGCAAGATTTCTCATCTCTAGATTAAATCCAATTGAAAAAGATCTCCAAGCTGAATATGAAGAAGCCCATCTTCCCAAGAAGAACAAAGGGTTCTTTGGTCTTTTTAGTGGTTCGCAACAAGTACAGAATTATGACAAGATAATGACTGATGAACTCAGCCTCAAGCAGTACTACGAAGGATTGATAAAGTTAGTAGACAATTATAGAGTAGAGGATGACTAAAATACCTTTTACAATTACAATGTTCGTTGAAAGCATCTTAAATAGAAACTATAATGACTCAATGAACTTATACACTGTATCAAGTAGGTCCTCCACTGCATCCTCATCAGAGCCTTCTCCGACATCATGAGTAGCACCTACAAGAATTTTGCTAAGTGGACTCCAGTACTCAGGGTCGGTTGCTAGTTTCCACTCCTCAATAAGTTTCTCCTTGTCTACAAAGTCTGGAACAAACTGGTCCTTGGAACCGTAGAGAGCGAGAAGTGGCACATTTACTTTACCGAAGGATTCCTTGAAATCTTGCTGGGTCAAGTACGACGAGAAATAATCGTCGTCTCCTCTCTTGCTAGCCAACGAATAGTACCTATAGGCAGTTATGGGAGTATTGAATACAATTTTGGTGTAATTATCCGGTAATATATGGTTGGACTTGCCTTTATCGAGATACTCCTGTTGAACTACCTTGAGCAACTCCTCAAATCTGTCCTCTGTAAGTCCTGAAGTCAATCGCAATGCTTCCAGGTCTGAAATTGGAGCTTGTAAGATACCGGCATCGATTTTAGACAGAGCAGCAAAGTTGGGCTTGAATTGTGTTTTCGAGATATATTCAATCGTATCCTGGCAGCCTGTAGAGTGGCCCATGAGCACTACTTTCTTTCTGGAACCTCCTGCCAGGGATCTCAAGTAGGAAATGAATTTGGCTATGTCTCTGGTATCGTTGTTCAACGATGAGGTCGCCCATCCATTATAAGACGAGGTTATGATGATTTGGAAAAGCACCCATTTTCCATCTTTGGTGGAGAGCTTAGCTATTTTCTCGGCTAGTTGAGGAAGATAGGGCACGTCGAGGATACCATTGGTAAGTCCAGCTACGAAGAGTAGAACGTTGGGAGCTTGGTCGTGGGGTGTGGAAGTGAACTCAAAGGCTGTTCTGTTGTAGCCATAGGCATGGACTACTCCAATTTGTGGGGGAGCTAGTTTGAACGGCATCACGGCAGTTCAATAATAGAGCTCAATTGTGTGATGTAGATAAATATGGTGAACAATTGACTGGTACAATTGAATTGTCCAACGGTCGGTTCGGAGATCTAGTATTGTGGAGTGCGCCATAGTTAGATAAGAAAGTGCGAAAGTCCTGAGTAGTGCGAGAAAGAGAATCAGACAACCAGAGTAGAATATGGGAATAGGGAGGAATTCTGAAAGTGATATGTGGCCCAGCACTGCACGAGATGTATGAGGTGTCTACTTGGGCCTTTAAAGGATACGAAAGACAGAAGTTTGGATGTTGTGAAAGTGATGGCATCTAGATCTGCAATTTCGCTGCTTCAGGCAATTGGTGCGATCTGACTGCAGTGTCGAACAATGTTTGTTTCAGGTTGCTACACAAAGCGAGGTCCCGAGACACTGAAACAAGACATAAACACAACAAACAAAAACATCAACAGGTACACTTCCACAATGCAAGACCTTCTTCCAGAGCCTTTGGGACCACCACAGCAGTCTTTTCAGACTTGACTGTTTGGGTTCTAAAAATTCACAGTACGGCCTAGCAGATATAGCCGCGCCCCTACAAAATGCGAAATTCCTACATGCATTCCGAGCCAGTCTCAGGCAGACGATTGCCGAGTACTGGCCCACCTGAAACGGCCTCCAGGTCAAGCGCCCAACCCCCGACTAATAGCAGAAATTGTCCCCATAGCAGAGGTTAGCTGTAATTGCTGCGTTAGCTGCGAAATATTCTGGTCCATGCCCTGTGAGGCACTCTGTTGTAGCATTCTCGGCTGTTGCAAGTGGCTGAAAAATTATCTGTGATCCACCAGGCAATTTTCGCACTCATAGTTAAGCGTATATTTTTCGCGATCATACTGAAATATAGGCTACCCTTGGATGTATTTGTATGTATATAAGTCTAAAGCCGGCTACTGAACTAAAGTGCAAGGCGTCGTTTGGAGTCTCGCCTTGTCGAATTCATGGCTCTTCGTTTTACCGTCATTGTCACCGGCCCTCTTCATTTCGTTGATCGTTCATCGCTAATCAGGAGCAAGCTAGCTACTCGTTCTTCTACACTTGGCGAAACACACTAGCCTCTCCCGCTGTATACTGTCGTACAATTCGCCTCAGTATCATACGCTTCGGAACCTACTAGACTATCCGTTGCATCGTCTGTACTACTACTAATTAGTCATATCTTGTCGTTCGTCGTCAGTCTATTCCATTTTCCAGTTCGTTATATCATAGCCACACATCGATTCAACGAGGATTTGATTCCACTAACCAATAGGTCCAGATCTCGTACATTTCTCTGGAACACCACTTCGCTGTTATCGTAAACACCATGGCTTCGCCCGTGACCCTTGACTCGTTTCTTCAATGGGATCCAGCACAGGTAGCTTCGTTCATCAACTCTATCGTACCTGACGATGGCCGATCGGTTGGTCTTGCATTTCTAGACAACAACATCGAAGGCTCGTTGCTCCCGTTCTTGACAACTGAGCATCTTCGAGAGTTGGGCATTCTCAAATTACATACCAGGCTCACGATAAAGCGAGCTATAAACGATTTGATTTGCCAGCATTACCTGAAAAACCCTCCGCAATCACTAAATGATCCAGAATACAAACTCAACAACATCAACATCAACAACAACCATATCAGTCTCGAATCTCTTCAACTTTCTACAGTGTTAATAAAAGATATGATTAAGAAAGTTGGAGTTTTAGCCAAACAACAGACACTTTCTGAAATGTCGTCGCCTGGCTCTCCCAGCCAGATCGAAATGAAGAAACTCCAGGATAACTTCAACAAACTCAAGACTGATTTGATCCCCGTGATACGATTGTTGAAAGACTCGAAGCCACTTCCAACTCCCATCTTGGATTCACCTACTACTAGCTATATGAGCAGCAATTCAGACCATGACGACAGCACTCTTTCAAACTCAAATGCCAACACTTTGGCACTCAGAAACGTAGCCGCATTGAATACAGCTGCGAACAGAAGCTCAAATGCGACAAACTTAACAAACTTGCCCAGTCCCACCTATTCCAAGAGATTCTCTTCTGGTTCCATCTTATCTTTGGGAACAGGCAAAGTAGTCCAACAGGCTGTTCCCAAGCTCGAACCCAGGTTAAATAATGACTTCCATTTGCAGAACATCCCGAAGAGTTTGTCTAATAGAAGTATCAGTGAGTCGCACGTAGAAACGTTTGCCTCTTCTCAAGCAAGACCTCGCTTAGTAGAAACCAAGTCATCTGGAGCTACGCCAACAACGGTCAATTCATCCAAGACAGTTGGTAACGGAGCAGTGCCTGGAGCAACTGTTCTCAAACCAACTCTAAAACTGTATGGAAGTAGCCAGCAAATCGGTCAACAACCCAAGCCATCTTCTGCCCCTCCTGCTAATGAGCCTTTAAAGCAGCTCAGAGCTTCTACGGACGATTCATGTCTCAAGATCTTGCAACAGGCAATGAAAAGGCATCATATTCCTCGTGACGACTGGTCCAAGTACGTCTTGGTCATTTGTTATGGTGATAAGGAGAGAATCCTCAAACTTGGCGAAAAGCCTGTGGTTGTTTTCAAGGAACTCCAGGAGTTGGGCAAACATCCAGCCATCATGTTGAGACAGTTAGCTCCTACAGTAGAAGACGATAATAATATAGAATACGTAGACTCTCGTATCGGTGACGATATTCCGGGAGGAACGCTATAGTTAATGATAATGAGTATTGGATGGAATGTAGTAGAAAATGTTTATTTCACTGTTGCATAGCTTCAGAGTGTATTAAGTACACGAGGTACAACTACAACGTGTGGCTCAGTTGTGCTAGAGTACTATTGTACTGCAAGTTATATATGTTGTCGTAGATTGCAGCTACTTGTTCAGTGAAGTACCGCATATAGTACTCATATCTATATCAGCTTATCGCCGTAATTTGTCTCTATATCGTATACTCTGGCTGCAAGGGACATATGCACCATGGTTGCAACTATAGGGCTGGTGCCCTAGATTTTTCATTTATCACGTGATATTATTATTTGTCTCGTTTCTTTTCCTATAGATCAAATGCTCCTGTCAACTAACAGCGAGTAGGTTCATCAGAGGTCATGTGACTCGCCCGAAAAGGTAGCCCTCACAGCAGAAACAGTCTTCTGTCTGCAGTTCCTCTCTCGTTTGCTCGATTCTCCAGTAGGAGCACAATGAGGAAAAAAAATTTCATATACTTCCAATGAAAAATATAACCCTACCATTTTTGAAAAGTATACCCAAAGGCTTTTTAGTAAACCTATTGATAGATTAGTCCATAATGCCTCCAAAGTTCGATCCATCTGAAGTTAAGTACCTTTACTTGAGAGCCGTTGGTGGTGAAGTCGGTGCTTCCTCCGCCTTGGCCCCAAAGATTGGTCCATTGGGTTTGTCCCCAAAGAAGGTTGGTGAAGATATCGCCAAGGCCACCAAGGACTTCAAGGGTATCAAGGTTACCGTCAAATTAACAATCCAAAACAGACAAGCTACTGCTTCTGTTGTTCCATCTGCCTCTTCCTTAGTCATCACTGCCTTGAAGGAACCACCTAGAGATAGAAAGAAGGAAAAGAACGTCAAGCACTCTGGTAACATTCCATTAGAAGAAATCTTCGACATTGCTAGACAAATGAAGGAAAAGTCCTTCGGTAAGACCTTGGCCTCTGTTTCTAAGGAAATCTTAGGTACTGCCCAATCCGTTGGTTGTCGTGTTGAAGGTAAGAACCCTCACGACATCATCGACGCTATTAACGCTGGTGAAATTGATGTTCCAGAAAACTAAATTAATTTATGTACAAAAGTGTTTTAATAGGGTTTAATTGATATTTTACGTTCTAGAATCCACTAGTTCTGTTGACCAGGAAATGTTTATTGATGTTTTTCAAGTTGTTGTCCTCCCATCCTCCATTGCTATCCATTTCTCTCACACTGTTTGCCAACACTCTGGTGCCCGATCTTCAATGCCATGAGCTTTGATGCCATATTGGGTTCCTATTTTGGTGCAAACTAGAATAGTTCAGCTGACTACTCACCATCATGCTCTACCAATATGGGCATGATAGGTCCATTTCATTAGCTTACATCTAGTCATGGAGTTGATAGGAAAAAGGAAAAAGACAAAAACATCAATAACACAACATCTCCAAAAAGGTTCACAGAACTAAAGGTGTAGTTGTAGTGTAGATGTAGGTGTAGATACTTTTTTATTCGTGAATTGTAAAGTTCAACCCTGTACAGAATAGTAATAGAGAATACCATAGAAGAGGGGATATTACGCCATTGACTAATTCTACAAAAACTGCAGGGTTCCATACGACTGTCGCAATTCTAGTTCATGGCATTCTAAGATTCCGTCGACGCTGTACTTCACCGTCTGTTTTGTTCTTCACTGGTTGACAGAGCTCAACATTCCCAACAGAACCTGGACACCTCATTAGAGTGTATATACAGTCCTCATCTTTAGAATATATATAGCTCTCCTCGGATGAAACTTAGCTCAAGCTTAAAGAGAAAAGTTAACAAGAAAGTTGTATATGATACAGACGGCCATATCTGGGTGCTGTTCTATGCATATTGTTTGAAGTTGCCCATTCTCGAAACATGGAAGAAATTCCATGACTCCCAATTGCTAAGATATCCAGTTTCTACCTTTGATTTGATCCTGTATATATGTATTCATATATGAATATCACGTGCGGATCCCCACCATTTCAGAGTAGCCAAAACAACTGTCTACTGAGATTCAACCTCTGTACCATCCAGCATACTATCCACTTCACCACCTTCTTCTTCCTGGCGGTGCACTCTAGGCCTTCTATATAACAAGGGGTGCTTTTTTGTGGCAGTCAATCAGTCAATTGGTGTTTCTGACTTGTGTAATTCAGATCGTCAACTTGCCCTAACGATCAAGTCAGATCAATAGTCCAACTCTACAATAGCAATTTTATTCACTATCTAAATACGCCAATAACCACTTACATACAAAGATGTCTGATTCAGTTGGTACGTATCATTGACTACAGGTGTGGATGGTATTCTATATCATATCGATATACTGTCTAAGTACAATAAGCCATCTATTCTACCTAATGTAGATCTAGTTCTTGTATTTATATGATACTAACATATACAGACCGTGTTTTTGTCAAGGCCATCACTACCATCAGAGCATTATCCACCCGGTCCAACTACGGCTCGTTACCACGTCCACCTGCCGAAAACAGAATCAAACTCTATGGTCTCTACAAACAGGCTACGGAGGGAGATGTTGACGGCATCATGCCTAGACCTGTTGGATTCACACCTGAAGACGAGGGTGCAAAGAAAAAATGGGATGCCTGGAAACGTGAACAGTGCTTATCTAAAACTGAAGCCAAGCGGAGATACATCTCTTATCTCATTGAGACCATGAAGGTGTATGCCAGTGGGACTTTGGAGGCACGTGAATTGTTGAGCGAATTGGAGTACTTATGGGACCAAATCAAAGATATTCATTACGAAAGTGATGACGAGCATGATCATAACATCCCCTTACCTTCACGGTCACCACTGTTCAGCCAGGCTGCTCAATCGGACCGCTATTCAAACATGACACCCAGCATTGTGCCCAACCAGCAGTACCGCAACAACTTGCAAAAGATATACCTGCACTCAAGGAGAAGCACCATGTTCTCCATCAATGACTATGTCCAACAGCAAAGACTACAACAACAGGCACAACCACAAGATCATGACACAAATGTCCACACTGGAATCGCTGGTGTTGGCACGGCTTCTTTGTATTCATTGCCCATGGTGGATCCCAGAGTCAAGCCACAGCTGGTTCATTCATTGCCTGGCAACACTTCTGTTAACAACATCCCCGCTGGAACCATCCAGGAGTTCAAAAATTGGCAGGGTGAGGTGAACCAAGTGATCAACAAGTTGACCAGGGAGTTCGTAAACAGCAGACGCGAGTTCCTGAGATACAACCACAAAGATAATGAGCCTATCGAAGAGGAAGAACATCTTGACGAAGTACAACACTTAAAGCGTAAAGTGTACCACATCTTGAAAATTGTAGGCAAGCACTGTGTGACGTTCCTCAAGAATTTCTCCATCAGCTTGATTACCATCTTGTTCATTGTGTGGTGTGTCAAGAAGAACGTTCTCGTAGACAGAACGGTGGTGAAACAGCCACTTGGTGGCACTTCATCGAAACAAAAGAAGGAGTTGGTTATCAAGATGGTTATCAATACCGATGAGAACAAATGGTTTATTAGATTGTTGAGCTTTATTAATAGCTTTGTAGGATTCGTCTAAGTTTTTAATGGATAGATAATGTGTATGACTTATAATGTCGATGTGGTGAGTTTTATATCAATAAGGGAAAGTTACGAATAATTAAATATATACAAGATGTAATTAGTACCTACAAGGAGCCAACATTAGTTTCTCATATTCATCAAGTCTGCATCATAGTTAAATAAATCTCTACGCTTGAAATGGCTGCAATTTTATTTTTAATGTCACGTGATATCTGAAAAATTTCGAGATGAGAAGATTTATATAGCATAAATAAATTATACCGAAAGTACTCTATCTATCCCATATATTTGTTCATACGCCATAGATTTCAGAATGGATATACATCGCTGTCGTTTTGTGGACTACACTCCACACACTGTCACAGCAACAGCATTTTCTCATCGTTCGTCGTTGGCTAAACAAGCTACGAATGATTTGAGATTGGCTGTTGGTAGAAGCAATGGTGACATTGAAATCTGGAATCCTAAATACAACTGGACCCACGAATTGACGTTATCTGGAGCCCGCGGAAGGACGGTAGAAGGACTCTGTTGGGCTGCAGGTGATTCAGAAGAGCCTGCTCGTCTTTTTTCCATTGGAGGATCTACTTATATCACTGAATGGGACTTATCTACTGGCAAGCCTGTGACCAACTATGACTGCAATGCTGGTATAATTTGGTCTATGGCTATTAACGCGTCAGAGAACAAGTTGGCTGTAGGTTGTGATGATGGTTCCGTCGTAATTGTAGATATATCTGGAGGTCTTGGATCATTGGAGCATGACATGATCTGCCAGAGACAAGATGCCAGAGTTTTGAGCATAAAGTGGTACAATGACGAGATACTCGTTGGGGGCTGTGCTGATGGAAGAATAAGAGAATGGAGTGCCAATGGAGAGACTAAGGGAAGAATATTGGCCACAATGAGAGTAGACAAGTCCAAGACTGAAAGCACGTTGGTATGGGCGATTTCTATTTTACCCAACAAGAAACAGATAGTCAGTGGAGATTCTACTGGTTCTGTGAAATTTTGGGATTTAGAACAATTTTCGTTGTTACAGAGTTTTAAAGTACACGATGCTGATGTTTTGTCGATTGTCAGCGATGCCGTTGAGGAAAAGATCTTCTCTGCTGGTGTAGACAGAAAGATCCACCAGTTCAACTTGATCACCACTAAGTCCTCGACTTCCAAATGGGTTCACAACTCTAATAGACTATTGCATTCCAACGATATAAGATCGATGTCAATATTCGAGAGCAAAGCTTACAATTTTTTGATCAGTGGTGGAGTAGAAAGGTCAATTGTGATCCAATCTGTTCAGCATTTCCAGGACGGAAAGTACAAGAAACTTTTAATAAACCAACAGAAGCCAAATGTAGTTGTAAATATGGCGCACAAACTAATTGCATTATGGCAGGACCAGTCTATCAAGTTGTGGAAGGTCCAAGATAACACCAAACACAAGCTCGTTTCTGTCATAAAATTGTCTGATGATGACAACATCACCAGCATTGACATCAACAGTAGAGCTGATCTACTCATAGTCTCTACTTTGAATTCTGTGAAGGCTTTCAAGTTATCGGAGAATGTAGGAAAATTGAAGATAACCAAGTTCAGAGATGGAGACTTCGACTCTTTGATTGAAGGAGCCAAGTCGGTCAAATTCTTTGGTGACAAGAAGTTTTTGATCTTGACACCAGGAGAAGAAATCTACAAGTTCGTTATCAATACTGAAAATAACACCATTACTTTAGACGACGAGATCGAGGTCTTGGAATCTAAGAAAGGTAGATTACAATACTCTGGTTGTATCAACAACTGGGAAATTTCACCTAACAAAGAAAAGTTGATAGTATCAAGATTCAATGGATCTATTGAAGCCTATCCTTTAAGCACAGAGGAAGACGCTTACTTGGTGACAAAATTGTCATCATACCCACATTTACTTCACTTTTCTAGTAACGACAAAATCGTTGTGTTAACAGAAGACAATAAGCTTTATGAGTTCTTGGTTGCTACAAAGAATAGTACTAATACAAACAATTTGTTGACACCATGGTCTAAGAGAAACAGTGAGTTCTTGCCTCATCAGTTCTTGAACCTTGACGACAAGCCTCAGGGTGTATTCGCCAAGGGCAGTAGAGTATGGATCTATGGGTCCACCTGGCTATCATTCTTTGATTTGTCGGTTAACATACCGATTAACAAAGTGTACAAAAACACCTCCAATTCCAAAAAGAGAAATAGAGATGGTTTGACCATCAATGAAGATGTTGGCGAGACTGAAGTAGATGGAGATCTTGATATTGTAGATCAGACCAATGTCGATATCTTGGGACTTTCGTTGAAGCAGAGTCATATTGATAGAATGAGACAACAGATACAAGATACCGAATCCAATGGAGACTCTGACGAATCAAAGAAACCATTCTGGTTGACTACCAAATATAGACCTATCATGAAGGTTGAAGACTTTGGAGACGATGAAATCGTAGTAATTGAGAGACCTCAGTTCGCATTGCCTACTACTACAGCCTTCAGCCTTCCAAAATTGAGAATCTGAGACTACAAGGATTCTTACAATATATCTTAGAGATAGGATAAGTGCATTCATAAACTCTGTAAATTTAGCATTCATTGCTATATAGGAAAGCTATATAGACGAAAAGTGCATGTACAATAATAGAAAAACTAAAACAAGTAGAAACATCAAATATCATAACTTTTCTACGGCTAATACTTGACCTCGGGAACAACTCTGGCACCTTGGAAAAATACTCTCGCAGCAGCACCTCCACCCATCAAACACTTCATAGGTTCGTCTCCTGACTTATCTTCGTCCTTCAACCCCCAACCTTTATGGCCACCAAACTCCTTAACGTACTTGGTATCGTAGACTTCTTTGTACGTTCTGTGGGGTTCAAAACTCTGGATGTATAAACCGTCTCTTGGGTCTCTCATGTATTCGTAGAACATCACCAAGTGTCTTCTGACTTCTTCCTGGATCTTTTCTGGCAATCCCTCTGGAGCCTC